>OZ010796.1:339447827-339959762 GCA_963932465.1 Maratus speciosus | reverse complement strand
CAAATGCAATGCAATCTATTGTTTCGTGTGCACGACCAGTCTGTTTTATAAATTGATTACCCAGTTTAAATGAAAATAGAAGAAGAAATTTATGGGCAACTCCAAGAGCTTATACGTGAAATGCTTAACCCTCTAAATGTCCGTGGTCGCATTTCTGCTACCATAAGTTCAACTTTAATTTTTAGCACGAAATTTCATAAATAATGTATATTTTTATGTCATTACAGCAATAATTTCACCTTTAGGTAATATTAATTATGAAGTTTGAATGCAGATGGAGCACTAAATACGAAAAAAATTAGTTTGGAAGTAACATAACTAACAAAAATTTCAAAAAGGCATTTACAGTGGAAAGTTTTTGCTCGATTTTTCAAATGTTTTATTGAAAGAAAACTAAATACATACGATATACAGGTTTAAAAAGAGTTACTTCTGTGCTCTGCACAAAAAAGTTCAATGTAAATTTGTTTTTTAATAGTAAAATGAGTAATTAAAATCAAGATAGCAGATCTGCTACCACGGGCATTTAGTGATCATGAGCCCATGAGAGCATTTTGCTACCATATTATTTTCAGAGGAAATTTGTACGTCTTACAAGGAGAGGGCCAACCTTGTTCATCACAGATTTTGATTACCGTATTTTATGGAAGAAACGCCGCGGCGTTTACGAGTTTAAAAGTTAATTTTTTCCAAGTGCGGCGTTTACACCATGTGCGGCGTTTACGATGTTTTTTAAATACAACTGAGTTTCCTTAATTTAAAAATCATAAAAATATTTAAAATGGATTTAATATTTTAAATAAAACTTCGGACATCTTAAGATATAAAAAACGAGGCATCCTACACTGCTCAGAAAACTTTGATTAAAGTTAGGTCAATGTGACGGGGGTCTAACTGCAGTACACAACTTAAATAATTACTTTGTAACAAAAAGTATAGGTTGGTCGTAGCTCAGTTGGCACGGCGTTTGCTTGCTGATCTGCGGGCCCGGGTTCGGTACCCGAATGCGCTACATTTGTTTTTCTCATTTTTTGTTTATAAATATGCTTGTAATTATAATTTAATAATTTAAATTAAAAATTTTAATATCATACATTAATTATAATGTTAACAAACTTAAAATTATCATTTTTTATTTTAAACTATTATTTCTCATCCTTTAATTAGGTTTTAAAAGAAATTGGATCTATTATTGAATGATAAAAATTACAAAATCGTGACAAAACTTGTTGTGGCGCCATCTAGTTATGATAAAATAAAAGAATATTCAAATAAAATAAAAATAAAAGCAGGAATAAGATAAAGGGGAAAGCAAAATAATTGAAACGCAAGCATACGTATTACAAATTTAAAATGTTTAATATGCAAAAAATCGGTTGTAATTTAATTCTGATGCTAATTTTTAATATAATTATGCTTGCTATTTTAAAAACAGAATAATAGTATTATCGCATTGACTTCCTTTGTTAAAGCAATGCGTAAATGATGTTCTTTAAAATCACAAATTGACACAATTTCTCAATATCATTGCATCGATAAAGAATAATGAAATACATTTTAAAAGTGATTTAAAAAAAATTAACAGTTTTAAGATGTTTTATACAACTATTTAATTAAAAGTAAAAAATTAAAATAGGTTAAAATAATAATTGGTATACAATATTATAAATTTTAATTGGCAATGAGATTATTAAGTTATACTTACAAGTATATTTATAAAACAAAAAGTGAGAAAAACAAATGTAGTGCGTTAAAGGTATCGAACCTGGCCCCGCCAAGCAAACGCCTTACCAACTGAGCTACGACCAACCTATCCTTTTTGTTACAAAGTAATTATTTAAGTTGTGTACTACTATTAGACCCCCGGTTTCTCAAGAACTAAGGAGCGTTGGATAAAATCCGTTGAACCTGAGACTAAAGGGTCTCTAACCCTACAACATATATTAAAATGATCAAAATCTGTGATGAACAAGGTTGGCCCTCTCCTTGTTAGTGCTAGATTTGAACGAAAGATACTACTTGTTTTAAATTCACGTGCTGATGTTATTAATAATTCGAAAGGAATTTGTTGAAATTTATAGTTTGCATATACAATAAAATGAAATTATTTTGTTCTTACATTTTTGACCAAAATATTGAAATTTCTTTTTAACCACTTCACGTTTGCGCCGAGATAAGTCGGGGGGGGGGGGGGGGGGGGGGGGGGGTAAAAGCACTGTTTCCCTATACCCGTCGCCGGTGAAGTAGTAATAAATAAATGGAGAAAATTATGAAGTAAATCCGAATTAATATTTTGAACTTTATATTTCTAAATACAAATATAAACATAAATTCTAAGTACAAAACGTTCTGTATTGAGCCGTATCACTCATGTATATTATATTTAGAATTTTTCTTCTGTGTGGTATATGTATATATTACGCAAGCCTGATCCCACACAGATCAACTGCGCTTTAGTTTACTATATTTTTAATTAATTGCTGTGTTTATTGTGTGTTTTGAATTTTTGGCAACAAAAAATGGGAAATCTTAAAGGAAATGGCTGGGTTTTTTTTAAATTAAAAATGAACTATAATTATTTAGAATCCGGATTGCTTTTTTTGCCTCTGCTATATATTAATACGCCTGTATTTAAATTTTCACGATTCTAACTTCTTAATTGTGTATATTTTTAGAAAGATAGACAGAGTTAGAAAATATTACTTTTATATGTATTAGAGTAGGGATGCACAACATGCGCAAATTTCGTTGATCGGGTGCGGTAAAATGGGGAATTTTGTCGATGAGCTGCGGAAAAAATCACAAATTTCGTTGATCAGGCTCAGAAAAATTCCAAATTTTGTTGATCAGCTGCGGAAAAATCGCGAGATTCGTCAGTCGCGAGAAAAAAGGCGCGAATTTCGTCAATTTACCGCGGGAAAATTGGAAATTTCGTCAGTCAATTCAGAATCGTGAATTTGGTCGATCGGGTGCGGAAAAATCGCGAATTTTGTCGATTAGGAGCGAAAAAATCGCGTGTTTCGTTTGTTTATCATGAGAAAATATCTCTAATTTCGTCAATTTCCCGCGGAAAAAATTGAAAATTTCGTCAGAGTTAGTTTAGAATTGTAAATTTAGTTGATCGGGCGTTGAAAAATCGCAGATTTCGGCAATCAGACACGGGAAAAGCTCAAATTGCGTCGATCGGTAACGGAAAAATCGCGAGTTTTGTAATTCATGCTCCGAAAAATTGCGAATTTTGTTGATCAGGCACGGGAAAATCGCAGATCGGGCACGAAAAATCCCGAATTTTGTCGATGATACGCGAAAAAATTTTAAATTTCGTTGATCGACTGTGGAAAAATCGTGAGTTTCGTCAATTTATCGTGCGAAAAAATCCCAAATTTCGTCAATTTGCCGCTGGAAAAAATTGTAGATATCATCAGAGTCAGTTAAGAATCGCAAATTTCGTTGATCGGGCGCAGAAAAAATCGCAAATTTCGTCGATCAGAGGCGGAAAATCGTAAACTTAATCGATCGGGAACGGGAAAATCGCGTATTTTTTTTATCAGGAGTGGAAAAACCGCAAATTTCGTCGACCAGGAACGGAAAAATAACGAATTTTGTCGATTGAGTGCGAAAAAATCGTGAATTTTTTCAATCAGACGCGAATTAATCGCGAATTTTTTCGATTATTCAGATTCAAATACGGTAAAATAGCGAATTTTGTTGATCAGGCACGAAAATATCTCAAATTTCGTTGATCGGCTCCTCCCCTCCCCCCCCCCCCCCTTCGTTCATAAAGTTCACATTTTTTTTTGGCACAAGCCACTTTCATACCTATGTTCTTTTTTTTAGAACTTTTAATAAAACAAAATTTACTCCCCCAGATAAAGTCAAGAAATATTGATATCAGTCATTGACCTTGAAAGTAATTCTTGCTATATCTCTGTTATATAGACAAACGTAAACTGGTAATGTATTCTTGCCATCTGAATTGGATATGTTCACTGGGTAGGGGAACCTAGAGGGGTAAATCTCACAATTCCCCCCCCCCCCTTTGAAACCATATTTTTTATCTGATTATAAGTGTGAATATCTGAAAACTAGAATTTTTATTTTTTTTTAATTAATGTGCCAACTTCCAAATACAATTATATACTATGATACATGTTTTGTCATTTGAATGCTGTAGTGTTTTGAGATCAAGGATGTATATTTTATGCGTAGGATAAACTTTTAGGGAAGAAAGTGTCTGTTAACAAACACCCTAATCAGTGTCTAATAATTGGGACTGAGGTGATGTTTTTGTCTTAAAAGCTGCACAGCCATTTTATTGAATCATTTTGAACACATGTAACTGATTAAATATTCCCTGTGACATTTGTATGTTATATAAATAAAGTTGCAATAAGCATTTTTTTTATAGATAAAAAATACTCATCCCTTTTCAGAACAAAAACTAAATATTTCTAAAAATGAAACAATGAGAAGAACAACTTACCTTCATCCATGGTGGATAGTTGAACTATAGTTGCTGTTGCAATGGAAATAATTCTGCTAGCGCCACCTAATATCTGTTAACCTAAATGTGTGGTTAGAGGGAGTGAGATTATGGTCAACCTCAGGGACAAATATATTTACTACAGTATTTTACTTTCAATCTATACGAGTAAAGGAGCATTATATTTTCCCATACTATGTATATATATAGGTATAAATATATAATAGCAAAAGTTAAAAATATTTATAAAAAATTTTACAGCATACATTTAATATTGGATATTTGTACCTGGGGACAGGGATTGAAATGATGATTTCGTTTGTTTAAAACTTAAAATTAATTATTTATACATAATCCTATGTCCATTTATCATTGGTAATTGTTATAACAAGTGTTTCAATATATTACATTTTATAGTTTTTGGTTTTAGTATAATTAATGGAATATTATTGGCAGTGGATGCAAATTGTCCAATTTCCAGATATTGACCCACAAGTACTCTATATTATTGATAATTGCTGGAAGTGCTATATTATTTATGATATGCGCGTTTAAGCTTAGCTAAATTTTTACTTGCTATGTGATGTGTATAAATGCAATAGATCATATACAGGGCTACACAAAAAATTAGTATGGACTATGGAGAAGTATCAGCGTGAATGGCAGGGTGGTTTTTAATAGAGTTATGCACTTTCTAGTTCAGCTCTGTTTAGTATACTAAGAGATATTTGCATAATATAAATAAAATCATATACACGGCAACCAAAAAATTGGATACTTAGTTTCCAGTAACTAAGGATAACATTATCTCTACTTTGAGTAGTTTTAACAATGTCTTAACAATAGCCTGGGTTAAATTTTAGCTTAATATGTGGCGCTTATAAAAATCTGTTGGTAATATACAAGACTGTACAAAAAATTCAAGCATTTTCCGCATATTGGTAGAAATTTCTGGAAAATCGGTTGGTAATATACTGGACTACTATACAAAAATTCAAGTATTTTCCACATAGTGGTAAAAATTTCTGAAGGTGAATTCCTATTATGGATTTCCTAAATAAACTAAGTTTCAGCATACAATATATAATTCAAATCAAGAGATTAACCCTCGGATTATATAAGCAGATAAAGAAACAACGTTTATAGCACGAAAACACCTTCACTTGTTGCAAACTAGTTTCGATAGCCGTAGCATACCGTCATCAGTGCAAAGAATGATTCTTTGCACTGACGATGGTGCGCTATGACTACTGAGACTAGTTTGAAACATGTGAAAGCTTTTTGGTGCTATAAACGTTGTTTTTTTTTTTAATCTGCTTACATTGTACTGCGCCAAGTAATTTCTTGTTGTAATTTAACTCTCGAAAAAAAAAAAAAAAAAAAAAAAAAATACAATAATGTACTCAACCGCAGTTAAAATTCATTAGTTTTTATTCCATATTCTTTTAAAATGTTTCTAAGTTTTTACGAATTTAGATCTAAAAATAGCAGTTTACAAACCAATTTCTTAATTTTATAACATTCGGCTGAATTTTACTGTATTTGAACTAATTCACATTTTCCTGTCAGGTCAATTGGCCCGTTTGGCAAGCGGATGTTTAAATGCACAGTAGAATTGAACTACTTTTTCGGCTATGGACGGTAACTGATGAAATTTGGTTTTCAAATGTGTCATGCCTTTTCTGAAATGTTTACTTAGATAATTTTTTAGCTTATTAAACAGCGAAATTTCGTTAAAGAATTATGGAAGTGTTGCAAAATGTGTTCATGTTCTGTGCTTGATGCATGATTTTTCTTTCTTGTTAAATACATTATTATGCCCCCTCGATCCCGAAAATATAACAAAGTCTGCTGCTAAGACATACTGAATGAACCAAATATAATAAAAAACTATACAGCTAAATCCGGGTATCTCACCAAAATACCTACTTAATCAAAAGCTAATCGGATGCTTTTTTCTATAATTATCACGGAACAGACAGACTAAAAGATTTAATTTATTTTCAATGGAATTTTCATATTCAATTGACACATTTGTATCAAAATAGTATTCAACAGCTTTTTTATGAAAAGTTAATATGAATAAATTCAGAGAAATAAAGAAAAATAGAATTCACAACGATTCAATTTTATTCACACATTTACATTTAAAAGAAATTTCATTTAAAACATCCTAGTTACAAGTTACAAATTAATACTGAAAAGTGACCACGATTATAAACTAGTCTGATGTGCCAATCCCAAAACTTTCTTCCATCTCATACATGTTGATACTTCAAAATTCGCTATCTCAATGCCAAAAGTAAATGGCAATCTATGCCGATTATGAGAATTCTAAAGATATGAAAGTCCGTGCATTAGTTCTGGAGATATGACCGTCGCTAAAACTGTGTAAATCCTGCAAAATGCAGCATAGCAGCAATACCTGTTGGGTGATTTACACTAAAACCTATTCAGCAACAACTTATGTCAACGTCTAATTGAATCTGAAGTTTGATGAAAATCCGTGCGTTAGTTTTTGAGATAGATATATTGTGGAAATATTGAAAAATGCAGCTTAGCAGCGCCGCCTGTCAAGCGATTTACAGCAAAACATAATCAGCACCAATATCTATCAAGGTATATTTGAATCTGAAGTTCGATTAAAATTCATGCATTAGTTCTTGAGATAGAGCTATTGCAGAAATCGTGAAAAATGCAGCATAGCAGCGCCACCTGTTGGCCGATTTACACCAAAACGATGTCAGCACCAATGCATATCAATGACTAACTGAACCTGAAAATCCACGCATTAGTTCTTGAGATAGAGCCATTTCGGAAATCGTGAAAAATGCAGCGCCACCTGTTGGACGATTTACACGAAAACGTAGCAAACATTAACTCATATAAAGGACTAACTGAATCTGACGTTTCATAAAAATCCGTGCATTAGTTCTTGAGATAGAGCCATTTCGGAAATCTTGAAAAATGCAGCGCCACCTGTTGGACGATTTACACCAAAACGTAGCAAACATTAACTCATATAAAGGACTAACTGAATCTGACGTTTCATAAAAATTCGTGCATTAGTTCTTGAGATAGAGCCTATGCGAAAATCGTGAAAAATGCAGCATAGCAGCGCCACCTGTTGAGCAATTTGCACCAAAAACTAATCAGCACCAATTTATATCAGGAACTAACTGAATATAATTTTTAGCATTATGTCTTGAGATAGAGCGCCCACAAAATTTCTGTCACATACAGACAGTCATAGGCTCACAGACAGAAATTTTGTAAAAACATGTTTTTCGGGATCTCTGACCCCCTACAACGTGTAAATCTGTCGAAAACAGGAAGTCTGAAATTTTCACGAATTAAATACTTTCTTCTTGTAAAGATGAAAGAAATTAAACACAACAGATCAAAGTATAATAAAATTTGAGCGTTGTAAAAGGAATGAGTTAATTTTCACATAATAAAAGCTTCGATTCTTATCATGATTTTAAATTATTATAAAATAAATTATAAATATTTTAACGTTAATTACAATTAAATGTGAATAATTAAACATAAATACAATGTTGCAGTAGATAATATGGGGGGGTTCAACGACGACAGACCCTTCGCGTGCTGTGAAATGGTGAAGTTTCACAATCTCACATGATAATTAAATCCAGGGGCGGCCGGTCCATTGGGGCCACTGGGGCCAGGCCCCACTAGAATTTTCTGTTCATTAAAAAAAATTTGATTCATATTTTTAATTTAAAACGTAAAAAAAAAAGAACTGTTTACTAAAAATATATTGCAAAGAAACTCCTTCTTGCATCGTGCCCACTCATCCGTTATCGACTCTCAGCATCTATTTCTTTCTCAGAGGCAATAAATTACTTTACTGGCCACTACTTTCTTCTGAACACCAAGGTTACTGTATCGGGGCACAAGACATTTGTGCCCATTTGGCGCGATAATGAGTATTTCCCTCCCTCACGTGTCATTCAATTTTGGCGATGTACTGCTCTTTTAGAGCTAAATCTTCCGTATTTTTTTTGCAATGGGGGGCACTGGGCGAGAGTGCCCTTGATCCAAAGTTTGTTATACGGGGATTCTCAAAAATATTCGTCGACATTTGTATTACTATTGCTGCTTATTCGTTGAATTACGCGATCTTTAAGTACTTTGGACTCTCTTTAAACGGAGACACATGTTATTGTTAAGGTGTATTCCAATCCAAACTGCTTATTTTCTGATTTATTTTTAAATTCATTTTTACTCTCAAACGCATCAAACTGGCAAATTCTCTTATTTAGAAACTACTTAATGGGACGTGCTTGTCGATTTTTTGAAAAATGCAGAAAATATTGCAAAAAAAATGCTATCAAAGTGGGAGTTTTGAACCGAATTTTCTGAAGCGGGAGATATGGGGATGAAAAAAGGGGTCCTAATGAGAAAATAATTGTTTTAAAATCAAATTCTATTGAATTGAGCGAAAAATGAAACCACACGGCCTCTTAAACATCACTTCAAAAATCATCTCAGCAAGTTTCATGTTTTTACTTTTAAAAATGAGTCTGAAAGTGTCCCAGAAAATTTCGAGCTGTTGAGGGTGGAAAAATATTTTTTCGAACACACCCTTAAATTCTTGAAATAAAAAAATGAATTCTGTAGATGATTTATTATGCCCTTTTCAACAATGAATTTGGAAGAAAAACTTGAAATTAAACGCCTGGGACCTTATCAACCGAAGAATTTTGAAATGCAACGAAAAGATGGGGGAAAACTACGCTATTTCTCTACACAGTGGTATCAAAAATTTCTGTGTATTTCAGCAAGTGAAGAAAAAAAAAAAGCATTGTTCTGTTTTTATTTTTTATTGTTTGGAGGGATGAAATTATGGAGTATGGCCGGCTGTAAAGATTTGAAGCATTTTTCTGAAAGAGTAAAAAAAAACATGAAATGAATACTACTCATTTAAATAATGCTTTTAACTATAAAACCTTCGGTTGGTTGTATGGTTGTATTTATGACGGCCAATTATCTGCACGGGGGATATAGGCCCAGGGGGGAGTGCCCTTCGTGGGGTCTTTCTAAGGGAACCTAACCCGTATTAACGCTTGGAAATCCAAGGTTCGAAGAAAACCACGAAAACTCCGAACGATTAGGCCGACGGGCGCGATTGGGATCGAACCCAGCACCTCCCGTCTAACAGATTCGAGAGCAGAACCTCTCAGCCACTGGTGGGGCATAAAACCTTCGGAACTGTCAATATTGTAGTGCAGTTGGATGAAGGTTACAGGATTTCATTACAAAAACATAATGAAATGATTGAGAAGAACAGGTATGTGCTAAATCGTAAACCGAGGTATGTTTTTAGAATTGGTCACATACGCCTCAAAGCTGGACACTATATTGGAAGACCATTTAAACAATGCTACAGTATCTAAAAATACTTAAAAAACTATACAATATGAGCTGTTGGATTGTATATATGGAACGTATATGCATGAAGTTAAAAATGAGATTTCTGCTTCTAATTTTGTAGATTTACAAGCTGACGAAACTATATTGATGTAAGCTGCACTTCGCAATTTGTTATCATTTTACGATATATAAAAAACAACAAAAAGGTTGAAGAAAAGGTTTGTTCAATTTATTGATGTCTATGATAAAACAGCAGAGGGACTTACTATAATCTTAACTCAAAATTTAGAAAAGTTTTATTTAAAAGATAAGCTTGTTGCGCAAGCATATGACGGTGCGCTGTTGTGAGCGGGTGTCATACTGGAGTTCAAGAGCGAATGAGAGAAAATTTTAAAACATTTTTGAAAAACTCTATGGGACAGGAACGATTAAGCACACTCTTGCTGTTCTTTCAGTCCACAAAGATTTTATTAGTACAATATCAAAATTTGATGTAAAAGTAAGTGAAAGATTTGCTAGTCGAAAAAATCGACGTGCCTAATTTCTATTTAAATAATGCATTAAATTTTAATTTGTGAATGGATTAAATCTCTGCAAGAAAAATATGTATTTTTTTCTATTAAATTATGAGATAATTATTTTTTGTTTGATTTGTGAATTTGTTTTTTAATTTAATAATGTTTGACCAGAGTAAGTTTAATGTGAATAATGGTAATTAAATTTAAAGTTAAAGATTTGCGCATCTAAAAACATACCAAACTTTTATTTAAATAATGTACTAAATTTTAATTTCTGAACAGTTTCAATGTTTGCAAGTAAAGTTTATATTTTTTTTCTGTAACGTTGTGAGATTGTTATTATTATTACTATTTTATTATTATTATTATTATTATTATTATTTTGTATATTTGTTTTTTAATTAAATAATGATTGATCAAAGTATGTTCAATGTTAATAATGGCAATTAATGGTATGTTAAAAATTGTAATTAATTTGATAAATTTGAAATTAACGTTAATTACTTGAAAAAATAATTTTTTTTTTTTTTTTTTTTTTTTTTTTTTTTTTTTTTTTTTTTTTTTTTTTTACAAAAGTAAGAAATAAAAGTTTTAAATAATAGTTAGTTTTAAATAATTTGTTTTCATGTTTAAACAACAAATATTAATACATAAAAATTTACAATATGTTATGAGGACCGGGCCCCACCAGTGAAGATTGGCACGAGCCGCCACTGATTAAATCAATTCAATATAGAGCTTCAAACTCAAATCAATATATAGATTCAAACTCAAACATCTTTAAATCGCACGAGTTTTATATTTCATTTTGTTGTTATGTCTGATATTACATTATGTAAATGATTTCGTTCATATGGATTGAATATGTGTGTTTATATATAGAAATTTAGGTCTGGTGCATGTGTCTATCAATAGAAATGTCTGTATATGTATTAATGAGTGTGATTAAATAGAATATTTATCAGCTTGAATAGTGTGAAAGTTATACTCAAATATTCGTGATGAAACCTCTTTCTATTAGAAAAAGATTTATAGTTCGTTGTTATGTCTAGAATAACGTTATCAAAACGGTTTCGTGCATATGTATTTGAATAAATGTGTAAAAATATATACATATGTATCAGTTTATGCGGATGTATGTGTGTATCAGTTTGCATATATGTCTAATTACATAGATGTGTATGAATAAATACAATATTTATACGTTTAAACACTTATAATTAAGAAAAAAAAGTTTTACAAATGTTTTCTAAAAAAAAAAAAAAAAAAGTTTACAAAAAAAAAAGTTTTACAAAAAAAAAAGTTTTACAAAAAAAAATGTTTTACAAAAAAAAAAAAGCTTTACAAAAAAAAAAGTTTACAAAAAAAAAGTTTTACAAAAAAAAAAAAAATTAAAAAGAAAAAAATAAAAAGTTTACAAAATTTTCTAGAAATAAAAAAAAAAGTTTTAAATTGTTTACAACTTTTAAAAATTAAAAAAAAAGTGTTCAAAAAGTTTTCTGAGCATGCTGAACATGCTTATCATGCTGACATGCTAGCGTCATACATCTATATATCTAAACATCGTATATTTCACATAGTATACACTACATTACATAAAAGATTCAACGTTTTCCAACTCAATTGCAAGTTATTAAAGATATTTTACGAGAATAACAATTCAAAAAGAGTTTGAAAATAAAAATTTACACATAATTAAAAAAATAACGACTTTAAATTTAATACAAGTTTAAAAATATTTACAAATTTAAAAAAAAAAAGTGTTAAAAAAAGTTTTCTGAGCATGCTTAACACGCTTATCATGCTAACATGGCATATACCACGATACACAAAAGAACAAATAGATTTACTAGTTTAAATTAATTGAAAATTATTAATGATATTCAAAATTTAAAATATATATATATATATAAAACAAAGTTTATGTTTCCTATAACTTTAGTTAAAAAATTAACTTGTTTTCCCATCCCTTAAAGCAATTAGTTTATTTTAATACAAATTCATTTATATTCAAGTAATAGAATAATATCTACTTACGAATAGCATCGACTTAAAAACGGTGTTTGTCATGTCTCGCTCCTAAAGACGAAAAATTAGTTAGAGATAACAAACCGGATGTTTATATCATCACGTCGCTTCTTTAACATCTGATAATCCGATAGCATGTTTCCCATTTCCAACTCAGTCTTCAATTGTGTTAGTTCGTTAAGTTTTACTCTCTATATTCCTTCATATTAAAAAAGAACTATATATTTTCTTTATACGTTTGATATTGAAAAGATCTAATCTAATTGTATTTAATAGAAATATTCAAGTTCGCATTATTTTTAAGTTAAACAATCGGATATATATGTCTCTCTCTCTATATATATGTATATGTATATGTCTGTGTCTGTGTGTGCATACATGTATGTATGTGTATGCATGTATGTATGTGTATATGTGTGCATGCATGCATGTATGTGTGTGCATGTATGTGTGTATGTATATGTGTGTGTGTACATGTGTTTGTTTGTTTGTGAATAATAGCTTTTAAATAAGTATACAGAAATAAGGAACAATTTTTTTTATTAAAACAAAATCAATTTACAAGAAAGTTAAATTTACAAAATAATATGATAAGTCTTCTTTATTCAGCATTTTCTTGCTCATTATAATCTCGACTAATTTTACAATGTCCGTATGCAAAGCTAGTGATGTCATCTTCTAAAAGGCATATTTTATCATCAAAGGGACTAAGACTAATTTTTTTCTGAGTCAATGTATACAAATGATGAGCATCTTGAGCGATCCTTGTCTGCTTCTCCATGCTTGTTTTTACACCACGCAGGCACTCTAAATAATCTTCATGTCTGATTTTTTGTTGAACAACTCGAGTAGAAACACCCTTTGCTCGCTTCTTTTCTTCTTTCAATGATTTCAGAGAGTACATTTTGGATTTCAGACCGACGAACTCTAAGGCTAATTCCCCGTTTAATTCATCCTTGAACTTACCAATCGTCTTCTTGTTGGTTTCCGAATACAGCGGGTGATCCTTCGGATACTCAGATAAGTCAAACAAATCACGATATTGTTGCAGATCTGTGAAAACATCCCTAGTTTGTATATGATAACACAATGAGTCCGTATCGGTGAATAAGATCTTTGCATCATCTTTATATGTTTCCTTTACAAAATCAAAATGGAATTTGTACATGTGAAGCTTCGAAAGCTCTAAAATGACAAATCCAACATATACAGGGCGGTTCATAGTTAAACTGTTTTTCAGCCTTTCCACCGCAGTCAGATCTTCATCATATGTTTTAAATGACCTAAATGCAGGGGAGGCTACTAATTTCTTTGCTCTTTTTTCAGTGTTGCAAAGCGCAATATTTCTTCTTTTCCGAAGGTTCTCCATAGTTTTACCAAAAACGGAGTTATTGAGTAACTTAAAAAAGTCCTTCTCGAAAGTTGAGGTCGCTTCTTTTCTTTTTTCGGTATTAAAATTAATATACTTCTGCAACCAGGGAGCCTGTTTAAATTTAAGAACTTTATGCACGGCTGTCATTTTCAATCCATGTTGTAAATAAAATTTAAGATTACGATAATGTACTATATAGTTTTGCTTGTTGTTTAAATTTGGGATGAGTTTAGGGGTTCCTTTAAATTTTCTATTATTAAGAAGGGTCTTAACATATGGAGAAAGCATATCTTCATTCACAGTCAGGCGTTCTGGAGCCAGGGGATATTCGTTGTGAACTGGATGTAGTTCCTGTGGATATTTAAGGTCCACCTCAAAAATATATCCAATTTCAGAATCATCAGGTATAGAAAGAATCTACTCTTCTGTAATACGACTTGTCGCACACCATTCAAATCCTCCATAGGGTAAAAATTGGGACATAGCCCACCCATACAAGTTATTAGCATCCCAGTGCATGATGTAGCTGGGTGCTTCATTTTCCCTAAAATCGGGCATATTGGGGATGTTTGCTCTAGCATATCTATGACTAATCATACTAATTCCACCACGTATTCCATTTTCGATCATAAGCAGCATATTAATATCAGTGAGCAACTCTAAATGTGTTTCACACATTTTCAAACAAGCTTGCCATGCGAGTGAAGGTGCGGTGTAGACGTGGCAAGGATCGATATTGTAATACAGCTGACAAAGTTTTCTAAAATTTTGAAAGACGTCAGCAAGGAGTAAAACGTCAGTCTTCACGTAAAGGTCATGATATTCTCCTAGGGATTGGATATTAAAGGTTTTCCACACATTCAAGGCATGCTGATACTCATAATCTTGAATATCTTCATTTGTGAGGCTGTTATAGAATGCTTCAGGTGGACGTACTTCTTTTTCATTAAATTTTTCAAAGGAGGTAAAATAGTCATAGGGGTATACCCCTTTTCTTGTAAGCATATGCAAATTAGTATTTTTTGGGAAATTTTCTTCAAGTATGGTGAATTGGTCGGGTTCAAGGTTTCTAACAAGCATTTCTAATGAGGCGGGTAAAAATTGGAATGAATCTAAAAAGACCATCTGGATAGGGCATAAAGGCTTTCTTAATTTAAAGGAGATATATTTCTCTAAAGTGGTTGCGATGACTTCTGTTGTATAGTCTTTGAATTTTCCTAATTTACGCATTAGGTTATGTCCATCATAGTTTTTCAGGTTATGGAATATAACAGGAATTGTTTTACATTGCTTAAAATTCAAATTACATCCCATATGAGCCGCACCTCTATAAGCACCTGACAGGTGATCGTGGTCACGTGTACGTTTTTCGTCTAATGGTTGTTTACAAATCCAACAACATTCCTCTTCTTGAAATTCTTTTTCTTCTGCGGGAGAAAGCTTCATAGGTTTTATATTTAATAACTTTCGTCCTAATATATCTTTCTCTTGAATCATCCGGTTTAAAAAGTGTTCAATACAGTCTTTACCTCGATAAACTTGTGCTTTCTTCACACATCTTCCATCAGGTCCAATAATAACATAAGCGTATCCACATGGGAAATGATAAGTTGTTTTTTCAATAAAAGATAATTTAGAAGAGGGTGTGGCTGATGAAATGGGTATAAGAAGACTCTCAAAGTCTGCATAAATAGTATAGGCGAAGGGGTGTTATAGATGAATACCTGTAAACTTGAGTATGTTGTCGTTTGGATTAGGCATCTTTATATGTTGCGCTGCGTGTTGACGACAAACAGTATTTTTCTTGTTCTGATTCCCATAATGATTTTTTTATCGACTCTGTAAGTGTTCTTGAGGTAGGTAAAGTGACTGTAACAAATGAATGGACTAAGGATGTATATATATGTGGTCGTAGTATTAATTTTAAATTAGATACTGGTGCACAAATTAGTATTTTACCTTTACATGTTTTTTCTGTTTTAAATAATGGATTTAAATTTGAAGATACTAATATAATATTGGAAGCTTTTGGTGGCTCTAAAATTAAACCTACAGGTATGATTAATTTAATGTGTAATGTTGATATAGGCAGGCTAATGTGAATTTTGTTATTATTGATAATATTAAGGCAAAGCCTATTCTTGGATTAGAAGCATGTGTTAAACTAAATCTTTTAAAGTGTGTTGATAATGTATCTATAAATATGAATATAACTAAGTTTATTGAGAATAACATGGAAGTATTTACAGGGGTTGGGAAATTTGAAGGGAAGTATGCTATTAAAATGAACAAAAATTCAGTACCTATTGCTCGTCCTCCTAGAAGAATCCCAGTTAGCTTACGTCCTAAATTACAAGAAAAACTAAAAAAGCTGGAAAATCAAGGAATTATTGTCAAAGTTGATAGTCCACAGGGTTGGGTGAGTAATTTAGTTGTGGTAGAAAAACCTGATGGCTCAATCAGACTCTGTTTAGACCCCCAAGATCTAAATAAAGCAATAATTAGAGATCATGTTCTAATACCTAAGGTTGAGGAGCTTGTTTCCAAATTATGTAACAAAACATTATTTACAGTACTTGATCTTAAAGATGGGTTTTTTCAAATTGAATTAGATGAGGAAAGCACCGATTTGTGTACTTTTAGTACCCCATTTGGATGTTATAAATTTTTGCGACTTCCAATGGGATTATCGTGCGCACCTGAAATATTTCAGAAAAGAAACGAGGCAAATTTTGGGGATATTGAAGGGGTTTTAATTTATTTTGATGATCTCCTTATTGCAGCAGATACTCCAGAACAACACGATGAAGTTCTGGCTAAAGTTATTAAAAGAGCTAAAGAATTGAATGTAAAATTCAATAAAGGTAAAATACAACTTAAGGTACCTGAAGTTAAATATTTAGGGTATGTGTTTAATTCTAATGGTATGAAACCTGATCCTGACTATGTACAAGCAATAATTGATATGCCTGAACCTACAAATAAAACTGAGCTTCAAAGGATATTGGGTATGATCAATTATCTCAGGCAGTTTATACCCCAGGCATCCACAACATCTGCTCCTTTAAGAGAGCTTCTAAAAAAAATGTAACTTGGCAGTGGATGCCTGTCCACACAAATGCTCTTAAAGCATTAAAGAGTAAAATTTCAAATGCTCCTGTATTAGGAGTATTCAACAGTTCTAAACCTGTAGTGATACAAGCAGATAGTTCAAAAGATGGGTTGGGTTGTTGCATGTTGCAGGGTGGGAAGCCAGTTGCATTTGCTTCTCGCAGTTTGACAGAAACAGAAAAAGGATATGCCCAAATTGAAAAGGAATTTTTAAGTATTGTCTTTGCTGCAACTAAATTTCATTATTTTATTTATGGTAGACAAGTTGAAGTGTTAACTGATCACAAGCCATTAGTTTCTGTTATAAATAAAAATGTAGGTAGTGTAGTGTCCCCTAGGTTGCAACGAATGAAAATAAAATTGTTGAAATATCAATTAAATCTTAAATATTTACCTGGTAAGTACATGTATGTAGCTGACTTATTGTCAAGATCATTTATTGTAAAACCCATGAAAGATGATGTGGAAATGACGGAAATGGTTCATAGTTTAACTAAACATTTGCAAATTAGCGAGTTTAGGAAAAATGACTTTAGGGAGGCAACACTTTCTGATGTTGGTCTTGCACATGTTTTGAAATTTTTTGATGAGGGTTAGCCCACCAATGGTAGAAATATCCCAACTGAAGCTTGTGAGAATACTTCTCACAATATTTAAATTTGGTTTATTTTTATTTCCTTTCAGCTAGTTTTTTTGCATCGATGTTTATTTGAACCCAATCTTTACGCCGCGATGTTGACGCTTTTATCTCTCACCGTAAAGCAAGTTCATTTTTCACCGCCGATATTCATATCTGCGTTGGGAGGCGAATCGGCAGCTTGCGCATGCGCACTCCGCTATTTTAGGAGCACGTCTTGGAGCTCTCGTTTTGTCGGAGTTGATTTGCCTTATGATGACGTCATTGAAATTATGCGCCGCCCTCTTTTGACGCCGATCGCTGACAGGAGAATCGTTTGGTTTCGTTTTCCAATCAGTGAAAACTTTTTAAATTCTGCAGCTTGTAATTCGATTTTCATTAATTTCCCGTAAATGTTAATGTAACTAATCAATTTAAAGTCTGCCTTTTAATTACTTTGTCAACCCCGTATTCATCATTTAAATACTAAAACTCGTTAATTTTTAATTCAGAATTTGGTTTGATGTTGTCTGAAAAAGATGTAGTCTTTTAACGTAGTTTTAGCGGAGCGCAAGCCCGCTGGCCGGCCGTTCGAATGCCGTGCCGTTTTTTTTGGCCGAATAAGTTTGCCGTACTATGGGTCATATTTTTATTATGTGGATATGCCCTTTTTCAAGATTTAATTTTTAACGATGTGCTGCTCTCATCTAAAGGAATCCCACGGAAGAATTCTAATTAAGAGATTCCGTTCTTTCAGTTCTTTTATTTTAAAAATAGTGACCAGAAGCAAGTATTTTCATAACCTTCTACTGCTACTAACGACCGAAATAAAGAATATTGTTTGTTTCATCAGTTTGTCTCTTCACTGTCTCCTGTAAAGTAAGAAGTCTCCAGTTTTTATTATTTCTTTGACGATCAATAGTATTTATTAAAAGACCTTCACAACGAGTACTTAACCATTTTACGATCACAACACAATTCTTACCGCCACATTTGGCGCCGTAGTACCTTTCAAATTGCAACGCTGTTGCTTTCGGATTATTGCAATTTTGAAAATAATGATTCTTGAAGATAAATTTTTAGAACTTTTTGTTCTTTTTTTAGGAATTATGAGAGTTTTGGTTGAAATATTTTAATAGAAGCTACATTTCCATGAAACTTGTTCTAATTTTTGAAGAAAATTAAGATCGTTATACAAGAAAGTCAAGTAAATTCTTTTTGAGGAATTGTTCTCATTAGTTAAAAAAAGGAAAATGGTTTATTTAATTCAAGATTTATTGGATATAATTTATGAAAATATTTTAGAATATTTGATGTTCTTGTTCTTATAGATTCTTGAGTTATGCCATTTTTATGTTAAATAGTTGCATTTTTTTCCTTACAATATTCTAAAGAATTCATATTTAAATTTTACTATATTTTGTAGAATGTATTATTATTCAATCAAGAAATGAATTTATATAATTACAATATTGAAAATGAATTTTATTTTGTTGCAAATAATAGCAATATTCTGTTTTTAAGAATAGAATTCTGAGGCAGTTACATATTTTTTTAATTGATTGAAAATTGTGGAATTGAAAATAATTTTGAAGAATAATTGTTGGAATTGAAATATTTGTATAAATGAATTTATGTTCTCAAATAATTGCAATGAATTTGAAGTTTGGCAAAAATTGTTCTCAAGAACATAATGTGATATTTTAGGAGGCATGGCTTTTGGGTTATTTTTTTATTTTCTACTTATTAATGGCACTTTAAATGAATTATAAATTTAAATTTCAATATATATTTTTTTTAAAAAAAGATTGAAATTTTATTGAAGTATTATTTTTAATTCTTGTTGCTGAGAAATTTTGTTCTTTACTTAAAGTTGTTCTCATCTCATTATGCCTATTTTCTCCAACTGAAGTTTGGTATTCTTCAAGTAATTTATAGTAGTAATTATCCTGTATGATTATTTTGAAGTATTGCCTGCTTCTCTTAATAACAAAAATATAATATGAAAATTTATAAACAGTTATCCCCTTTGAAAAGTTCTTAGACTTGCTCCTTAGATGATTTGTGAAATATGCTGTATGTGTAGTTAGCATGTTGTCTTGTGGACTAGTCTGATTTCATCTCTAATATTTAAAGAAGTGTTTCTAATATTTAAAGAACTGTTCCTGTTTTTAAATTTACCTGTTGATGTTGTTATAGAACTCTCAGCTAACAAATTGAAAATGTTCAAAATTTTCATTGCTTCAATTCTCTTTGGCAAATTCAATTCTTTCACAAATTTATAAGTCTATGCATGACATATCCACATCGACATCATCATACCTTATTCTCATGTTGCTTTATAAAAAATAAAAAGAGCAACATTTTTTTTTTCATTTAAAATGAAATGGGGCTTCTTCAGTCCTGTAACAGTTCTACTTAAAAATTCCATTCACCATAAGAAAAATATTTTTTCCTTGCCAATAGTGAAGATTACTTTTATATATTTATTAACTATCAATAGTTCTTAAGTTATGTGCTTTTTGCCATATTTAATTATGACTGTTCCTGTATATGCTGCTAGAAAATTTTTTTAATTACCTGTAAAGACATTCTTCAGACTTTTCTTCCATTCATCTGTTGCTTACCTGATGAAGGTGGTCAGAGGTTTTGTGTGATATCCATTTCTTCTGGTCTCTTCTCTGTTGTTGCACATGTTATCATGGAAGCTAAGAATTATAAAATTACCTACCTACTTCTTCAAAAGTTTCCTACATCTACAATAGTTTATTTTTTTGTGTGTATGTTTCGTATCCAGCCATAAGATGCCTGGTGAAGATGCTGTTCATTTATAGGCAAAATATCTATTTATGAAACCACTTCATTAGAGTTCTTCGGTTTGTGAAGCTACAAATAGTGTTTACTACTTTGTTCTCTTAAAAATAAATAAATAAATAATTTTCATTACTGATTATGATAGTGTGTCAGTTAACGTTTCTCATGTGAGAGTAAATATCCTCATCAAGTGAAATTGTTGACTTGTATGCTGCTAGAACTCAGTTACTCAGACCATATCATTATTCTAAGTCTTCTCAAAACAAGGAAGTTTAAAATTATATTACTTGAAAATTACTGATGCATTTTACCTTCAACTTTATTTTATTATGCTGCATTTTCTCCAAATATTCTAGCAGGTGCAATTAAAAGTATTCAGAGTTAATTTTTGCTTGTGTGTAGCAATTCATTCTCACATTGCAAAATTTTTGCTCATTGATAATCAAGTGTAAATTCTCAATTAATATAAGAAGTTTGTGAATATTTGTTACAGTGTTTATGCAAGATCAAGTTATTTTGAAAAGTTCCCATATTTATTTATTTATTATGTGCATAGTGCCTTTTACTTTAATCTTATTTCATACCCAAAGCCTCTAAGTTTTTATTTTGCCATTTTCCTCATTGATTTAAAAAAAAAAAAAAAAGATTCGTTCATTTTGAAGATTTATGTTTTATGAAGAAATTGAATAGTAAAAATGACTGGTTCATTTTGAAGTCTTCAATGTTTTATGAAGAAATTGAAATTTAAAGATTAATGTATTTTCTTCATACCTACAAATAATACAAGAAGATTACAGAAAAGCACAAGTCTAGATGGAAATTTTTTTACCAGCGCATTTATATATATATAGAATTTTTTTTCTATAAATCATCTAGTGGAATTTTTTTTAAGTGCTTCTTGACCTCAAATACCGATTATGTCCTATCATAACATTTCATCATAAGTGCACCGCCGACTTCTCATCCTTCTTCTGCAAAGTGATTCATGTATGTGTCGCAGGAGTTATGATTGCTCTGCAGTGATGAGTACGATGTTGTCAGTTAGTGCTTCAAAAAGAATGCAATGCATTCTCATATTGTGTCATCATGTTCAAATTTTCTGTGTCATCATCCAAAAATGATCATCTATTTTGATGATTATTATGTGAATGTTCCAGTTTTTTTCGACAGCATCTGTTCACATCTACAAATGTTTTGGTGTATACAATTGTCTTTGTTAGTGCTTGTGTACAACCTTAGGAAGCAATGCTAGTACCAGTGTACCACCTCATGCTGTGTTACTAAACTTTCAGTGACAGCAGTTAATCTTTAATAGCCTTGTTCCATATGGCTCTGGACTCAATGAACATTTTTTTTAATCCAAAAACATTGCCTTTACCCACCTGCAGTTACACAGTGTTATTATATTTAAAATTTTCTTTTACCTAAGATGTTAGGAGCCATGTTAGGAGATCCAAGCCACCTAAAATTTTACGTAGGAGTTCTTATATGTGTTTATTTTTGTTCATAGATATGCTGGTGGCTAGGGCATGATGGTCATCGGCATGGTTGTGGACTTCAATATTTACACATATATATCTAATTTTTTTGTTTGTTTACGGTGTTGCTGATGATTTATCTTTGTCATTATCATCATTGTGAGCTTAACATTGAATTATAATAATTTTATTTCTATATTATATTTTAAATGATTATTTTAAAATTATATTCCTGGTACATGGTATTTTAGTTTTATAAACTCATGATTTTGTCAATTTTTTTCTTTCATTCTATATGGAAGTACTTAAATTTTTTTTTTTGGTGATCACCAGTCTCTCACATTTTAAAGAAAAACCATGGTATATGTATATTTATCTAATCTTTTGAGTCTCATATATATGTAACGAATTAGCCGCTACTCCAGTTATGGATCTTTTGTCGTGGCGTCGGTTAATGCCCGACCGATGGGGGCAAGGGCGCGAACCGCGGCCGCGTGCGTGCCGATTTCTGAGCAAACCTTCGGAACTTTTAGCATAGTCAGGTAGTCGCAGGCCGGGAGTGGTGTCCGGGAAATCAAAGTCAGATTAAGAGAGTAGTTGTTCCAATAAAGACACAGTTTTTCAGGGGACCTGATTTATTGTTCCTTTGTTACATCCTTTGGAGAAATCAGGCCCCTTTTGGCTTGAGAGCTGCTAATTTACTTTATGGACATCTGGCTTGGGAATTATGCGTACCGCAAAGCGATACTTAAGGGAGCCGAGTGTCGTGGAGTTAGTGCATTCTTTTGATGGAAAAAAGCCCTCTCCGGGGACCTGTGCATCGGTATAAATATGCTGTATTTCGCATTATTCCAGCTAGGGGCCGTTGAAGTCAAAGGAGGCGTCTTTAAACTATAATTGGTCGTTAGCTGAATGATTGACTGCCCGGGATAAAGGCTGTGGTTTGAGTTTGGCCGATCGAATGCAGCAAGACTTACGAATTGCACTTATTCAGCAAAAATACTCTTATGAGATGTGCCAAAACGATCTTTAAAAGTTATAAAATGCGATGCGGGAAAACTGATTTAACAGGGCAATTTCATTCAATCAACTGAGACACAATTACAAAAGCATTTTAAAAGTTTTAATTTTAATTTCTAAATTTAAATTTTAAAAAGGGACAAAAAAGGGGATTTTAAAAAGGGGCTTAGCTCTTATCGTTTCATACCCCCCCCCCCCCTACTAAAACAAGAGCCACAGGGCTCGCCTGCAAGACCTGTGGGTCTTATCTCATAAATTTTACCCAGGGTTTTTTTCCGATTTTTATTTGCTCCAGCTCTCAAGTCAATTGGACCTATTTTTACATTCATATCAAGTTACATAAAAATATTGTTCACATAAAAATATTGGTTACACTAAAACATTGGAATTCTTTAAATGGTGCTGCAGCAAAATAATAAGGGGACAGTCTCGAGACATGGACCTTTAATTACACCAAACTGTCTCTAAAGCAAGTCTTTTGGATGTTTTTTGTAAATGTCTCTGGGTATTGTCCATTGAGAAACATCCTTTTTTGGTGTAAAATTGTAACATTAACATATACAGAATATATAACATATACTTAAATACTCAAAGATAAACATACTGAAAACTATATAACATATTCAAATGTAAAAAATATTTACAACTACAAAATATTCAAAATTATAAAATATTCATTAATACAAAATGTTCAAAAATATAAAATATTCAATAATACACAATATCCAAAAATATAAAATATTTAATACTACAAAATGTTCAAAAATATAAAATATTCAATAATATAAAATGTTCAAAAATATAAAATATGCACTAATATTATCAGCACAAATGTATTGTCTACCAAAATGCAATTTGGCAAGTTTGCATTTCTTAAAATACAGAATTTTCACACTGAGCTAAAATAAAAGTAAAATACACTGTAATACTAATAACAACAAACACATTCCTTCTTATTCTACCTTTCTGTTTCGGTAGGGACTTTACTACTTCTTTGATGCAGCCAAGGGTTATCTTTATGAAAAACAAACTAAGTTGTCTTTAAAAAAAAGGAAAACTATAGCTAAAAAATTATAAATATGCGTTTGCTATAATTTTCACCAGGCCCAGGGTCAGTGTGACATGGATTTTAATACTCTGAGGTGAATATCATCCCAAAAATGTGCCACTTGCACGACCGAAAAAGGAAGGTGGGCAATCGACATTCACCTACAGAGGGGAAGCGAAGCAGTTTTGCCAGATTCTCCGTTCAACTTGGAAAGAGAATCTGGGAAAACAGTCCGACTAAAGATGGGTGGCCACGGAGCAAAGGACCCCTTCATATGTTACAAAATCATCATAATATAGTTATAAAAAAACAAAAATTCTAACAGTACTTTTAAACTGTCACCATCATTCTACGTCGCTGGGGGGTTGGGTTACACACCTAGCTGGGTCCTCGTCCAAATGCTACGAGCAAGGGGGACGACAGGAAAGCAAAAATAAAAATTGAAAGATAAAAGAGATAGATGGGGTTTATTCATGGTTGAGTTTAAGGTTTTGAGGTGGATGGTAGTATCTTAACTTGGATGAATAGACAATTTCGGAGTTTCTTTTAAAATGTGGACTGGGTTTATCAATTTCAAAGGATACATCAGAAAGTTGTTTTAAAATGGTGTAGGGGCCAGAATATGGTGAAGTCAGTTTACGGGTATTAGTATAATGAAATTCTTCATACATTACAATGTCACCAACTTTAAGCTTTACAGGAAGGAACCGAGCATCATAACGGACTTTATTCTTTTTATGGTAAGCAATTGTTCTCTCTTTAGCCAATTTTCTAGCTTCCTTCACAGGGGGATAATAACTATTATTTGATAAAGGAGGATCATATGGTAATTTTCCTAACAATAAATAACTAGGGGTGAATTGGGTTACAGAATGAGGAGTATTATTATACTCATATAAGACTTCATCTAAAAGCTTAGTCCAGGGTATTTTCTTGGTTGTGGAATTGACTTTACATTTTAATCTAGTGACAATAGTCTGATTTAGGCGTTCAATTTTCCCGTTCGTTTCTGGGTGATGTCTGCTTGTCAATCTGTGTTTTACATTGTAAGTACGAAGAAATCTCTTAAATCTGGAAGCTGTAAATGCTCCATTTCTGTCGGTTAACAATCTATCTGGTACTTGTATCTGAAATAATTGTTTCAAAATGTTTGTTTAAGTTTCGGTAGTTACACTTTTTGAAGGAAAACCCCACACATAGCGAGTTGCATGGTCAACGACTAAATGCAAATATTTTTTGTAGAATTGTAATAATTAAATCCGCCAACAGAGTATACTGCTAAACATTCAAAAGGTATATCTGTTGGGGGCATTAATTGCAATAAGCCAAATCTTTTTTGCCTACATTTTTTGTTTATCTGACAAGTGTGACAGTGTTTTACAAAATTTTCAATGTCCTGATTAATGTTAGGCCAATAATACTGCGGAGAGATTAAATTTATCATCTTATAAATTCCAGGATGGCCAAATTGTGTGTGGGATTTTTCTAAGAGGGGTAGACGTAAAGACATGGGGACCACAATCTTATACAAACTTTTCTTTTTAATTACAACAACATCATTTATCTCAGTGTACTTTTTACCATCAACTGTTACATTTTCTTTTTTCTGATTGTCTCTTACTTCATTCAAGTCAAGGAGATGTATAATATGGGGTAAATTTTCTGAAACAGGCTGTCTAGATAGCATATCAGCTTCAACATTAGTGGAGCCTTTTTGGTATTTAACCTTCCGTCTACCTGACGGGTCCATTGGACCCGACAGCAATATTTAATGTAAATTTTTCTCATGAAAAATAGCATTCAAAGTTTCGCGATTACATGACTTTCCCTGCAATTGTCTCCTCTATGTATATGCAATTGCGATTAAAATTTTGTTCGAAATTTTTTACCTATTTTTAATTTGTTTCATTGTTTACCACGCGGGTCCATTGGACCCAACATTAAAACAAACGTAATATACTGTTGCTTTCTTTTTCTAGGGTTGCCATGAATCATGAGGAGGAACAGGGTTACCATAATTGGTTGTTTATCGCCCATTTGGCGATGGATTTTTAGCGCCAATCTCGCCAAATTTGGCGACTTTATAATGAAGTTTTGAGAACATTCTAGACTGATCTAGTAAACTTCGTGCTCTATATATAAAAGGTTACTTCTGGTTCAGAGAGTCATTTATCAACAGACACAGTTAGTGAGCGAATGGTGTCTATTGATGTTTTTGAGTCTTTTCATTGAAAATAGTACTTGATATTTGAAGACAAGTAATAAGTGTAGTTTGTACGTGCTTTGTTATTTTACAAATATTCATCATTTTCTCATTTCCTAACTTATTTTTTGTTAAAAACTGAATTGAAGATGAACAGAAAAAAAGTATTGACTCAAGAGGAAATTCAAAAAATTATGGAAAATCCGGACGATATAGAATTCGACACCGATGATGAAAATCTGTCGTCTGATGAAGGTGAAGTAGATTATGTTGAAATACATAATGAAATTTCTGATTCCTACTCAGAATCTGATAATGATTCCAATGAAGTAAATGTAGCAACCACAAGTACTTCAAATTCTACTTTTGTTTCCAAAAATAATTCACAGATCTGGTATAAGAATGAAGTTGCCAGCCCACAAGGAAGACGTACTGAAATCAATATTTTACGTGAAAAATCTGGACCTTCAAGATTTGCAAATCGTGAAGTGGATTCCATATCATCCTCATTTCTTATCTATTTCCGAAAAAGACTTTTGGAAATTATAGTAAAATGGACAAACGCGGAAGGCAATAAAGTATTCGATAAAGAGTGGAAACCTATAGATATTATAGAACTTAAAAAATTCATCGGACTTTTATTACTTATTGGAGTATATAAATCGAAAAATGAAACAGTAAGCGAACTTTGGAGCATAAAAAATGGAAGACAAATATTTCGGGACATTATGAGTCGCAATAGATTCACAAGTATATTACGTGTCATAAGATTTGATGATGCTGCTGAGAGGCGTAAAAGAAGATCAACTGATAAATTAGAGCCAATAAGAGAATGCTTTGAATTGTGGAATAGCTATTTACAAGACCCTTATATTCCTAATTGGTCTATGACTGTCGATGAGCAATTAGTTTCTTTTCGTGGAAAATGTCCTTTCCGTCAGTATATGCCATCTAAACCTGGAAAGTATGGATTGAAGTTCTGGGTTATTTGTGACAGCGTAACATCGTATGCTTGGAAACTGGAACTATATACAGGCAAAAATGAAGTAAGAGAATCTCATCAGGGAGAAAATGTAGTTAAAAGATTGACGAAGGAAATTGAAAATTCTGGTCGTAATATTACATGTGATAACTTTTTTACGTCATATGCATTAGCAACACATCTTACTTCAAAAAAATTATCTCTTATTGGAACAATTCGAAAAAATAAACCTGAATTACCCGCTGTGTTCACAAATCCAAAACATCGTTCTGTATATTCTACTTTATTTGGGTTTCAAGAGAAGGCGACCATGTTACTTACTGTCCCAGAAAAGGTAGAATTGTTACTTTGCTAAGCACAATGCATAACACTTATGATATTGACAACAGCTTAGAAAAAAAGCCACAAATAATCCTAGATTATAATAAAACCAAAGGCGGAGTAGATACGATGGACAAAATGGTAAGAGCATATAGTGTGAAACGCATGACACGTCGGTGGCCTTTGATTGTATTTTATAATATGATCGATATAAGTGCGATGAATGCATACATAATATGGTTGTCACTGAATGCTGAATGTTATCCGAAAATGAAAAAAAGGCGGAATTTCATTATTCAACTTGCAGAAGAATTAGTAGGTGAAGGAGGTATCGCCGTCTCAAAATCTACTTCAGAACAACTTTACGCAAATAGTTTTGAACCGCCACGAAAAAAATCAAGATGTCATATTTGTCCCTCTAAAAAAGATCGAAAAACACGAACATTATGCAAGAAGTGTACGAAAAATGTTTGCGGAGAACATTCCGTCGTTATTTGTACTTCATGTACAGAATAATTTTATTATGATGAAAAATGTTTTGTAGTCATTATAATATACTATATATATTACTTTCTTACTGTATGTGTTACTTTCTTACTCTATTACTATATATATCACTTTTATATATTGTATAAGGTGCATTAATAACAAATATATTCATTGTAGATAAATGGGTGTTTTGTATATTTTGAAATCCTATATATTTTACATATGGGTCCAATGGACCCGAATGGTAGTTCTTGCATATACTTTTTTTGGTAGTCTGAAGGTTAATCTCATAGTCAAACATACTAAGTTTTAGGGATCAGCGGAAAAGACGTCCTCTTAAATTTTTAACACTTTTGAGCCAGGTAAGTGCTGCATGGTCTGTATGTATGACAAATTTTTGACCGTGTAAAAAATGATAAAATTTATCTAAAGCATCCACAATCGCCAAACATTCTAACTCAGTAATTGCATAATTTTTTTCATAATCGCGAAGATTTCTAGAGTGATATGCTATAGGATGTAATGTTCCTTTTTCATCAACTTGTTTCACAACACATCCCACTCCATGACTTGATGCATCTACAAACAAATGACAAGGTGTTTTGGGATCAAACAACTTTAATATAGATTTTTCAATTAAAGGATTTTTTAACTTTTCGAAAGAATTTTGACAATTTTGGTCCCATACATAGGGGACATTTTTCTTCAACAAATTGTTGAGAGGGTATCGAATGTTAGCATATTTTGGAATAAATTTGTGATAAACATTTATAGATCCCAAAAAACGTTGTAATACCTTTACATTCGTAGGTGGTGTTAATTTCTTAATTGTCTCTATATTAGGATTGTCAGGTGTGATACAACCATTCGAGACTTCATATCCTAGAAAATTAATTTTGGATTTAACAAAATTACACTTTGACAATTTCAGTTTAAGGTTTTCTTGGACACAGATATTAAATAAGGTCTCTAAATGACACAAATGTTCTTCTTCATTTTGGGAGAATACAATAACATCATCAAAGTAACTACAGGCAAAGTCAATTTTGTATTTATTAAGGATTCTTCTGAGGGTACGGTTAAACCAAGCAGGTGCGTTTTTCCATCCGAATGGTAAACGATTCCACTCATATAATCCAAAGGTAGTGGCAAATGCCAGCTTCTCCGTATCTCGAGGGTGGATAGGGATGTGCCAATATCCACTGGCCAAATCAAGAGTGGAAAAAACTTTAGCATGTGCCAATTTATCTAACAGGGTGTCTATTCTAGGTAAGGGTTCTGTTTTTGTAATGGCATTCAATTTTCGAAAGTCAATACATAACCGGGTTTTCTTCCCTTCTTCACGTTTATACACCAAAGTTACGGGTGATGAATAAGGGGAATAGCTTTCTTTAATGATACCAGCTCGCAATAAATTCTGAATTTGGTCTTTAATTTCTTCTTCTTCCTTAGGGGAAGTGCGATATGCTCTTAAAGAAACGGGGAGGTCGGATGTTAACTGTATTCTCTGGGGTTCAATGTTTACACAGCCTACATCATATTTATCTTTAGCAAAAATACAGACATATTTGGCTAGAAGAGCAGGTAATTGTTCCTTGACAGTCTGAACATTTGGCACATGTTCAGTGGTCTCGAACAACTCCGGCTCAAAATTTTCTTCGAATATCTCTGTATTTTTAACTGTATTTTCCATTTCTGGCTGGTTAGTATATGTTTCTGATAAATGTAAGGTATGATGGGATGAATTTGTTGAAATATTGTCCATGAGAGGTACTTTCTTTTTCTCTTGCGTGATTTGCATTTTAACACAGTCAATATTCAATTTAAACAGTTTACAGTGGGGTAGCCCAATCAAAGCATAAGGTAACTGATTATTAATTTCAAAAAGTTCAATATTCTTAGAGATACGTCCTAATTTCAAACTAACAAGGCATTTTTCTTTCAAAGCTAGAACACCTTGGGTTTGTGTGACCGATATACTCTGCTGAACTTTACATATTTTTAGGTTAAGTTTGTGGGCTAAATGATAAGGAATAACACTGATAGAACTCCCTGTATCGATCAAACAAGGTAGTGAGCCTTCACTTTTTACATCAGTAATTTTTTGACAATTTCTATTTGATTTTTTGTAGCTAGCTTTTTCTTTTTGTATATGTCCGGACATAAGAAACCGTCATTGATTACTAGATATATTTTCGGATGACTCATTAGCTCTCTGATCTGGGTTGGGGTTCGCAAAGTTCATATTGGGACTAGGGTTTGGAACTGCTAAGACTTGTTGTCGAAAAGGGCAGTATTCCACCCAATGATACGCATTTGGTATTCCTATATTAAGACAAACTTTGCATGGGGAGGGTGGCAAAGTGGTCTGGTGATGTACATTCGGTCTCGGTTGACCATTTGTCGTCGGTCTAACTGTATTTTGGGGATTTCGTTCTTGATTAGAAGCAAAAGGTCGAATCGGGGTGTTTTGATAGGGAACCCTGTAGTTCCACTGCCGGTTATAATTCTGTCCTGTCTCATATGGGGGGCGAAACGATCGCCATTGTCGATACTGATTGGGGTTTTGAGGGCTTGCATCCACTTTGCTCTCATTTCCTGTTCTGTCCAGTTGCAGCTTGCAAATTCTGAATACTAATTCACGCCATGAATGTGTAGTTGAGGGGTTGTTTGCAATAATTAACTTTTGCATTTCTAACGGCAAGCCCTCCGTTGGCCCTTCCAGGATAAGTTTCTGTTCTAACCCTAAGGTTCTCCCTATTTTAGTCTTTTTCTGATAGTATTCGTTCAGGTCCTCTCCAATCTTGTATCTAATACGGGAAATATCAGTTAAAGAAAGAGTGTCGGGAATTTCGTAATGTTCATTGAACAAAGTGACAAATTCGGACCAATGCAGCACATTTAAACAATTATTAATGCACAACGTAAGTGCACTGTCTTTTAAGTATTTTTGTATGTGCCTAATTTTCCAGAAGTCGTCTTTTTCCTGTTCTACACAGACACTCTCGAAATAGGCGAGCCACGCTGTCCAATCCATACTTGCTATTGGCGAAAACGCAATGATATCAGGTTCTATGGACATTTTCGGGCTAGCGGTTATCGAGTTGTGACCAGACCCAGCTTGAGCTGACAGGGTCTGTTCACCTAATGTTGTTACATTATGTGTCTGTGTGGCACCCCGGACTTCTGACTATCTTTCTCTTTATCTGAGTTGTTTTCTAAGTCATTCTTTTCAGGAGGGGGAGTGACACTCATGTTGAAATACAAAATATTACAAGATTACACAAAAATATAAGGCACAATTTAAACACATAAAAACATATAAAATTTTTCAAAAATTGCAACACAATATTTGTAAAAAATGGGCTTAAATCTAACTGAAATTCAAATTTGATACATCATTTTTTTTTCAAATTGAGATTAAAAAGAACGAACTTTGAACTAAAATTTTAAAGTTCCAAAGATTTAAATACTGTCTAAATTTCAGAAAATTACTCTCTTATAACAAAAATAAATAAAATAAACGTTGTCTTATTCTAATTTTTGCTATTAAAATGACAAACAATTAAAAAAATTACCTTTTAAAACTGTATTCTTTTTCTCTTTTTTAATTCAAGAATAGATTAAAATGGTCTTACCTTCAACAAATCTATTCAAGGACAGCCTTACATATCCACAAACAAAACAACAAAAAAAAAACGATCTTCATAAAAATTTCCAGGATTAAATTTACTCCCTGCATAAAAAAAAAGAAATCATTTTCTCTTTTTCTTCCTAACACAAATCAGTGAGTTATCTGCCGGTAGAAAAGTCGTTTTTCAACACGGTTCTTCATTTCGACCTGGAAGGCGAACTTGACCGAGATAAGACAATCAGTCCTGGGTGAATCATTGGTGACCCACTTTCACAGCTGATAGCATGCTCTTTTTATTTTTTCTTTCTTGAAAAGAGTATCTATAAATGTTTTAATCGTCTCTTGGTTGGAAAAAGACTTGCTTTCAGGACACAGATAGATATTTTTCTCATTTATCACTAGAGCAAATGTTTTTTCCGTTTCTTTTCTTTTCTTTTTTAATGACCAGATTCTTTTCTTTTTAATTAATTGCTAGGGAACGACTGTTTCGTTCTTTTCTCTGAATGAGATTACGTGTGAATATACTGATCGTCAGATAAAATAATTAAAAGATAAAATAATTAAAAGTTGCATGATTTTCTTTTTTAGGGACTTTTCTTCACAATTTTCTGGGTTGTCATTTCGCCGTAAACATGATATTTCACAACTGTTTTAGGAATTTGTTACACACCTCGCGCTGGGATCTTTACGGATTTTTCGCTGGGATTTTGGGATTTGTCCCGCGTAAATGCAGTATCCTGCCGACTTTTCAATGTAACGAATTAGCCGCTACTCCAGTTATGGATCTTTTGTCGTGGCGTCGGTTAATGCCCGACCGATGGGGGCAGGGGCGCGAACCGCGGCCGCGTGCGTGCCGACTTCTGAGCGAACCTTCGGAACTTTTAGCATAGTCACCCGTAAGGCATGGTGACGTCACGGCGACGTTGTTGTGAAGTCACACTGTGACTTTGTGACCGTCGATGTGACGTCACGTGACCTCGATGTGACGTCACAGTGACTAGAATGCGAGGTCGTTATGGCCGTTTTAGAGGACGTTTGTGACGTCACATTGTGACCACTCTGTGAAGTCACGGTGTGACAAATTTGTGAAAAGTGTGTCATTTGTGACTATTTTGGCATTAACTTTGTGACGAACCTGTGACGAAAGCGACACTGCTTTGAAGTCACATTGTGACCAATTTGTGAAATATGTGTCATTTGTGACGAACTTGTCATAAACACTGTGATTTCAAATGAAAATCAAATTTCAAATTAATTGCTTAAAAGACGCAAATAGTGAAAAAGATTCCATGCAGGGGCTCGAACCCGGGCCATCAGTACAGCACACTGACATTCTACCGACTAAATCACATGGAACGATACCCAGGCTGGAAAATTTCTCACTATTACATGTTGGCAAGGCTACAAACGCAGCAAAAGATGGAATATTTAGCGTGAACCACCCACATGATGCAAACACGAAACTTAATTAAATCCAGCATTGATTGAAATTATATTAATACTTGGAAATTTTTCCAGAGAGAACCATTCGCCTTGCATACAATATTTCAAATGAAAGTCAAATTTCAAATTAATTGCTTAAAAGGCAATTTTAATTTGAAATGTTGTATGCAGGGCGAATGTTTCTCCCTGGAAAAATTTCCAATTATTAATATAGTTTCAATCGATGCTGGATTTAATTAAGTTTCGTGTTTACCCCATGTCGGTGGCTCACGATAAATATTCCATCTTATGCTGCGTTTGTAGCCTTGCGAACATGTAATAATGAAAAATTTTACGGGCTGGGCGTCGTTCCATGTGGTTTAGTCGGTAGAATGTCAGTGTGCTACACTGATGCCCGGGTTCGAGTCCCGGCATGGAATCTTTTTCACAATGTTGGCCTTTGCGTCTTTTAAGCAATTAATTTGACATTTGATTTTCATTTGAAATATTGTATATAAGGCGAATGATTCTCTCTGGAAAAATTTCTATGTATTAATACACCGATGAATTTTAAAATAAAATTTTGCTGTAAACATAAAATCTTATCTTTTTACCGTACTTTTTAGCAAAATATAGCTACTTTGGAGTCCTATTCTTCTAAAACATTTTACATTTTTCCACTTAAAAAACAATGCTTATCAACTGACATATTTTTTTATTAAGTTCTATGCTTGATATTTAGAATGTGTAAGTTTTTAATTTGTTTTGATTTGTCATTGCTTTATTAAATACGAACATGGAAACTAACGGATATTAATACAACTATTATTTATTTAAATTTTTTATTCCCGTGTATATTGTACTTTGTGAATATGAGCTAAATAGATTTGGTATGTTTTATAGGAAAAGACTGATCTGGGAAATAATAATAATAATAAAAAAAAAAAAAAAAAAAAAAAAAAACGAGTAAGAAAAATCATGCGTTAAGCATAGATTAAAATATACTTTCCAACACTTTCTGAATGCTTTAACAAGACATCGTCATTTAGGGAAATGACGTAAATAAGATAACTAAGTAAACATTTTAGAAAACGCATAAAACATTTGAAAAACTGATTTCAGCAGTTACCGTCCATAGCCAAATATGTTTTCCAATTCTTTTAAACAGCCCTTATTTGATCTGTAGGTTGATACACTGAAAAAAAGGAAGTACTCAAAAATGAGCAAACCGACGTACTCATATTGAATTGAATATTTTTGGATCAAAAATGAACCTATGCTTTCTCTATTTTGAAGCATCACATGTTATCAAACCCAGACAAACAAATAGTTTTGTACCCTGTAATGGTTCATTTCATTTATGGCGGCATAAACTATGTTTATTAATGTAAATATTAAATTATGCACAGCATTTTAAAAATAATTGCTTGGAAATAATGTTCTTGTCATAAAAATATTCGATTTGAGTATCTTGTTAAGAATTTTGCTATTTTTCTTGATAAATAATCAATTAAATATTTCTTGTTAAGAACTTTGGACGGGAAATAAATGTCAGTACATTTTTACTTTACATTTTAGGGGGTTTTTTTGGTGGTGGGGGGGGGGGGGGCGGGGGCAGTACATAACGATTCATATTTGATCACAGCCATGGAATAAAAAATGAGTACATGTGTTTCTCAACTTTGAGTACATTTGGATCGGAGCTATTTTGTGCATGTGACGCATTTAAAATTGAGTACTTTTTACTCAATTTTGAGTACCCATTTTTTTACACTTTATAATGGGAAAATTTAGTTTAGCAAGAAAACGCCTAACAGGTTGAAATTCATTTTCAGCAATTTATACTAATGTATGGAAACATACTTGAATACCTTTGTACAACCCTGTAGTTTACCTAAAATCTTTATTACACGCCACTATTTAGTTAAAATTTAATTCAAACTAAGACACTCTTAAAACTGCTGAAATCACATTTCCAGAAATTATAATATATAGACGGCCATGTATCCAATTCTTTACGTGACCCTGTATATCATTTTATCTATATTCTACAAATATTTCTTGGTAAATTAAATGCAGTTCAGCGAAAAAAAGCATAACTCATTTAAAAACCACCTTTAAGCAATTTGTGCCCATACCCAGTAATCCTTACGAATACTTTTGTGTAGCCTTGTATAGGAATTATAGCATTTATATACACCATACACTATGCATAAATATAGTGAATCATAAAAGTGCATATCATAATTAAAAATATATATCCAGCAATCATCGCTAATGAACAGTACTTCGGATACAATATGGTATCTGAAAGATTTTGTGTGTCCCTGTAAATGCTATATACGTATTATTCGTATTATACATGAAATAATTTATAGTATGTAAACCTCAACGACATACATCAATTTCATTATATATGAAATAGATTAACATAATTAAAGTATGCTGCAAACAATTCCCTCCACCTCTATATCATTATGTATTTGAATTCCTTTTTTAGTCCTGTAAATGAACAATAACTATTCTTTGCATCGCATAGTCAACAGAATGCATATTTTAGTGCACTTTATAAATGCATATAAATTTTATTCTGTTTAAAAGCGTGCGTAAAATCATAAAAAAATCATTTGAAACGACTTTTTCCCATAGGCCGTAATGTAACGGAAAACTTTTGGCTGTCCCTGTAAATGAACAAAGCATGCTACAAACTTCCTTACAAATAGGTACCGTGCGATGGTAAACGTCAATACCATCCAAAAATTTCAGGGCAATCCGAGTATATTTTCGAGAGTTAGAGTGCGCACAGACTGCTAGACGGACAGACGGAGAGACAAACCGAAGTCATAAGCACTTTTCAACTTGTGTCCTACATTATGTAACCTGTATTATATGAACTTAAAAAATATATATACTAAAGCAGTTTAATCTATAACTTCCTATCAGGCATGAAAAATACTTTATTTCAATGCTTAAATATCATATTTTACTTTTTAGTGCCAATAATTACACGAATCATACACGTAGAAAATTAATTTACAATAGAAGAAAATTTAATAACCCATTCAGAATGTCTATAATTAAATGTTTGATTAAAATCACAAACAGAAAAAATGCTTACATACAATTAAAAAAAATAAATATACCAATTTGAAAAACACTAAAAATAATAATTAGTATTTATAATTGTACTGTTAAACAACAGCAAACTACAATAGATAAATTAAATGCATTATTAGATTTAACAATATCTCAAAAATATTTCCATATGGTATAAGGAATTCCTATTATTTTATAATTTTGGTAAATGTTAAATCTGAAAACATTGGTTACAAGATTTAGGATTTTAAAAGATAATTTAAAATATTATTAGCACTAAAAGAAAATTCCTTCAAATGTTTCACTACTGTAATATGTTAAAAATACATTTTCCCAGTATAATGTTAATTTCTAATCTGAAACAGTTTCGTAATCTCATGATAATCGAACATCATATTTAACCCCAAAATAATAATATCTATAAATGTTAGTAATAAAAAAATAGTAAGAAGCCGATAAAATAATTCCAAATCATTGTCGTTCCATACATTTTCAATCTCAAGTAAGAGTAAATTAATGTTTATATTAATTCCAGTATGAATGTAGGCATGAATGTCTCTGCGCAGTTTTTTTTTCAAGCGATGGCAGATTAAAATATTTTTCTTCACAGTTATCAAATTGGAAAATATCGCTTCTGACAGTTAAAGATCAGTCTCTTACAAATATAACTATTTAACTCATAATATACAACCAGGAATAAAATATTTAAATTAAATAAAACTTACATGCACGTTCCATTAATATCCGTGTATCCTAAAATGGTCATTTCCTTATCTTAAAGTGTTGTAGACGTGTTGTTCTAAAACAAGTGAACTATTTCCCGCGTATTCTCATATTTATTTTTCTGTGGGCAGACGATTTTCGAGCAGATGGTTTGTTACAGATTGTTTGTTTTTGTATACAAGAAGTATGGAATTTGAACGCGCAGAAATTTTCTGAAAGTATCATTCATTAAAATTTTGTATTTGAAGAAATGTCCAATGTAATTAATCTTTTCTTTTTATCCGTACCAAATAATTCAAGTTAAAATGTATTGTAAAGTTCCTTTTTTCTAAATAATTATAATAATAATATTCATAATTAGAGTTTATTAGTAAAACATTGTTTAAATTTTTAAAAGGTGTAAAAATAAATTTAATGTATTAACGACACTCCCCCTTTTTTTCTATTTTTTTAAAGTAAAGTTTGTTTTCCTTTTTTTCGGAAAATGCTAATTTTATTTTAAAAGTCTGAAAGAAGTAGAATTTATGACTTGAATACAAATTATAAAAATATTCTAAAGCAAGAAATGCATAGATGACTAAACTCTGAAGACTCTTTCTACATGCTCATTAAAAGGTGCAGATTTAACTGTAATAGAAAATTTTTAGTTTGAAACCACAGAAGTGTTTCGAATAATTCTGGTCGGTAAAAAAAGAAAGAAAGAGTGAAATTTCCTCCCAGCAAACTAAATATGTAAAGTGTATAAATTTAATATTCGTAATTGTAAATATATTATCCAAATGCTAGATAAAATTGAAATCATAAAAAAGTATACATTCACTGTCTTAGATATCAAATTGATAAAATATAGCCTAAAAACTTAGTTTATTAATGCTTGTATCGTGCACTTTATTTATTATGCCCCCCCCCTCCCCTTTAGTGACGGAATTTACCATTTGCTATCCACTAATATATTTTCATTCCTTATGCCGCTGTAACTCGTGGCTGTTTAAAATATTTCTCTTCATTTTCAAAGATTTTTGAAGTTCATATTTTTTGTCACACTGTGACTAACAATATGCTGTTTTTTTTGTCACATATGTGACGTGGCGTACGTTACATAGCAGTGACATAACAGAGACGTCACAATTTTTTTTAATTGCCAGAAAAATATAATTTTACAAAAAGTAACATGTTTTGAAGAATTTTCGTAAGTTTTTAAAGTTTTCTAAGAAGTTCACATTTCAGTCACAATGTGACATCACTGAGTGGTGGCATTTCGGTCACAGATGTGACGTGACCACAGTGACTTGCAGTGACGTCACAGTGACGTCACCGTGACCATGCATGCTATGAGGGCAGGTAGTCGCAGGCCGGGAGTGATGTCCGGGAAATCAAAGTCAGATTAAGAGAGTAGTTGTTCCAATAAAGACACAGTTTTTCCGGAGACCTGATTTATTGTTCCTTTGTTACATCCTTTGAAGAAATCAGGCCCCTTTTGGCTTGAGAGCTGCTAATTTACTTTATGGACATCTGGCTTGGGAATTATGCGTACCGCAAAGCGATACTTAAGGGAGCCGAGTGTCGTGGAGTTAGTGCATTCTTTTGATGGAAAAAAGCCCTCTCCGGGGACCTGTGCATCGGTATAAATATGCTGTATTTCGCATTATTCCAGCTAGGGGCCGTTGAAGTCAAAGGAGGCGTCTTTAAACTATAATTGGTCGTTAGCTGAATGATTGACTGCCCGGGATAAAGGCTGTGGTTTGAGTTTGGCCGATCGAATGCAGCAAGACTTACGAATTGCACTTATTCAGCAAAAATACTCTTATGAGATGTGCCAAAACGATCTTTAAAAGTTATAAAATGCGATGCGGGAAAACTGATTTAACAGGGGCAATTTCATTCAATCAACTGAGACACAATTACAAAAGCATTTTAAAAGTTTTAATTTTAATTTCTAAATTTAAATTTTAAAAAGGGACAAAAAAGGGGATTTTAAAAAGGGGCTTAGCTTTTATCGTTTCATATCCCCCCCTACTAAAACAAGAGCCACAGGGCTCGCCTGCAAGACCTGTGGGTCTTATCTCATAAATTTTACCCAGGGATTTTTTTCCGATTTTTATTTGCTCCAGCTCTCAAGTCAATTGGACCTATTTTTACATTCATATCAAGTTACATAAAAATATTGTTCACATAAAAATATTGGTTACACTAAAACATTGGAATTCTTTAAATGGTGCTGCAGCAAAATAATAAGGGGACAGTCTCGAGACATGGACCTTTAATTACACCAAACTGTCTCTAAAGCAAGTCTTTTGGATGTTTTTTGTAAATGTCTCTGGGTATTGTCCATTGAGAAACATCCTTTTTTGGTGTAAAATTGTAACATTAACATATACAGAACATATAACATATACTTAAATACTCAAAGATAAACATACTGAAAACTATATAACATATTCAAAGGTAAAAAATATTTACAACTACAAAATATTCAAAATTATAAAATATTCATTAATACAAAATGTTCAAAAATATAAAATATTCAATAATACACAATATTCAAAAATATAAAATATTCAATACTACAAAATGTTCAAAAATATAAAATATTCAATAATATAAAATGTTCAAAAATATAAAATATGCACTAATATTATCAACACAAATGTATTGTCTACCAAAATGCAATTTGGCAAGTTTGCATTTCTTAAAATACAGAATTTTCACACTGAGCTAAAATAAAAGTAAAATACACTGTAATACTAATAACAACAAACACATTCCTTCTTATTCTACCTTTCTGTTTCGGTAGGGACTTTACTACTTCTTTGATGCAGCCAAGGGTTATCTTTATGAAAAACAAACTAAGTTGTCTTTTAAAAAAAGGAAAACTATAGCTAAAAAATTATAAATATGCGTTTGCTATAATTTTCACCAGGCCCAGGGTCAGTGTGACATGGATTTTAATACTCTGAGGTGAATATCATCCCAAAAATGTGCCACTTGCACGACCGAAAAAGGAAGGTGGGCAATCGACATTCACCTACAGAGGGGAAGCGAAGCAGTTTTGCCAGATTCTCCGTTCAACCTGGAAAGAGAATCTGGGAAAACAGTCCGACTAAAGATGGGTGGCCACGGAGCGGAGGACCCCTTCATATGTTACAAAATCATCATAATATAGTTATAAAAAAACAAAAATTCTAACAGTACTTTTAAACTGTCACCATCATTCTACGTCGCTGGGGGGTTGGGTTACACGCCCAGCTGGGTCCTCGTCCAAATGCTACGAGCAAGGGGGACGACAGGAAAGCAAAAATAAAAATTGAAAGATAAAAGAGATAGATGGGGTTTATTCATGGTTGAGTTTAAGGTTTTGAGGTGGATGGTAGTATCTTAACTTGGATGAATGGACAATTTCGGAGTTTCTTTTAAAATGTGGACTGGGTTTATCAATTTCAAAGGATACATCAGAAAGTTGTTTTAAAATGGTGTAGGGGCCAGAATATGGCGGAGTCAGTTTACGGGTATTAGTATAATGAAATTCTTCATACATTACAATGTCACCAACTTTAAGCTTTACAGGAAGGAACCGAGCATCATAACGGACATTATTCTTTTTATGGTAAGCAATTGTTCTCTCTTTAGCCAATTTTCTAGCTTCCTGCACAGGGGGATAATAACTATTATTTGGTAAAGGAGGATCATATGGTAATTTTCCTAACAATAAATAACTAGGGGTGAATTGGGTTACAGAATGAGGAGTATTATTATACTCATATAAGACTTCATCTAAAAGCTTAGTCCAGGGTATTTTCTTGGTTGTGGAATTGACTTTACATTTTAATCTAGTGACAATAGTCTGATTTAGGCGTTCAATTTTCCCGTTCGTTTCTGGGTGATGTCTGCTTGTCAATCTGTGTTTTACATTGTAAGTACGAAGAAATCTCTTAAATCTGGAAGCTGTAAATGCTCCATTTCTGTCGGTTAACAATCTATCTGGTACTTGTATCTGAAATAATTGTTTCAAAATGTTTGTATAAGTTTCGGTAGTTACACTTTTTGAAGGAAAACCCCACACATAGCGAGTTGCATGGTCAACGAGTAAATGCAAATATTTTTTTGTAGAATTGTAATAATTAAATCCGCCAACAGAGTATACTGCTAAACATTCAAAAGGTATATCTGTTGGGGGCATTAATTGCAATAAGCCAAATCTTTTTTGCCTACATTTTTTGTTTATCTGACAAGTGTGACAGTGTTTTACAAAATTTCCAATGTCCTGATTAATGTTAGGCCAATAATACTGCGGAGAGATTAAATTTATCATCTTATAAATTCCAGGATGGCCAAATTGTCTGTGGGATTTTTCTAAGAGGGGTAGACGTAAAGACATGGGGACCACAATCTTATACAAACTTTTCTTTTTAATTACAACAACATCATTTATCTCAGTGTACTTTTTACCATCAACTGTTACATTTTCTTTTTTCTGATTGTCTCTTACTTCATTCAAGTCAAGGAGATGTATAATATGGGGTAAATTTTCTGAAACAGGCTGTCTAGATAGCATATCAGCTTCAACATTAGTGGAGCCTTTTTGGTATTTAATCTCATAGTCAAACATACTAAGTTTTAGGGACCAGCGGAAAAGACGTCCTCTTAAATTTTTAACACTTTTGAGCCAGGTAAGTGCTGCATGGTCTGTATGTATGACAAATTTTTGACCGTGTAAATAATGATAAAATTTATCTAAAGCATCCACAATCGCCAAACATTCTAACTCAGTAATTGCATAATTTTTTTCATAATCGCGAAGATTTCTAGAGTGATATGCTATAGGATGTAATGTTCCTTTTTCATCAACTTGTTTCACAACACATCCCACTCCATGACTTGATGCATCTACAAACAAATGACAAGGTGTTTTGGGATCAAACAACTTTAATATAGGTTTTTCAATTAAAGCATTTTTTAACTTTTCGAAAGAATTTTGACAATTTTGGTCCCATACATAGGGGACATTTTTCTTCAACAAATTGTTGAGAGGGTATCGAATGTTAGCATATTTTGGAATAAATTTGTGATAAACATTTATAGATCCCAAAAAACGTTGTAATTCCTTTACATTCGTAGGTGGTGTTAATTTCTTAATTGTCTCTGTATTAGGATTGTCAGGTGTGATACAACCATTCGAGACTTCATATCCTAGAAAATTAATTTTGGATTTAACAAAATTACACTTTGACAATTTCAGTTTAAGGTTATCTTGGACACAGATATTAAATAAGGTCTCTAAATGACACAAATGTTCTTCTTCATTTTGGGAGAATACAATAACATCATCAAAGTAACTACAGGCAAAGTCAATTTTGTATATATTAAGGATTCTTCTGAGGGTACGGTTAAACCAAGCAGGTGCGTTTTTCCATCCGAATGGTAAACGATTCCACTCATATAATCCAAAGGTAGTGGCAAATGCCAGCTTCTCCGTATCTCGAGGGTGGATAGGGATGTGCCAATATCCACTGGCCAAATCAAGAGTGGAAAAAACTTTAGCATGTGCCAATTTATCTAACAGGGTGTCTATTCTAGGTAAGGGTTCTGTTTTTGTAATGGCATTCAATTTTCGAAAGTCAATACATAACCGGGTTTTCTTCCCTTCTTCACGTTTATACACCAAAGTTACGGGTGATGAATAAGGGGAATAGCTTTCTTTAATGATACCAGCTCGCAATAAATTCTGAATTTGGTCTTTAATTTCTTCTTCTTCCTTAGGGGAAGTGCGATATGCTCTTAAAGAAACGGGGAGGTCGGATGTTAACTGTAATCTCTGGGGTTCAATGTTTACACAGCCTACATCATATTTATCTTTAGCAAAAATACAGACATATTTGGCTAGAAGAGCAAGTAATTGTTCCTTGACAGTCTGAACATTTGGCACATGTTCAGTGGTCTCGAACAACTCCGGCTCAAAATTTTCTTCGAATATCTCTGTATTTTTAACTGTATTTTCCATTTCTGGCTGGTTAGTATATGTTTCTGATAAATGTAAGGTATGATGGGATGAATTTGTTGAAATATTGTCCATGAGATGTACTTTCTTTTTCTCTTGCGTGATTTGCATTTTAACACATTCAATATTCAATTTAAACAATTTACAGTGGGGTAGCCCAATCAAAGCATAAGATAACTGATTATTAATTACAAAAAGTTCAATATTCTTAGAGATACGTCCTAATTTCAAACTAACAAGGCATTTTTCTTTCAAAGCTAGAACACCTTGGGTTTGTGTGACCGATATACTCTGCTGAACTTTACATATTTTTAGGTTAAGTTTGTGGGCTAAATGATAAGGAATAACACTGATAGAACTCCCTGTATCGATCAAACAAGGTAGTGAGCCTTCACTTTTTACATCAGTAATTTTTTGACAATTTCTATTTGATTTTTTGTAGCTAGCTTTTTCTTTTTGTATATGTCCGGACATAAGAAACCGTCATTGATTACTAGATATATTTTCGGATGACTCATTAGCTCTCTGATCTGGGTTGGGGTTCGCAAAGTTCATATTGGGACTAGGGTTTGGAATTGCTAAGACTTGTTGTCGAAAAGGGCAGTATTCCACCCAATGATACACATTTGGTATTCCTATATTAAGACAAACTTTGCATGGGGAGGGTGGCAAAGTGGTCTGGTGATGTACATTCGGTCTCGGTTGACCATTTGTCGTCGGTCTAACTGTATTTTGGGGATTTCGTTCTTGATTAGAAGCAAAAGGTCGAATCGGGGGGTTTTGATAGGGAACCCTGTAGTTCCACTGCCGGTTATAATTCTGTCCTGTCTCATATGGGGGGCGAAACGGTCGCCATTGTCGATACTGTTTGGGGTTTTGAGGGCTTGCATCCACTTTGCTCTCATTTCCTGTTCTGTCCAGTTGCAGCTTGCAAATTCTGAATACTAATTCACGCCATGAATGTGTAGTTGAGGGGCTGTTTGCAATAACTAACTTTTGCATTTCTAACGGCAAGCCCTCCGTTGGCCCTTCCAGGATAAGCTTCTGGTCTAACCCTAAGGTTCTCCCTATTTTAGTCTTTTTCTGATAGTATTCGTTCAGGTCCTCTCCAATCTTGTATCTAATACGGGAAAAATCAGTTAAAGAAAGAGTATCGGGAATTTCGTAATGTTCATTGAACAAAGTGACAAATTCGGACCAATGCAGCACATTTAAACAATTATTAATGTACAACGTAAGTGCACTGTCTTTTAAGTATTTCTGTATGTGCCTAATTTTCCAGAAGTCGTCTTTTTCCTGTTCTACACAGACACTCTCGAAATAGGCGAGCCACGCTGTCCAATCCATATTTGCTATTGGCGAAAATGCAATGATATCAGGATCTATGGACATTTTCGGGCTAGCGGTTATCGAGTTGTGACCAGACCCAGCTTGAGCTGACAGGGTCTGTTCACCTAATGTTGTTACATTATGTGTCTGTGTGGCACCCCGGACTTCTGACTATCTTTCTCTTTATCTGAGTTGTTTTCTAAGTCATTCTTTTCAGGAGGGGGAGTGACACTCATGTTGAAATACAAAATATTACAAGATTACACAAAAATATAAGGCACAATTTAAACACATAAAAACATATAAAATTTTTCAAAAATTGCAACACAATATTTGTAAAAAATGGGCTTAAATCTAACTGAAATTCAAATTTGATACATCATTTTTTTTTCAAATTGAGATTAAAAAGAACGAACTTTGAACTAAAATTTTAAAGTTCCAAAGATTTAAATACTGTCTAAATTTCAGAAAATTACTCTCTTATAACAAAAATAAATAAAATAAACGTTGTCTTATTCTAATTTTTGCTATTAAAATGACAAACAATTAAAAAAATTACCTTTTAAAACTGTATTCTTTTTCTCTTTTTTAATTCAAGAATAGATTAAAATGGTCTTACCTTCAACAAATCTATTCAAGGACAGCCTTACATATCCACAAACAAAACAACAAAAAAAAACGATCTTCATAAAAATTTCCAGGATTAAATTTACTCCCTGCATAAAAAAAAGAAATCATTTTCTCTTTTTCTTCCTAACACAAATCAGTGAGTTATCTGCCGGTAGAAAAATCGTTTTTCAACACGGTTCTTCATTTCGACCTGGAAGGCGAACTTGACCCAGATAAGACAATCAGTCCTGGGTGAATCATTGGTGACCCACTTTCATAGCTGATAGCATGCTCTTTTTATTTTTTCTTTCTTGAAAAGAGTATCTATAAATGTTTTAATCGTCTCTTGGTTGGAAAAAGACTTGCTTTCAGGACACAGATAGATATTTTTCTCATTTATCACTAGAGCAAATGTTTTTTCCGTTTCTTTTCTTTTCTTTTTTAATGACCAGATTCTTTTCTTTTTAATTAATTGCTAGGGAACGACTGTTTCGTTCTTTTCTCTGAATGAGATTACGTGTGAATATACTGATCGTCAGATAAAATAATTAAAAGATAAAATAATTAAAAGTTGCATGATTTTCTTTTTTAGGGACTTTTCTTCACAATTTTCTGGGATGTCATTTCGCCGTAAACATGATATTTCACAACTGTTTTAGGAATTTGTTACACACCTCGCGCTGGGATCTTTACGGATTTTTCGCTGGGATTTTGGGATTTGTCCCGCGTAAATGCAGTATCCTGCCGACTTTTCAATGTAACGAATTAGCCGCTACTCCAGTTATGGATCTTTTGTCGTGACGTCGGTTAATGCCCGACCGATGGGGGCAGGGGCGCGAACCGCGGCCGCGTGCGTGCCGACTTCTGAGCGAACCTTCGGAACTTTTAGCATAGTCAGGTAGTCGCAGGCCGGGAGTGATGTCCGGGAAATCAAAGTCAGATTAAGAGAGTAGTTGTTCCAATAAAGACACAGTTTTTCCGGAGACCTGATTTATTGTTCCTTTGTTACATCCTTTGAAGGAATCAGGCCCCTTTTGGCTTGAGAGCTGCTAATTTACTTTATGGACATCTGGCTTGGGAATTATGCGTACCGCAAAGCGATACTTAAGAGAGCCGAGTGTCGTGGAGTTAGTGCATTCTTTTGATGGAAAAAAGCCCTCTCCGGGGACCTGTGCATCGGTATAAATATGCTGTATTTCGCATTATTCCAGCTAGGGACCGTTGAAGTCAAAGGAGGCGTCTTTAAACTATAATTGGTCGTTAGCTGAATGATTGACTGCCCGGGATAAAGTCTGTGGTTTGAGTTTGGCCGATCGAATGCAGCAAGACTTACGAATTGCACTTATTCAGCAAAAATACTCTTATGAGATGTGCCAAAACGATCTTTAAAAGTTATAAAATGCGATGCGGGAAAACTGATTTAACAGGGGCAATTTCATTCAATCAACTGAGACACAATTACAAAAGCATTTTAAAAGTTTTAATTTTAATTTCTAAATTTAAATTTTAAAAAGAGACAAAAAAGGGGATTTTAAAAAGGGGCTTAGCTTTTATCGTTTCATATCCCCCCCTACTAAAACAAGAGCCACAGGGCTCGCCTGCAAGACCTGTGGGTCTTATCTCATAAATTTTACCCAGGGATTTTTTTCCGATTTTTATTTGCTCCAGCTCTCAAGTCAATTGGACCTATTTTTACATTCATATCAAGTTACATAAAAATATTGTTCACATAAAAATATTGGTTACACTAAAACATTGGAATTCTTTAAATGGTGCTGCAGCAAAATAATAAGGGGACAGTCTCGAGACATGGACCTTTAATTACACCAAACTGTCTCTAAAGCAAGTCTTTTGGATGTTTTTTGTAAATGTCTCTGGGTATTGTCCATTGAGAAACATCCTTTTTTGGTGTAAAATTGTAACATTAACATATACAGAACATATAACATATACTTAAATACTCAAAGATAAACATACTGAAAACTATATAACATATTCAAAGGTAAAAAATATTTACAACTACAAAATATTCAAAATTATAAAATATTCATTAATACAAAATGTTCAAAAATATAAAATATTCAATAATACACAATATTCAAAAATATAAAATATTCAATACTACAAAATGTTCAAAAATATAAAATATTCAATAATATAAAATGTTCAAAAATATAAAATATGCACTAATATTATCAACACAAATGTATTGTCTACCAAAATGCAATTTGGCAAGTTTGCATTTCTTAAAATACAGAATTTTCACACTGAGCTAAAATAAAAGTAAAATACACTGTAATACTAATAACAACAAACACATTCCTTCTTATTCTACCTTTCTGTTTCGGTAGGGACTTTACTACTTCTTTGATGCAGCCAAGGGTTATCTTTATGGAAAACAAACTAAGTTGTCTTTTAAAAAAAGGAAAACTATAGCTAAAAAATTATAAATATGCGTTTGCTATAATTTTCACCAGGCCCAGGGTCAGTGTGACATGGATTTTAATACTCTGAGGTGAATATCATCCCAAAAATGTGCCACTTGCACGACCGAAAAAGGAAGGTGGGCAATCGACATTCACCTACAGAGGGGAAGCGAAGCAGTTTTGCCAGATTCTCCGTTCAACCTGGAAAGAGAATCTGGGAAAACAGTCCGACTAAAGATGGGTGGCCACGGAGCGGAGGACCCCTTCATATGTTACAAAATCATCATAATATAGTTATAAAAAAACAAAAATTCTAACAGTACTTTTAAACTGTCACCATCATTCTACGTCGCTGGGGGGTTGGGTTACACGCCCAGCTGGGTCCTCGTCCAAATGCTACGAGCAAGGGGGACGACAGGAAAGCAAAAATAAAAATTGAAAGATAAAAGAGATAGATGGGGTTTATTCATGGTTGAGTTTAAGGTTTTGAGGTGGATGGTAGTATCTTAACTTGGATGAATGGACAATTTCGGAGTTTCTTTTAAAATGTGGACTGGGTTTATCAATTTCAAAGGATACATCAGAAAGTTGTTTTAAAATGGTGTAGGGGCCAGAATATGGCGGAGTCAGTTTACGGGTATTAGTATAATGAAATTCTTCATACATTACAATGTCACCAACTTTAAGCTTTACAGGAAGGAACCGAGCATCATAACGGACTTTATTCTTTTTATGGTAAGCAATTGTTCTCTCTTTAGCCAATTTTCTAGCTTCCTGCACAGGGGGATAATAACTATTATTTGGTAAAGGAGGATCATATGGTAATTTTCCTAACAATAAATAACTAGGGGTGAATTGGGTTACAGAATGAGGAGTATTATTATACTCATATAAGACTTCATCTAAAAGCTTAGTCCAGGGTATTTTCTTGGTTGTGGAATTGACTTTACATTTTAATCTAGTGACAATAGTCTGATTTAGGCGTTCAATTTTCCCGTTCGTTTCTGGGTGATGTCTGCTTGTCAATCTGTGTTTTACATTGTAAGTACGAAGAAATCTCTTAAATCTGGAAGCTGTAAATGCTCCATTTCTGTCGGTTAACAATCTATCTGGTACTTGTATCTGAAATAATTGTTTCAAAATGTTTGTATAAGTTTCGGTAGTTACACTTTTTGAAGGAAAACCCCACACATAGCGAGTTGCATGGTCAACGAGTAAATGCAAATATTTTTTTGTAGAATTGTAATAATTAAATCCGCCAACAGAGTATACTGCTAAACATTCAAAAGGTATATCTGTTGGGGGCATTAATTGCAATAAGCCAAATCTTTTTTGCCTACATTTTTTGTTTATCTGACAAGTGTGACAGTGTTTTACAAAATTTCCAATGTCCTGATTAATGTTAGGCCAATAATACTGCGGAGAGATTAAATTTATCATCTTATAAATTCCAGGATGGCCAAATTGTCTGTGGGATTTTTCTAAGAGGGGTAGACGTAAAGACATGGGGACCACAATCTTATACAAACTTTTCTTTTTAATTACAACAACATCATTTATCTCAGTGTACTTTTTACCATCAACTGTTACATTTTCTTTTTTCTGATTGTCTCTTACTTCATTCAAGTCAAGGAGATGTATAATATGGGGTAAATTTTCTGAAACAGGCTGTCTAGATAGCATATCAGCTTCAACATTAGTGGAGCCTTTTTGGTATTTAATCTCATAGTCAAACATACTAAGTTTTAGGGACCAGCGGAAAAGACGTCCTCTTAAATTTTTAACACTTTTGAGCCAGGTAAGTGCTGCATGGTCTGTATGTATGACAAATTTTTGACCGTGTAAATAATGATAAAATTTATCTAAAGCATCCACAATCGCCAAACATTCTAACTCAGTAATTGCATAATATTTTTCATAATCGCGAAGATTTCTAGAGTGATATGCTATAGGATGTAATGTTCCTTTTTCATCAACTTGTTTCACAACACATCCCACTCCATGACTTGATGCATCTACAAACAAATGACAAGGTGTTTTGGGATCAAACAACTTTAATATAGGTTTTTCAATTAAAGCATTTTTTAACTTTTCGAAAGAATTTTGACAATTTTGGTCCCATACATAGGGGACATTTTTCTTCAACAAATTGTTGAGAGGGTATCGAATGTTAGCATATTTTGGAATAAATTTGTGATAAACATTTATAGATCCCAAAAAACGTTGTAATTCCTTTACATTCGTAGGTGGTGTTAATTTCTTAATTGTCTCTGTATTAGGATTGTCAGGTGTGATACAACCATTCGAGACTTCATATCCTAGAAAATTAATTTTGGATTTAACAAAATTACACTTTGACAATTTCAGTTTAAGGTTATCTTGGACACAGATATTAAATAAGGTCTCTAAATGACACAAATGTTCTTCTTCATTTTGGGAGAATACAATAACATCATCAAAGTAACTACAGGCAAAGTCAATTTTGTATATATTAAGGATTCTTCTGAGGGTACGGTTAAACCAAGCAGGTGCGTTTTTCCATCCGAATGGTAAACGATTCCACTCATATAATCCAAAGGTAGTGGCAAATGCCAGCTTCTCCGTATCTCGAGGGTGGATAGGGATGTGCCAATATCCACTGGCCAAATCAAGAGTGGAAAAAACTTTAGCATGTGCCAATTTATCTAACAGGGTGTCTATTCTAGGTAAGGGTTCTGTTTTTGTAATGGCATTCAATTTTCGAAAGTCAATACATAACCGGGTTTTCTTCCCTTCTTCACGTTTATACACCAAAGTTACGGGTGATAAATAAGGGGAATAGCTTTCTTTAATGATACCAGCTCGCAATAAATTCTGAATTTGGTCTTTAATTTCTTCTTCTTCCTTAGGGGAAGTGCGATATGCTCTTAAAGAAACGGGGAGGTCGGATGTTAACTGTAATCTCTGGGGTTCAATGTTTACACAGCCTACATCATATTTATCTTTAGCAAAAATACAGACATATTTGGCTAGAAGAGCAAGTAATTGTTCCTTGACAGTCTGAACATTTGGCACATGTTCAGTGGTCTCGAACAACTCCGGCTCAAAATTTTCTTCGAATATCTCTGTATTTTTAACTGTATTTTCCATTTCTGGCTGGTTAGTATATGTTTCTGATAAATGTAAGGTATGATGGGATGAATTTGTTGAAATATTGTCCATGAGATGTACTTTCTTTTTCTCTTGCGTGATTTGCATTTTAACACATTCAATATTCAATTTAAACAATTTACAGTGGGGTAGCCCAATCAAAGCATAAGGTAACTGATTATTAATTACAAAAAGTTCAATATTCTTAGAGATACGTCCTAATTTCAAACTAACAAGGCATTTTTCTTTCAAAGCTAGAACACCTTGGGTTTGTGTGACCGATATACTCTGCTGAACTTTACATATTTTTAGGTTAAGTTTGTGGGCTAAATGATAAGGAATAACACTGATAGAACTCCCTGTATCGATCAAACAAGGTAGTGAGCCTTCACTTTTTACATCAGTAATTTTTTGACAATTTCTATTTGATTTTTTGTAGCTAGCTTTTTCTTTTTGTATATGTCCGGACATAAGAAACCGTCATTGATTACTAGATATATTTTCGGATGACTCATTAGCTCTCTGATCTGGGTTGGGGTTCGCAAAGTTCATATTGGGACTAGGGTTTGGAATTGCTAAGACTTGTTGTCGAAAAGGGCAGTATTCCACCCAATGATACACATTTGGTATTCCTATATTAAGACAAACTTTGCATGGGGAGGGTGGCAAAGTGGTCTTGTGATGTACATTCGGTCTCGGTTGACCATTTGTCGTCGGTCTAACTGTATTTTGGGGATTTCGTTCTTGATTAGAAGCAAAAGGTCGAATCGGGGGGTTTTGATAGGGAACCCTGTAGTTCCACTGCCGGTTATAATTCTGTCCTGTCTCATATGGGGGGCGAAACGGTCGCCATTGTCGATACTGTTTGGGGTTTTGAGGGCTTGCATCCACTTTGCTCTCATTTCCTGTTCTGTCCAGTTGCAGCTTGCAAATTCTGAATACTAATTCACGCCATGAATGTGTAGTTGAGGGGCTGTTTGCAATAACTAACTTTTGCATTTCTAACGGCAAGCCCTCCGTTGGCCCTTCCAGGATAAGCTTCTGGTCTAACCCTAAGGTTCTCCCTATTTTAGTCTTTTTCTGATAGTATTCGTTCAGGTCCTCTCCAATCTTGTATCTAATACGGGAAAAATCAGTTAAAGAAAGAGTGTCGGGAATTTCATAATGTTCATTGAACAAAGTGACAAATTCGGACCGATGCAGCACATTTAAACAATTATTAATGTACAACGTAAGTGCACTGTCTTTTAAGTATTTCTGTATGTGCCTAATTTTCCAGAAGTCGTCTTTTTCCTGTTCTACACAGACACTCTCGAAATAGGCGAGCCACGCTGTCCAATCCATATTTGCTATTGGCGAAAACGCAATGATATCAGGTTCTATGGACATTTTCGGGCTAGCGGTTATCGAGTTGTGACCAGACCCAGCTTGAGCTGGCAGGGTCTGTTCACCTAATGTTGTTACATTATGTGTCTGTGTGGCACCCCGGACTTCTGACTATCTTTCTCTTTATCTGAGTTGTTTTCTAAGTCATTCTTTTCAGGAGGGGGAGTGACACTCATGTTGAAATACAAAATATTACAAGATTACACAAAAATATAAGGCACAATTTAAACACATAAAAACATATAAAATTTTTCAAAAATTGCAACACAATATTTGTAAAAAATGGGCTTAAATCTAACTGAAATTCAAATTTGATACATCATTTTTTTTTCAAATTGAGATTAAAAAGAACGAACTTTGAACTAAAATTTTAAAGTTCCAAAGATTTAAATACTGTCTAAATTTCAGAAAATTACTCTCTTATAACAAAAATAAATAAAATAAACGTTGTCTTATTCTAATTTTTGCTATTAAAATGACAAACAATTAAAAAAATTACCTTTTAAAACTGTATTCTTTTTCTCTTTTTTAATTCAAGAATAGATTAAAATGGTCTTACCTTCAACAAATCTATTCAAGGACAGCCTTACATATCCACAAACAAAACAACAAAAAAAAAAGATCTTCATAAAAATTTCCAGGATTAAATTTACTCCCTGCATAAAAAAAAAGAAATCATTTTCTCTTTTTCTTCCTAACACAAATCAGTGAGTTATCTGCCGGTAGAAAAGTCGTTTTTCAACACGGTTCTTCATTTCGACCTGGAAGGCGAACTTGACCCAGATAAGACAATCAGTCCTGGGTGAATCATTGGTGACCCACTTTCACAGCTGATAGCATGCTCTTTTTATTTTTTCTTTCTTGAAAAGAGTATCTATAAATGTTTTAATCGTCTCTTGGTTGGAAAAAGACTTGCTTTCAGGACACAGATAGATATTTTTCTCATTTATCACTAGAGCAAATGTTTTTTCCGTTTCTTTTCTTTTCTTTTTTAATGACCAGATTCTTTTCTTTTTAATTAATTGCTAGGGAACGACTGTTTCGTTCTTTTCTCTGAATGAGATTACGTGTGAATATACTGATCGTCAGATAAAATAATTAAAAGATAAAATAATTAAAAGTTGCATGATTTTCTTTTTTAGGGACTTTTCTTCACAATTTTCTGGGATGTCATTTCGCCGTAAACATGATATTTCACAACTGTTTTAGGAATTTGTTACACACCTCGCGCTGGGATCTTTACGGATTTTTCGCTGGGATTTTGGGATTTGTCCCGCGTAAATGCAGTATCCTGCCGACTTTTCAATGTAACGAATTAGCCGCTACTCCAGTTATGGATCTTTTGTCGTGGCGTCGGTTAATGCCCGACCGATGGGGGCAGGGGCGCGAACCGCGGCCGCGTGCGTGCCGACTTCTGAGCGAACCTTCGGAACTTTTAGCATAGTCAGGTAGTCGCAGGCCGGGAGTGATGTCCGGGAAATCAAAGTCAGATTAAGAGAGTAGTTGTTCCAATAAAGACACAGTTTTTCCGGAGACCTGATTTATTGTTCCTTTGTTACATCCTTTGAAGAAATCAGGCCCCTTTTGGCTTGAGAGCTGCTAATTTACTTTATGGACATCTGGCTTGGGAATTATGCGTACCGCAAAGCGATACTTAAGAGAGCCGAGTGTCGTGGAGTTAGTGCATTCTTTTGATGGAAAAAAGCCCTCTCCGGGGACCTGTGCATCGGTATAAATATGCTGTATTTCGCATTATTCCAGCTAGGGGCCGTTGAAGTCAAAGGAGGCGTCTTTAAACTATAATTGGTCGTTAGCTGAATGATTGACTGCCCGGGATAAAGGCTGTGGTTTGAGTTTGGCCGATCGAATGCAGCAAGACTTACGAATTGCACTTATTCAGCAAAAATACTCTTATGAGATGTGCCAAAACGATCTTTAAAAGTTATAAAATGCGATGCGGGAAAACTGATTTAACAGGGGCAATTTCATTCAATCAACTGAGACACAATTACAAAAGCATTTTAAAAGTTTTAATTTTAATTTCTAAATTTAAATTTTAAAAAGGGACAAAAAAGGGGATTTTAAAAAGGGGCTTAGCTTTTATCGTTTCATATCCCCCCCCTACTAAAACAAGAGCCACAGGGCTCGCCTGCAAGACCTGTGGGTCTTATCTCATAAATTTTACCCAGGGTTTTTTTCCGATTTTTATTTGCTCCAGCTCTCAAGTCAATTGGACCTATTTTTACATTCATATCAAGTTACATAAAAATATTGTTCACATAAAAATATTGGTTACACTAAAACATTGGAATTCTTTAAATGGTGCTGCAGCAAAATAATAAGGGGACAGTCTCGAGACATGGACCTTTAATTACACCAAACTGTCTCTAAAGCAAGTCTTTTGGATGTTTTTTGTAAATGTCTCTGGGTATTGTCCATTGAGAAACATCCTTTTTTGGTGTAAAATTGTAACATTAACATATACAGAAGATATAACATATACTTAAATACTCAAAGATAAACATACTGAAAACTATATAACATATTCAAATGTAAAAAATATTTACAACTACAAAATATTCAAAATTATAAAATATTCATTAATACAAAATGTTCAAAAATATAAAATATTCAATAATACACAATATTCAAAAATATAAAATATTCAATACTACAAAATGTTCAAAAATATAAAATATTCAATAATATAAAATGTTCAAAAATATAAAATATGCACTAATATTATCAACACAAATGTATTGTCTACCAAAATGCAATTTGGCAAGTTTGCATTTCTTAAAATACAGAATTTTCACACTGAGCTAAAATAAAAGTAAAATACACTGTAATACTAATAACAACAAACACATTCCTTCTTATTCTACCTTTCTGTTTCGGTAGGGACTTTACTACTTCTTTGATGCAGCCAAGGGTTATCTTTATGAAAAACAAATTAAGTTGTCTTTAAAAAAAAGGAAAACTATAGCTAAAAAATTATAAATATGCGTTTGCTATAATTTTCACCAGGCCCAGGGTCAGTGTGACATGGATTTTAATACTCTGAGGTGAATATCATCCCAAAAATGTGCCACTTGCACGACCGAAAAAGGAAGGTGGGCAATCGACATTCACCTACACAGGGGAAGCGAAGCAGTTTTGCCAGATTCTCCGTTCAACCTGGAAAGAGAATCTGGGAAAACAGTCCGACTAAAGATGGGTGGCCACGGAGCGGAGGACCCCTTCATATGTTACAAAATCATCATAATATAGTTATAAAAAAACAAAAATTCTAACAGTACTTTTAAACTGTCACCATCATTCTACGTCGCTGGGGGGTTGGGTTACACGCCCAGCTGGGTCCTCGTCCAAATGCTACGAGCAAGGGGGACGACAGGAAAGCAAAAATAAAAATTGAAAGATAAAAGAGATAGATGGGGTTTATTCATGGTTGAGTTTAAGGTTTTGAGGTGGATGGTAGTATCTTAACTTGGATGAATGGACAATTTCGGAGTTTCTTTTAAAATGTGGACTGGGTTTATCAATTTCAAAGGATACATCAGAAAGTTGTTTTAAAATGGTGTAGGGGCCAGAATATGGCAAAGTCAGTTTACGGGTATTAGTATAATGAAATTCTTCATACATTACAATATCACCAACTTTAAGCTTTACAGGAAGGAACCGAGCACCATAACGGACTTTATTCTTTTTATGGTAAGCAATTGTTCTCTCTTTAGCCAATTTTCTAGCTTCCTGCACAGGGGGATAATAACTATTATTTGGTAAAGGAGGATCATATGGTAATTTTCCTAACAATAAATAACTAGGGGTGAATTGGGTTACAGAATGAGGAGTATTATTATAGTCATATAAGACTTCATCTAAAAGCTTAGTCCAGGGTATTTTCTTGGTTGTGGAATTGACTTTACATTTTAATCTAGTGACAATAGTCTGATTTAGGCGTTCAATTTTCCCGTTCGTTTCTGGGTGATGTCTGCTTGTCAATCTGTGTTTTACATTGTAAGTACGAAGAAATCTCTTAAATCTGGAAGCTGTAAATGCTCCATTTCTGTCGGTTAACAATCTATCTGGTACTTGTATCTGAAATAATTGTTTCAAAATGTTTGTATAAGTTTCGGTAGTTACACTTTTTGAAGGAAAACCCCACACATAGCGAGTTGCATGGTCAACGACTAAATGCAAATATTTTTTTGTAGAATTGTAATAATTAAATCCGCCAACAGAGTATACTGCTAAACATTCAAAAGGTATATCTGTTGGGGGCATTAATTGCAATAAGCCAAATCTTTTTTGCCTACATTTTTTGTTTATCTGACAAGTGTGACAGTGTTTTACAAAATTTCCAATGTCCTGATTAATGTTAGGCCAATAATACTGCGGAGAGATTAAATTTATCATCTTATAAATTCCAGGATGGCCAAATTGTGTGTGGGATTTTTCTAAGAGGGGTAGACGTAAAGACATGGGGACCACAATCTTATACAAACTTTTCTTTTTAATTACAACAACATCATTTATCTCAGTGTACTTTTTACCATCAACTGTTACATTTTCTTTTTTCTGATTGTCTCTTACTTCATTCAAGTCAAGGAGATGTATAATATGGGGTAAATTTTCTGAAACAGGCTGTCTAGATAGCATATCAGCTTCAACATTAGTGGAGCCTTTTTGGTATTTAATCTCATAGTCAAACATACTAAGTTTTAGGGACCAGCGGAAAAGACGTCCTCTTAAATTTTTAACACTTTTGAGCCAGGTAAGTGCTGCATGGTCTGTATGTATGACAAATTTTTGACCGTGTAAATAATGATAAAATTTATCTAAAGCATCCACAATCGCCAAACATTCTAACTCAGTAATTGCATAATTTTTTTCATAATCGCGAAGATTTCTAGAGTGATATGCTATAGGATGTAATGTTCCTTTTTCATCAACTTGTTTCACAACACATCCCACTCCATGACTTGATGCATCTACAAACAAATGACAAGGTGTTTTGGGATCAAACAACTTTAATATAGGTTTTTCAATTAAAGCATTTTTTAACTTTTCGAAAGAATTTTGACAATTTTGGTCCCATACATAGGGGACATTTTTCTTCAACAAATTGTTGAGAGGGTATCGAATGTTAGCATATTTTGGAATAAATTTGTGATAAACATTTATAGATCCCAAAAAACGTTGTAATTCCTTTACATTCGTAGGTGGTGTTAATTTCTTAATTGTCTCTATATTAGGATTGTCAGGTGTGATACAACCATTCGAGACTTCATATCCTAGAAAATTAATTTTGGATTTAACAAAATTACACTTTGACAATTTCAGTTTAAGGTTTTCTTGGACACAGATATTAAATAAGGTCTCTAAATGACACAAATGTTCTTCTTCATTTTGGGAGAATACAATAACATCATCAAAGTAACTACAGGCAAAGTCAATTTTGTATTTATTAAGGATTCTTCTGAGGGTACTGTTAAACCAAGCAGGTGCGTTTTTCCATCCGAATGGTAAACGATTCCACTCATATAATCCAAATGTAGTGGCAAATGCCAGCTTCTCCGTATCTCGAGGGTGGATAGGGATGTGCCAATATCCACTGGCCAAATGAAGAGTGGAAAAACTTTAGCATGTGCCAATTTATCTAACAGGGTGTCTATTCTAGGTAAGGGTTCTGTTTTTGTAATGGCATTCAATTTTCGAAAGTCAATACATAACCGGGTTTTCTTCCCTTCTTCACGTTTATACACCAAAGTTACGGGTGATGAATAAGGGGAATAGCTTTCTTTAATGATACCAGCTCGCAATAAATTCTGAATTTGGTCTTTAATTTCTTCTTCTTCCTTAGGGGAAGTGCGATATGCTCTTAAAGAAACGGGGAGGTCGGATGTTAACTGTATTCTCTGGGGTTCAATGTTTACACAGCCTACATCATATTTATCTTTAGCAAAAATACAGACATATTTGGCTAGAAGAGCAGGTAATTGTTCCTTGACAGTCTGAACATTTGGCACATGTTCAGTGGTCTCGAACAACTCCGGCTCAAAATTTTCTTCGAATATCTCTGTATTTTTAACTGTATTTTCCATTTCTGGCTGGTTAGTATATGTTTCTGATAAATGTAAGGTATGATGGGATGAATTTGTTGAAATATTGTCCATGAGAGGTACTTTCTTTTTCTCTTGCGTGATTTGCATTTTAACACAGTCAATATTCAATTTAAACAGTTTACAGTGGGGTAGCCCAATCAAAGCATAAGGTAACTGATTATTAATTACAAAAAGTTCAATATTCTTAGAGATACGTCCTAATTTCAAACTAACAAGGCATTTTTCTTTTAAAGCTAGAACACCTTGGGTTTGTGTGACCGATATACTCTGCTGAACTTTACCTATTTTTAGGTTAAGTTTGTGGGCTAAATGATAAGGAATAACACTGATAGAACTCCCTGTATCGATCAAACAAGGTAGTGAGCCTTCACTTTTTACATCAGTAATTTTTTGACAATTTCTATTTGATTTTTTGTAGCTAGCTTTTTCTTTTTGTATATGTACGGACATAAGAAACCGTCATTGATTACTAGATATATTTTCGGATGACTCATTAGCTCTCTGATCTGGGTTGGGGTTCGCAAAGTTCATATTGGGACTAGGGTTTGGAACTGCTAAGACTTGTTTTCGAAAAGGGCAGTATTCCACCCAATGATACGCATTTGGTATTCCTATATTAAGACAAACTTTGCATGGGGAGGGTGGCAAAGTGGTCTGGTGATGTACATTCGGTCTCGGTTGACCATTTGTCGTCGGTCTAACTGTATTTTGGGGATTTCGTTCTTGATTAGAAGCAAAAGGTCGAATCGGGGGGTTTTGATAGGGAACCCTGTAGTTCCACTGCCGGATATAATTCCGTCCTGTCTCATATGGGGGGCGAAACGGTCGCCATTGTCGATACTGATTGGGGTTTTGAGGGCTTGCATCCACTTTGCTCTCATTTCCTGTTCTGTCCAGTTGCAGCTTGCAAATTCTGAATACTAATTCACGCCATGAATGTGTAGTTGAGGGGCTGTTTGCAATAACTAACTTTTGCATTTCTAACGGCAAGCCCTCCGTTGGCCCTTCCAGGATAAGCTTCTGGTCTAACCCTAAGGTTCTCCCTATTTTAGTCTTTTTCTGATAGTATTCGTTCAGGTCCTCTCCAATCTTGTATCTAATACGGGAAAAATCAGTTAAAGAAAGAGTGTCGGGAATTTCGTAATGTTCATTGAACAAAGTGACAAATTCGGACCAATGCAGCACATTTAAACAATTATTAATGTACAACGTAAGTGCACTGTCTTTTAAGTATTTCTGTATGTGCCTAATTTTCCAGAAGTCGTCTTTTTCCTGTTCTACACAGACACTCTCGAAATAGGCGAGCCCCGCTGTCCAATCCATATTTGCTATTGGCGAAAACGCAATGATATCAGGTTCTATGGACATTTTCGGGCTAGCGGTTATCGAGTTGTGACCAGACCCAGCTTGAGCTGACATGGTCTGTTCACCTAATGTTGTTACATTATGTGTCTGTGTGGCACCCCGGACTTCTGACTATCTTTCTCTTTATCTGAGTTGTTTTCTAAGTCATTCTTTTCAGGAGGGGGAGTGACACTCATGTTGAAATACAAAATATTACAAGATTACACAAAAATATAAGGCACAATTTAAACACATAAAAACATATAAAATTTTTCAAAAATTGCAACACAATATTTGTAAAAAATGGGCTTAAATCTAACTGAAATTCAAATTTGATACATCATTTTTTTTTCAAATTGAGATTAAAAAGAACGAACTTTGAACTAAAATTTTAAAGTTCCAAAGATTTAAATACTGTCTAAATTTCAGAAAATTACTCTCTTATAACAAAAATAAATAAAATAAACGTTGTCTTATTCTAATTTTTGCTATTAAAATGACAAACAATTAAAAAAATTACCTTTTAAAACTGTATTCTTTTTCTCTTTTTTAATTCAAGAATAGATTAAAATGGTCTTACCTTCAACAAATCTATTCAAGGACAGCCTTACATATCCACAAACAAAACAACAAAAAAAAAACGATCTTCATAAAAATTTCCAGGATTAAATTTACTCCCTGCATAAAAAAAAGAAATCATTTTCTCTTTTTCTTCCTAACACAAATCAGTGAGTTATCTGCCGGTAGAAAAATCGTTTTTCAACACGGTTCTTCATTTCGACCTGGAAGGCGAACTTGACCCAGGTAAGACAATCAGTCCTGGGTGAATCATTGGTGACCCACTTTCACAGCTGATAGCATGCTCTTTTTATTTTTTCTTTCTTGAAAAGAGTATCTATAAATGTTTTAATCGTCTCTTGGTTGGAAAAATACTTGCTTTCAGGATACAGATAGATATTTTTCTCATTTATCACTAGAGCAAATGTTTTTTCCGTTTCTTTTCTTTTCTTTTTTAATGACCAGATTCTTTTCTTTTTAATTAATTGCTAGGGAACGACTGTTTCGTTCTTTTCTCTGAATGAGATTACGTGTGAATATACTGATCGTCAGATAAAATAATTAAAAGATAAAATAATTAAAAGTTGCATGATTTTCTTTTTTAGGGACTTTTCTTCCCAATTTTCTGGGATGTCATTTCGCCGTAAACATGATATTTCACAACTGTTTTAGGAATTTGTTACACACCTCGCGCTGGGATCTTTACGGATTTTTCGCTGGGATTTTGGGATTTGTCCCGCGTAAATGCAGTATCCTGCCGACTTTTCAATGTAACGAATTAGCCGCTACTCCAGTTATGGATCTTTTGTCGTGGCGTCGGTTAATGCCCGACCGATGGGGGCAGGGGCGCGAACCGCGGCCGCGTGCGTGCCGATTTCTGAGCGAACCTTCGGAACTTTTAGCATAGTCAGGTAGTCGCAGGCCGGGAGTGGTGTCCGGGAAATCAAAGTCAGATTAAGAGAGTAGTTGTTCCAATAAAGACACAGTTTTTCCGGAGACCTGATTTATTGTTCCTTTGTTACATCCTTTGAAGAAATCAGGCCCCTTTTGGCTTGAGAGCTGCTAATTTACTTTATGGACATCTGGCTTGGGAATAATGCGTACCGCAAAGCGATACTTAAGAGAGCCGAGTGTCGTGGAGTTAGTGCATTCTTTTGATGGAAAAAAGCCCTCTCCGGGGACCTGTGCATCGGTATAAATATGCTGTATTTCGCATTATTCCAGCTAGGGGCCGTTGAAGTCAAAGGAGGCGTCTTTAAACTATAATTGGTCGTTAGCTGAATGATTGACTGACCGGGATAAAGGCTGTGGTTTGAGTTTGGCCGATCGAATGCAGCAAGACTTACGAATTGCACTTATTCAGCAAAAATACTCTTATGAGATGTGCCAAAACGATCTTTAAAAGTTATAAAATGCGATGCGGGAAAACTGACTTAACAGGGGCAATTTCATTCAATCAACTGAGACACAATTACAAAAGCATTTTAAAAGTTTTAATTTTAATTTCTAAATTTACATTTTAAAAAGGGACAAAAAAGGGGATTTTAAAAAGGGGCTTAGCTTTTATCGTTTCATATATATATTAAGAATTCTTATGACTAATACATTGAAATTTTTATTCAGAGTAAAGTATAAAGTTCAAAGAAATTGTGTCTAAGATGGGATTTATGACACTTAATTATGACATGTCTTTTCATTGAAATAGCAACTTGTTTTTATGGGATACCTTGTTTGGGTGATTGAGTAGTGCACGACTCAATTACACAATTGGTATCACATACAATTGGTTGTCTGTTTTATTTTAAATGAAATACTAAGTTTGATACACTAAAATGATATCATTATGTTTTATGAAAGTTTATTTATATATGGCCATTTCATTTCCTTTCATGTTAAGTGTAGTAAAGAAAACTCTTTATTTTTTTAGATATAATTCTAAAATTAAAAGTCCTAGGCATGTTGTAAAAGTCAAACTACAAAATGTTTCCTGACTTTTTTGTTGCTTTTGTATTTGCAACTTTTATCAGAAGTTAATTCTGTTTTTATTTGGTACCAAGATAGCAAAATTTGTTTTGACTAGTCAATGATCTCAATTTTGTTTGTTAACTTAAAATATGTTAACACTTTTATCATGATAATTTTATGAGATCAAATAGAAGGTTTTGCCAATGTTACTTTATTTTTGGCATTTTTTATTGTATACTTGATGTATTGTATACTTTTGGATTATGAATGTACTTTATGCAATGTATATTCTTTTTCTCTCTTTTACTTTTGGTCACCAATTTTTTTTTCCATCACCTTAACTTTAAATTTTATTGTTCGACTTTAATGATTTTTTTTCGCTTTGGCAGTTCAAAATTTTGTCATCCCATTTTCTGTAAAATGTTTTTGATCAATTTTGCCTTTTACATCTCCTGGTCTTACAAAATTTTTCTCGGTGAAGGGAGGTAATGTGAGAATACTTCTCACAATATTTAAATTTGGTTTATTTTTATTTCCTTTCAGCTAGTTTTTTTGCATCGATGTTTATTTGAACCCAATCTTTACGCCGCGATGTTGACGCTTTTATCTCTCACCGTAAAGCAAGTTCATTTTTCACTGCCGATATTCATATCTGCGTTGGGAGGCGAATCGGCAGCTTGCGCATGCGCACTCCGCTATTTTAGGAGCACGTCTTGGAGCTCTCGTTTTGTCGGAGTTGATTTGCCTTATGATGACGTCATTGAAATTATGCGCCGCCCTCTTTTTACGCCGATCGCTGACAGGAGAATCGTTTGGTTTCGTTTTCCAATCAGTGAAAACTTTTTAAATTCTGCAGCTTGTAATTCGATTTTCATTAATTTCCCGTAAATGTTAATTTAACTAACCAATTTAAAGTCTGCCTTTTAATTACTTTGTCAACCCCGTATTCATCATTTAAATACTAAAACTCGTTAATTTTTAATTCAGAATTTGGTTTGATGTTGTCTGAAAAAGATGTAGTCTTTTAACGTAGTTTTAGCGGAGCGCAAGCCCGCTGGCCGGCCGTTCGAATGCCGTGCCGTTTTTTTTGGCCGAATAAGTTTGCCGTACTATGGGTCATATTTTTATTATGTGGATATGCCCTTTTTCAAGATTTAATTTTTAACGATGTGCTGCTCTCATCTAAAGGAATCCCACGGAAGAATTCTAATTAAGAGATTCCGTTCTTTCAGTTCTTTTATTTTAAAAATAGTGACCAGAAGCAAGTATTTTCATAACCTTCTACTGCTACTAACGACCGAAATAAAGAATATTGTTTGTTTCATCAGTTTGTCTCTTCACTGTCTCCTGTAAAGTAAGAAGTCTCCAGTTTTTATTATTTCTTTGACGATCAATAGTATTTATTAAAAGACCTTCACAACGAGTACTTAACCATTTTACGATCACAACACAATTCTTACCGCCACATTTGGCGCCGTAGTACCTTTCAAATTGCAACGCTGTTGCTTTCGGATTATTGCAATTTTGAAAATAATGATTCTTGAAGATAAATTTTTAGAACTTTTTGTTCTTTTTTTAGGAATTATGAGAGTTTTGGTTGAAATATTTTAATAGAAGCTACATTTCCATGAAACTTGTTCTAATTTTTGAAGAAAATTAAGATCGTTATACAAGAAAGTCAAGTAAATTCTTTTTGAGGAATTGTTCTCATTAGTTAAAAAAAGGAAAATGGTTTATTTAATTCAAGATTTATTGGATATAATTTATGAAAATATTTTAGAATATTTGATGTTCTTGTTCTTATAGATTCTTGAGTTATGCCATTTTTATGTTAAATAGTTGCATTTTTTTCCTTACAATATTCTAAAGAATTCATATTTAAATTTTACTATATTTTGTAGAATGTATTATTATTCAATCAAGAAATGAATTTATATAATTACAATATTGAAAATGAATTTTATTTTGTTGCAAATAATAGCAATATTCTGTTTTTAAGAATAGAATTCTGAGGCAGTTACATATTTTTTTAATTGATTGAAAATTGTGGAATTGAAAATAATTTTGAAGAATAATTGTTGGAATTGAAATATTTGTATAAATGAATTTATGTTCTCAAATAATTGCAATGAATTTGAAGTTTGGCAAAAATTGTTCTCAAGAACATAATGTGATATTTTAGGAGGCATGGCTTTTGGGTTATTTTTTTATTTTCTACTTATTAATGGCACTTTAAATGAATTATAAATTTAAATTTCAATATATATTTTTTTTAAAAAAGGATTGAAATTTTATTGAAGTATTATTTTTAATTCTTGTTGCTGAGAAATTTTGTTCTTTACTTAAAGTTGTTCTCATCTCATTATGCCTATTTTCTCCAACTGAAGTTTGGTATTCTTCAAGTAATTTATAGTAGTAATTATCCTGTATGATTATTTTGAAGTATTGCCTGCTTCTCTTAATAACAAAAATATAATATGAAAATTTATAAACAGTTATCCCCTTTGAAAAGTTCTTAGACTTGCTCCTTAGATGATTTGTGAAATATGCTGTATGTGTAGTTAGCATGTTGTCTTGTGGACTAGTCTGATTTCATCTCTAATATTTAAAGAAGTGTTTCTAATATTTAAAGAACTGTTCCTGTTTTTAAATTTACCTGTTGATGTTGTTATAGAACTCTCAGCTAACAAATTGAAAATGTTCAAAATTTTCATTGCTTCAATTCTCTTTGGCAAATTCAATTCTTTCACAAATTTATAAGTCTATGCATGACATATCCACATCGACATCATCATACCTTATTCTCATGTTGCTTTATAAAAAATAAAAAGAGCAACATTTTTTTTTTCATTTAAAATGAAATGGGGCTTCTTCAGTCCTGTAACAGTTCTACTTAAAAATTCCATTCACCATAAGAAAAATATTTTTTCCTTGCCAATAGTGAAGATTACTTTTATATATTTATTAACTATCAATAGTTCTTAAGTTATGTGCTTTTTGCCATATTTAATTATGACTGTTCCTGTATATGCTGCTAGAAAATTTTTTTAATTACCTGTAAAGACATTCTTCAGACTTTTCTTCCATTCATCTGTTGCTTACCTGATGAAGGTGGTCAGAGGTTTTGTGTGATATCCATTTCTTCTGGTCTCTTCTCTGTTGTTGCACATGTTATCATGGAAGCTAAGAATTATAAAATTACCTACCTACTTCTTCAAAAGTTTCCTACATCTACAATAGTTTATTTTTTTGTGTGTATGTTTCGTATCCAGCCATAAGATGCCTGGTGAAGATGCTGTTCATTTATAGGCAAAATATCTATTTATGAAACCACTTCATTAGAGTTCTTCGGTTTGTGAAGCTACAAATAGTGTTTACTACTTTGTTCTCTTAAAAATAAATAAATAAATAATTTTCATTACTGATTATGATAGTGTGTCAGTTAACGTTTCTCATGTGAGAGTAAATATCCTCATCAAGTGAAATTGTTGACTTGTATGCTGCTAGAACTCAGTTACTCAGACCATATCATTATTCTAAGTCTTCTCAAAACAAGGAAGTTTAAAATTATATTACTTGAAAATTACTGATGCATTTTACCTTCAACTTTATTTTATTATGCTGCATTTTCTCCAAATATTCTAGCAGGTGCAATTAAAAGTATTCAGAGTTAATTTTTGCTTGTGTGTAGCAATTCATTCTCACATTGCAAAATTTTTGCTCATTGATAATCAAGTGTAAATTCTCAATTAATATAAGAAGTTTGTGAATATTTGTTACAGTGTTTATGCAAGATCAAGTTATTTTGAAAAGTTCCCATATTTATTTATTTATTATGTGCATAGTGCCTTTTACTTTAATCTTATTTCATACCCAAAGCCTCTAAGTTTTTATTTTGCCATTTTCCTCATTGATTTAAAAAAAAAAAAAAAAAAAAGATTCGTTCATTTTGAAGATTTATGTTTTATGAAGAAATTGAATAGTAAAAATGACTGGTTCATTTTGAAGTCTTCAATGTTTTATGAAGAAATTGAAATTTAAAAATTAATGTATTTTCTTCATACCTACAAATAATACAAGAAGATTACAGAAAAGCACAAGTCTAGATGGAAATTTTTTTACCAGCGCATTTATATATATATAGAATTTTTTTTCTATAAATCATCTAGTGGAATTTTTTTTAAGTGCTTCTTGACCTCAAATACCGATTATGTCCTATCATAACATTTCATCATAAGTGCACCGCCGACTTCTCATCCTTCTTCTGCAAAGTGATTCATGTATGTGTCGCAGGAGTTATGATTGCTCTGCAGTGATGAGTACGATGTTGTCAGTTAGTGCTTCAAAAAGAATGCAATGCATTCTCATATTGTGTCATCATGTTCAAATTTTCTGTGTCATCATCCAAAAATGATCATCTATTTTGATGATTATTATGTGAATGTTCCAGTTTTTTTCGACAGCACGTCTTGGAGCTCTCGTTTTGTCGGAGTTGATTTGCCTTATGATGACGTCATTGAAATTATGCGCCGCCCTCTTTTGACGCCGATCGCTGACAGGAGAATCGTTTGGTTTCGTTTTCCAATCAGTGAAAACTTTTTAAATTCTGCAGCTTGTAATTCGATTTTCATTAATTTCCCGTAAATGTTAATTTAACTAATCAATTTAAAGTCTGCCTTTTAATTACTTTGTCAACCCCGTATTCATCATTTAAATACTAAAACTCGTTAATTTTTAATTCAGAATTTGATTTGATGTTGTCTGAAAAAGATGTAGTCTTTTAACGTAGTTTTAGCGGAGCGCCAGCCCGCTGGCCGGCCGTTCGAATGCCGTGCCGTTTTTTTTGGCCGAATAAGTTTGCCGTACTATGGGTCATAATTTTATTATGTGGATATGTTCTTTTTCAAGATTTAATTTTTAACGATGTGCTGCTCTCATCTGAAGGAATCCCACGGAAGAATTCTAATTAAGAGATTCCGTTCTTTCAGTTCTTTTATTTTAAAAATGGTGACCAGAAGCAAGTATTTTCATAACCTTCTACTGCTACTAACAACCGAAATAAAGAATATTGTTTGTTTCATCAGTTTGTCTCTTCACTGTCTCCTGTAAAGTAAGAAGTCTCCAGTTTTTATTATTTCTTTAACGATCAATAGTATTTATTAAAAGACCTTCACAACGAGTACTTAACCCTTTTACGATCACAACGCATTTCTTACCGCCACAAAGCTCAGGAATATTTTAAATATAGGGATAATATATATATAGAAGGGGGACTGGTATTTTTAAATGACAGAGTAATAGTACCAATAAACTTAAGAGCTGAAATGTAAAATTACTCCATGGGGCTCATTGTGGAATGGAAAAGGCTAAAGCTAGGGCCAGACAGATTTTATTTTGCCCGGGGATAACAAAAGATATTGAAGATATGGTATCCAGATGTAAAATATGTGAGAGATACAGGCCCAGAAACATAAAGGAGCCTTTGATACATCATGAAATCCCAAACTTATCTTATGAAAAAATCGGGATAGATATTTGTGAGTTTGGGGGCTACAGTTTTCTCGTTATCGGTTGCTATTTATCCAAATGGTTAGACATAATAAAGTTATCCAACAAAACAACAGATGAAATAATACCAAAATTAAAGGCAGTTTTTTCCAATCATGGCATACCTAAAGAAATTGTTTGTGATAACATGCCATTTGACAGTAGTAAATTCAATGAATTTTCTCGAAAATGGGGAATTGAACTCACCCACAGTAGTCCCAGATATCCAAAATCAAATAGATTTGCTGAAAAAATGGTGGGTATTGCCAAGTATTCTCCGTAAATCTGGCACTGAAACGGATAAAATCAATGAAGCATTGCTTGAACATAGAAATACACCTATCAGTGGAATGAATGTTTCTCCTGCTCAGATACTTATGAGCAGATGTCTTCGAACTAAATTACCTGCAACAGTTTCTATTTTGCAACCAAAAATAATACAATTTCAGGACACATTAAAAATAAAAAGGGATAAGAGTAAATTTTATTATGACAGACAGACCAGAGAACAGCCAGATTTTAGTGAGGGGGAAAGTGTTCTTTTGAGGGTCAATAATATTTGAGAACCAGCTAAAATTGTAAAAAAATGTAAGAATCCTAGATCATATTTAGTAAAAACTGTAAGAGGTAGTATATTAAGACGAAGTTCTTTTCATTTAAGAAAGCGAAAAAATTCATTTCAAGATTTTTATGATAATATTGATACTCCAGAGATAGCTGACATTCAAAGGGAAAGGGGGAATATTGTACATCCAAATGATTTGCGGAATCAGAGTACAGAAAATAGTAACAGTGGATATGTAACAAGAAGAGGTCGTCTTGTAAGATAACCTTATCGTTTCAGAGATTATGTTGTGTAATGTTACAGGGAAGGTGTTATATATTATGTTATTTTATTTATATTGTAATTTGTGGTGGAGGTGTTATATATTGTTATTATTAATATTGTGTGACAACATATTATGATCGAAGGGATGGCAACACTGTGTGTTGTTGAGTTTGTATGATATTTGCTAGCTGAAGCTAAGCAGCATGTTGAAGTTTATCTTATTCAATAAATAATGTTATACTTAATAAAGTAACTAATAATTTAAAAAATAGAACAACTATGATCTTTTAATAAGTCTTCTCTTGAAAACCGATGAAGACATCGGTAACAATAATAAGCGGCAGCTTTATGATTAGTGAGATCACCCAAAAGTCTTGAAAAACTTCTAATTAAGCAATAGTGTTGCTTTTCCCCATCGCTAATCAATAATAAGTTAATCACATCAAAATCTTCTTTAGGAGATATATACAGGGGCAAACTTCATCCTCTTCATATCCGAATACGTTAATCCGGAAATTGTTGAGTTGTTCAATAATAGGTATCTTCAGAAGGGGAATAGGACATTCAATATTACCTAATTTAATATCATGCTCATATGGTTGATAATGAGAAAGCCGTTCTGGATGTTTTGAAAAATGTAAGTTGAGTTTAAATGCCAAAAGGCACCACACCAAACATTTATTGTCTTCATTTTTTATATTGAGCACGACTTTTTTATCAGTTAATTTCTTCGGTAGAGGGATGAATGAACTTGCTGCAAGAGGATGAAATTTACCAATCTTCAATTCTAAATAATGAATTTTTCTAAGTTTCCATCCAGAACCTCTTTGCAGAAATTCTTCAAAGGATTTATTAATCTTTGAAAAACCTTCTTCTAAATGTTGTTGTATAGTATCTTCAATAAGTTCTGTGAAACAGTGACATCGAAAATAGGATTGAATTTCTTCCAGCTCATCATTATCAGTTATCCGTTCGAGTGATATTTTTACCACAAAATACCATTTAATAGCACCTTTTTCATGAATTTCACTTGTTAATCGCTCTTGTAATTCTACTCGTAAGTGGGAAAAAAACACTTCTAAATCACTTTCTTCGCGTTCATCAGGATAAAGCATCATAGTTTGAAACACATTAAGAGCATTAGATTGAAATCGCTTAGGTTTTCTAGACTGAACATTAGATGAAATCCTTTTCTGTTTCACACTGACAAGAGGTGTACGAGGATGTTGAGAATGTAGATGTTGTCTCAAATCAAATTTCCGCCCAAAAACTTTATCACATTCAGGACATGTAAATCTCGAACTTTCATACAATCTCATATGTTGCATCAAATTATCCTTTCGAGTGAAAACTCGATCACATTTATCACACTTGAATGCAGGTCGTTCATTATGAATTTTCAAATGTCTGAACAAGTCTGTTTTCCTAATAAAAGACTTTTGACATACGTTACAGATAAATGGCTTAATATTTAAATGAATCTTTTTGTGTTGATTCAAGTTAGAAGTGCTCAAAAAATCTTTACCACAAGTCAAACATACAAGCTTCTTCTTTTCAACAGTCAAAGTCTTGATAGGTTCTTCAGGAGTTATGTCGACACCCAAGGAAGTATTATTATTATTCATCGAAAAAACTTTAGAATGCGTCTTTTGATGTCTTTGTAGACTTGATTTCCGTCCAAAAGCTTTCCCACAAATATCACATACATATAATTTCTCATCAGAATGAACCTTCACATGCAGATTCAAGTTGGAAAGGCTTGAAAATGTCTTCTGACAAATGTTACAACTAAAAATCTTCTTCAAAGTCATGGTTTCCCCAACAGGCATGGCAGCATCCATAATAAATGAGTAAGAAAAAAAAAGATTGAACTCTTAAAAAACAATCTTAATCACTTAAATAAAAGCTAGAGCAATTTAAGGCACACCTTGTCACTAGTAAAAAAATCATGAAATGATAAAAATTAAAATTTTCATCGCTATTTATACATTTCACCCCCTAGCGCCACCTGGAAAGCGTGTAGCAAAACGAGTTTAAGAAACTCTCTTTACCACTTGAAAAGCGCGTAGCAAACACTCACCCTCTTTACCACTCGAAAAGCGAGAGGCAAAAAGGGTTTAATAAACCAATCAAAAACTCTCTTTTCGTAATCAGATAAAATTCCAAGAAATGTTTACTAACTCAATCAGATAAAATTCCAAGAAATGTTTACTAACTCAATCAGATAAAATTCCTAGAAATGTTTTTCAAAGTTGTAGTACCAGTTGTATGTTACAGATTCAAACGAAGATTAATAAAAAAATTTATTTATTAACTACATCTAAATTATTCAAAATAGAATATATATCAAAAAAAAGTCTTTACGAAAGACTAATAGTAAAAATGCTTCACCTTTATATAAATACTATTACTTTAAATGTATTTCCTTAAAACTTTCATGTATAAGAATATGATTTTCAAAAATATTAATGTGACATATGAATTACATACTTCAAAATGTTTATAAATATTACAAACGAATATTTTATATTAATCAATTAGTACTTGAAAATATTACCCATGTTCTTTAGCCAAAAAATTTTTCTGATGAAACATCTAAAGATGCATTATTCCTAAAAAATCATAATTTACATTAAATTAATGAATCAATAATCTCGATTATCATCAAAATTCAATTTTAAAAATAAATTATTTGCTTGTTGAAACATCTAAAGATATTGCATCATCCCTAAAAAATCCTAATTTAGATTAAATTAATGAATCAATAATCTCGAATAACATCAAAACTCAATTTGAAAAATAAATTATTTGCTTGTTGCAACTTCTAAAAGTATTGCATCACCCTGAAAATAAATCCTACATTATTCTATCGCAACCTTTTAAGGTATTGCATCATCCTTTAAAAATCATAATTTAGATTAAATTAATGAATCCTTAACCTCAAATAAAATCAGAATCCAGTTTGAAAAGAAAACAATCTATTATTTTCACTAAATTTTTACAAACATTTCATAATCAAATCATTTTAACACTCATTTTTAAGCTTTTACATCGATTATTCAAATTAAAAATTGTGCTAATTAACATTTTTATTCCGTATTCTGACTAAATTCTAATCATCATCCCTCAAATTCATTCAAAAATCAAAGTTATCCAAGTCTGATTACAAGCAATACAAATTGTCAGCCTCAGAGGTATTAAAACCATTATTCTCAAAAATCCGCTCGCTAGGGGGCAGCACTGAGGAAAAAAGTTTAAAAAAATTAAATTTTAATCATATATAACTAAATCCGAGAAAAAAAGGTAAACACTATTAGTAGTGGGGAAAGGGGGGTTCCAAAACCGATTCTCTATTGAAAACATTAAGCCCCCTCAAAAAAATTTAGCCCCCTCAAAAAAAAATTAACCCTCCAACCCCCTCCTACTGTAAGACGATTAAATAAAAAATATCCTTTCCAATCAAAAAAATTTCTCTTAAACCTCGTCCTACTATAGTATGATTCTCCCTCCTCCTCCTCACTCCTCCTCCAACGCACCAATCTAACTCTCCTTTTCCCACTACTAATAGTGTTTACCTTTGTTTGATACGCGATTTTCAAGTGGTAAAAAGAGTTTCTCAAACTCGTTTTGCTACACGCTTTCCAGGTGGCGCTAGGGGGTGAAATGTATAAATAGCGATGAAAATTTAAATTTTTATCATTTCATGATTTTTTTACTAGTGACAAGGTGTGCCTTAAATTGCTCTTGCTTTTATTTAAGTGATTAAGATTGTTTTTTAAGAGTTCAATCTTTTTTTTTCTTATTCATTTATTATGGATGCTGCCATGCCTGTTGGAGAAACCATGACTTTGAAGAAGATTTTTAGTTGTAACATTTGTCAGAAGACATTTTCAAGCCTTTCCAACTTGAATCTGCATGTGAAGGTTCATTCTGATGAGAAATTATATGTATGTGATATTTGTGGGAAAGCTTTTGGACGGAAATCAAGTCTACAAAGACATCAAAAGACGCATTCTAAAGTTTTTTCGATGAATAATAATAATACTTCCTTGGATGTCGACATAACTCCTGAAGAACCTATCAAGACTTTGACTGTTGAAAAGAAGAAGCTTGTATGTTTGACTTGTGGTAAAGATTTTTTGAGCACTTCTAACTTGAATCAACACAAAAAGATTCATTTAAATATTAAGCCATTTATCTGTAACATATGTCAAAAGTCTTTTATTAGGAAAACAGACTTGTTCAGACATTTGAAAATTCATAATGAACGACCTGCATTCAAGTGTGATAAATGTGATCGAGTTTTCACTCGAAAGGATAATTTGATGCAACATATGAGATTGCATGAAAGTTCGAGATTTACATGTCCTGAATGTGATAAAATTTTGGGCTGAAATTTGATTTGAGACAACATCTACATTCTCAACATCCTCGTACACCTCTTGTCAGTGTGAAACAGAAAAGGATTTCATCTAATGTTCAGTCTAAAAAACCTAAGCGATTTCAATCTAATGCTCTTAATGTGTTTCAAACTATGATGCTTTATCCTGATGAACGCGAAGAAAGTGATTTAGAAGTGTTTTTTCCCACTTACGAGTAGAATTACAAGAGCGATTAACAAGTGAAATTCATGAAAAAGGTGCTATTAAATGGTATTTTGTGGTAAAAATATCACTCGAACGGATAACTGATAATGATGAGCTGGAAGAAATTCAATCCTATTTTCGATGTCAATGTTTCACAGAACTTATTGAAGATACTATACAACAACATTTAGAAGAAGGTTTTTCAAAGATTAATAAATCCTTTGAAGAATTTCTGCAAAGAGGTTCTGGATGGAAACTTAGAAAAATTCATTATTTAGAATTGAAGATTGGTAAATTTCATCCTCTTGCAGCAAGTTCATTCATCCCTCTACCGAAGAAATTAACTGATAAAAAAGCCGTGCTCAATATAAAAAATGAAGACAATAAATGTTTGGTGTGGTGCCTTTCGGCATTTAAACTCAACTCACATTTTTCAAAACATCCAGAACGGCTTTCTCATTATCAACCATATGAGAATGATATTAAATTCGGTAATATTGAATGTCCTATTCCCCTTCTGAAGATACCTATTATTGAACAAATCAACAATTTCCGGATTAACGTATTCGGATATGAAGAGGATGAAGTTTGCCCCTGTATATATCTCCTAAAGAAGATTTTGATGTGATTAACTTATTATTGATTAGCGATGGGGAAAAGCAACACTATTGATTAATTAGAAGTTTTTCAAGACTTTTGGGTGATCTCACTAATCATAAAGCTGCCGCTTATTATTGTTACCGATGTCTTCATCGGTTTTCAAGAGAAGACTTATTAAAAGGTCATAGTGAATATTCTCGTCAACACGCAGCGCAACATATAAAGATGCCTAATCCAAACGACAACATACTCAAGTTTACAGGTATTCATCTACAACACCCCGTCGCCTATACTATTTATGCAGACTTTGAGAGTCTTCTTATACCCATTGCATCAGCCACACCCTCTTCTAAATTATCTTTTATTGAAAAAACAACTTATCATTTCCCATGTGGATACGCTGATGTTATTATTGGACCTGATGGAAGATGTGTGAAGAAAGCACAAGTTTATCGAGGTAAAGACTGTGTTGAACACTTTTTAAACCGGATGATTCAAGAGAAAGATATATTAGGACGAAAGTTATTAAAAATAAAACCTATGAAGCTTTCTCCCGCAGAAGAAAAAGAATTTCAAGAAGCGGAATTTTGTTGGATTTGTAAACAACCATTAGACGAAAAACGTACACGTGACCACGATCACCTGTCAGGTGCTTATAGAGGTGCGGCTCATATGGGATGTAATTTGAATTTTAAGCAATGTAAAACAATTCCTGTTATATTCCATAACCTGAAAAACTATGATGGACATCACCTAATGCCTAAATTAGGAAAATTCAAAGACTATACAATAGAAGTAATCGCAACCACTTTAGAGATATATATCTCCTTTAAATTAAGAAAGCCTTTATGCCCTATCCAGATGGTCTTTTTAGATTCATTCCAATTTTTACCCGCCTCATTAGAAATGCTTGTTAGAAACCTTGAACCGACCAATTCACCATACTTGAAGAAAATTTCCCAAAAAATACTAATTTGCATATGCTTACAAGAAAAGGGGTATACCCCTATGACTATTTTACCTCCTTTGAAAAATTTAATGAAAAAGAAGTACGTCCACCTGAAGCATTCTATAACAGCCTCACAAATGAAGATATTCAAGATTATGAGTATCAGCATGCCTTGAATGTGTGGAAAACCTTTAATATCCAATCCCTAGGAGAATATCACGACCTTTACGTGAAGACTGACGTTTTACTCTTTGCTGACGTCTTTCAAAATTTTAGAAAACTTTGTCAGCTGTATTACAATATCGATCCTTGCCACGTCTACACCGCACCTTCACTCGCATGGCAAGCTTGTTTGAAAATGTGTGAAACACATTTAGAGTTGCTCACTGATATTAATATGCTGCTTATGATCGAAAATGGAATACGTGGTGGAATTAGTATGATTAGTCATAGATATGCTAGAGCAAACATCCCCAATATGCCCGATTTTAGGGAAAATGAAGCACCCAGCTACATCATGCACTGGGATGCTAATAACTTGTATGGGTGGGCTATGTCCCAATTTTTACCCTATGGAGGATTTGAATGGTGTGCGAAGAGTCGTATTACAGAAGAGTGGATTCTTTCTATACCTGATGATTCTGAAATTGGATATATTTTTGAGGTGGACCTTAAATATCACAGGAACTACATCCACTTCACAACGAATATCCCCTGGCTCCAGAACGCCTGACTGTGAATGAAGATATGCTTTCTCCATATGTTAAGACCCTTCTTAATAATAGAAAATTTAAAGGAACCCCTGAACTCATCCCAAATTTAAACGACAAGCAAAACTATATAGTACATTATCGTAATATTAACTTTTATTTACAACATGGATTGAAAATGACAGCCGTGCATAAAGTTCTTAAATTTAAACAGGCTCCCTGGTTGCAGAAGTATATTAATTTTAATACCGAAAAAAGAAAAGAAGCGACTTCAACTTTCGAGAAGGACTTTTTTAAGTTACTCAATAACTCCGTTTTTGGTAAAACTATGGAGAACCTTCGGAAAAGAAGAAATATTGTGCTTTGCAACACTGAAAAAAGGGCAAAGAAATTAGTATCCTCCCCTGCATTTAGGTCATTTAAAACATATGATGAAGATCTGACTGCGGTGGAAAGGCTGAAAAACAGTTTAACTATGAACCGCCCTGTATATGTTGGATTTGTCATTTTAGAGCTTTCGAAGCTTCATATGTACAAATTCCATTTTGATTTTGTAAATGAAACATATAAAGATGATGCAAAGATCTTATTCACCGAACGGACTCATTGTGTTATCATATACAAACTAGGGATGTTTTCACAGATCTGCAACAATATCGTCATTTGTTTGACTTATCTGAGTATCCGAAGGATCACCCGCTGTATTCGGAAACCAACAAGAAGACGATTGGTAAGTTCAAGGATGAATTAAACGGGGAATTAGCCTTAGAGTTCGTCGGTCTGAAATCCAAAATGTACTCTCTGAAATCATTGAAAGAAGAAAAGAAGCGAGCAAAGGGTGTTTCTACTCGAGTTGTTCAACAAAAAATCAGACATGAAGATTATTAAGAGTGCCTGCTTGGTGTAAAAACAAGCATGGAGAAGCAGACAAGGATCGCTCAAGATGCTCATCATTTGTATACATTGACTCAGAATAAAATTAGTCTTAGTCCTTTTGATAATAAAATATACCTTTTAGAAGATGGCATCACTAGCTTTGCATATGGACATTGTAAAATTAGTCGAGATTATAATGAACAAGAAAATGCTGAATAAAGAAGACTTATCATATTGTTTTGTAAATTTAACTTTCTTGTAAATTGATTTTGTTTTAATAAAAAAAATTGTTCCTTATTTCTGTATACTTACTTAAAATCTATTATTCACAAACAAACAAACACATGTGCACACATACACACACACATATACATATACACATACATGCACACACATACATGCATGCACACATATACACATACATACATGCATACACATACATACATGTATGCACACACACACACAGACATATACATATACATATATATAGAGCGAGACATATATATCCGATTGTTTAACTTAAAAATAATGCGAACTTGAATATTTCTATTAAATACAATTAGATTAGATCTTTTCAATATCAAACGTATAAAGAAAATATATAGTTCTTTTTTAATATGGAGGAATATAGAGAGTAAAACTTAACGAACTAACACAATTGAAGACTGAGTTGGAAATGGGAAACATGCTATCGGATTATCAGATGTTAAAGGAAGTGACGTGATGATATAAACATCCGGTTTGTTATCTCTAACTAATTTTTCGTCTTTAGGACCGAGACATGACAAACACCGTTTTTAAGTCGATGCTATTCGTAAGTAGATATTATTCTATTACTTGAATATAAATGAATTTGTATTAAAATAAACTAATTGCTTTAAGGGATCGAAAAAAAGATAATTTTTTAACTAAAGTTATAGGAAACATGCTATCGGATTATCAGATGTTAAAGGAAGTGACGTGATGATATAAACATCCGGTTTGTTATCTCTAACTAATTTTTCGTCTTTAGGAGCGAGACATGACAAACACCGTTTTTAAGTCGATGCTATTCGTAAGTAGATATTATTCTATTACTTGAATATAAATGAATTTGTATTAAAATAAACTAATTGCTTTAAGGGATGGGAAAACAAGTTAATTTTTTAACTAAAGTTATAGGAAACATAAACTTTGTTATATATATATATATATATATATATATATATATATATATTAAATTTTGAATATCATTAATAATTTTCAATTAATTTAAACTAGTAAATCAATTTGTTCTTTTGTGTATCGTGGTATATGCCATGTTAGCATGATAAGCGTGTTAAGCATGCTCAGAAAACTTTTTTTAACACTTTTTTTTTTAAATTTGTAAATATTTTTAAACTTGTATTAAATTTAAAGTCGTTATTTTTTTAATTATGTGTAAATTTTTATTTTCAAACTCTTTTTGAATTGTTATTCTCGTAAAATATCTTTAATAACTTGCAATTGAGTTGGAAAATGTTGAATCTTTTATGTAATGTAGTGTATACTATGTGAAATATACGATGTTTAGATATATAGATGTATCACGCTAGCATGTCAGCATGATAAGCATGTTCAGCATGCTCAGAAAACTTTTTGAACACTTTTTTTTAATTTTTAAAAGTTGTAAACAATTTAAAACTTTTTTTTTATTTCTAGAAAATTTTGTAAACTTTTTATTTTTTTCTTTTTATTTTTTTTTTTTTGTAAAACTTTTTTTTTGTAAACTTTTTTTTTGTAAAACTTTTTTTTTTTGTAAAACTTTTTTTTTGTAAAACTTTTTTTTTTGTAAACTTTTTTTTTAGAAAACATTTGTAAAACTTTTTTTCTTTATTATAAGTGTTTAAACGTATAAATATTGTATTTATTCATACACATCTATGTAATTAGACATATATGCAAACTGATACACACATACATCCGCATAAACTGATACATATGTATATATTTTTACACATTTATTCAAATACATATGCACGAAACCGTTTTGATAACGTTATTCTAGACATAACAACGAACGATCTTTTTCTAATAGAAAGAGGTTTCATCACGAATATTTGAGTATAACTTTCACACTATTCAAGCTGATAAATATTCTATTTAATCACACTCATTAATACATATAGAGACATTTCTATTGATAGACACATGCACCAGACCTAAATTTCTATATATAAACACACATATTCAAATCCATATGAACGAAATCATTTACATAATGTAATATCAGACATAACAACAAAATGAAATATAAAACTCGTGCGATTTAAAGATGTTTGAGTTTGAATCTATATATTGATTTGAGTTTGAAGCTCTATATTGAATTGATTTAATTATCATGTGAGATTGTGAAACTTCACCATTTCACAGCACGCGAAGGGCCTGTCGTCGTTGAACCCCCTCATATTATCTACTTGTTGCGATATCACAAATAAATTTATACTAAATAAATAATTAAGGGATGAAAAGACCCAAACTGCAAATAAAAGTTGTTTTTATATTCTTCCACCTTTACAAGAAAAAAGTATTGGATTCTTGAAAATTTTTTAATTCCGGTTTTTGACGGAGTTACATGTTTTAGGGGCAGAGATCCCGAAAAGCATGTTTTTACAAAATGTCTGTCTGTATGTATGTGACAGAAATTTTGTGAGCGCTCTATCTCAAGAACAAATGCACGGAATTTCATAAATATTTATATTTAGGTAGTCCCTAATATAATTGGTGCTGATTAGTTTTTGGTGTAGATCGCCCAACAGGTTGCGCTGCTATGCTGCATTTTTTTGAAATAGTTCTATCTCATGAACTAATGCACGGATTTTCATAAAACTTCAGATTCAGTTAGTCTATGCTATGAATTGGTGCTGATAACGTTTTGGTGTGAATCGCCCAACAGATGGCGCTGCTATGCTGCATTTTGCAGGATTTACACGATTTCTGCAATAGCTCTATCTCAAGTACTAATATACAGATATTCTTCAAACTTCAGATTCCGTTAGTTCGTGATATGAATTAGTGCATGAATTAGTGCTGATCACGTGTTGGTATAAATCGCGCAACAGGTTGCGCTGCATTTTTCACGGTTCCCACAATAGCTCTATCTCAATATTAATGCACGAATTTTCATCTAACTTCAGATTTAGTTAGACGTTGACGGTTGACACAAGCTGTTGCTGACTAAATTTCGGTGTTAATCGCCCAATAGGTGGCGCTGCTATGCTAGAATTTTCACGATTCTCGCAATAGTTCTATCTCAAAAACTAATGCACGTATTTTCTCCAAACTTCAGATTAAGTCAGACGGTGGCATAAGTTGTTGCTGATTAGGTTTTGGTATAAATCACCGAATAGGTGGTGCTGCTAGGCTGTATTTTGCTGGATTTACACGATTTCAGCGATAGTCATATCTCAAGAACTAATGCACGAAATTTCATATCTTTAGAATCCTCATGTCGCATATATCGCCATTTAATTTTTACAGTGTCATAGCGAATTTTAAAGAATTGACATGTATGAGGAAGAAGAAAGTTTTGGGATTGGTACATCCAACTAGTTTTTATTATTATTGTTACTATAGGGGATAGATGCAAGTTTTGTTATTCTGTTGAAATGTATAATAATGCGAACGAAGCATTTATTGATAATAATTTCATTCTTGCAGCGAAAGATTTCCTATCAGGTGAACTTATTTTTTTGCAAATAATAATACGTTTCAAAACTCAACTAGTTCAAACTAATTAATGAAGATCTTCATTAATTAGAAAATTAGATTTATTAAAGAAACTCGAGTTTCTTTTATGAAATGAAATTTTGTGATTGCGCTTCAAATAGGCCCCATTTTTGCCTGAATCAATCGTTGCTAATTTAGTTAAACGTCTTTATTTGTTTTTAACAACATATTAATAATTGCATTTAAATAGATAAAATATAATGATGAAAGCATTATTTTTAAATTATGTATGAAAACTTAAATTACAAATATTAATCGAAATTCTAGATTTTCGAGTGCAAACGATTTTAGCACAACAACGAAAGAATGTTACCCTTTCAAGCAAAATCTTAAAAGACGCTTCTCATACTTAAAACACATATGATAAAATAATCAAATAATGGACCTTATGCACCTGAGGTCGAGGCTAAAATTCGTCTGCTGGCGGTGTTTAGCATAGCAGTCTATGGAGTGTGAGTTATTAATGCTTGTTTGTTAAAAATACCGCAAAAAAATTCTTTGATGCAGCAGCATATACTTAATATATTGTAATTTAAATTCAAAATGTTGTTCTGTATGCGAGAAAATTCCCTAAGTTGGCGAATTTTCAGTTAAATTGTATGCACTCAACCTGGGTTAAGGCTAAAGTCGTCTGCTAGCGGTGTTTGCGCCTGCACATACTGGTATTCTGCCGGTGCAGTAACTAGAATAACAGATCATCATATCGCCAGCTCTGGCATCTGACGTCACCTGAATAGAGTCCATTCTTATCTAGTTAAGGCTGGAATGGACTTTACCCACGAATGGCAACAGCCACGCCTCTGCGGGGAGATAACCCCCGAAAAAGACCGTTTATTGGACGAAGGGGAAGCAGTGTTAAAATGTTCTTCATGCCTATTGGTGTTTTTGTTCCGTTTACCCGCGGCAGACGTCACATGCGTAAAGTCCATTACGGTGCCTCGCTCTACCGTATCTTATGCTCGATCGTAGGATAGGCGTTCCTGCGATCAGTTGTAACTTCGTATTACGGTGTCTCAGCGTAAGTCCTCGTGCTTCGGCGTAAGTCCTCCTGCAGTCAGCCAATAAGAGACCGCAGTTACATTTGTCGTGGTTGCGCGCGCATCCACTTGCGTCTTAACTTACGGCTGCTTCGAAGCTGTCGTAAGATCGCGAGGCACTGTAATGCCGTTTACGTTTTGTTTATATCTTAAGTCTCTAAGTTGATCTTAAGTGAGGCACCATAATCCCAGCCTATATGGGCTGGGATTACGGTGCCTCGCTATCTTAAATCTTACGCTCGATCGTAGGATGGGCGTTCCTGCAATCGATCGTAACTTGGTATTACGGTGCCTCAGCCTCGGCCTCAGCGTAAGTCCTCGTGCTTCGGCGTAAGTCCTCCTGCAGTCAGCCAATCAGAGGCCGCAGTTACATTTGTTGTGGTTGCGCGCGCATCCCCTTGCGTCTTATCTTAAGGCTGCTTCCAAGCTGTCGTAAAATCGCGAGGCACCATAATGCCGTTTACGTTTTGTTTATATCGTAAGTCTCTAAGTTGATCTTAAATGAGGCACCGTAATCCGAGCCATGGTCATTTTTTTTATCGAAATTTTAATCATATCTTGAATAACAATTTCCGACGGTAAAAAACGAAAGCAAAGAAATACAGGTTTTAACCGGTTTGAACTGATAGGCGTGTCAAAGCACGTGGTTTTGTTTGGGCCTTCTGTAGCAGATTTTAAGGTTACTCTTTTGGCGTCACCCCAGTCACCTTACTGCATCTCCATCTATCTCTTTCCTCCATGTCACGAACCAGAAGCAGAAGTGAGTCGTCTGGTTAGCGCCCTCTATATTGTTCCCTCTCATCTTATCTCAAGTATTACCGCAACTCTCTTATAAAAGTTCTCTACGAAAATTTCCTCTTGTTAAATTACGTCATTTTGACATCATATATGAGATTTATATTTTGTGTTGAGTTTAAACTTGCCTTTCTGATGTCCATGACCATAGGGATTACGGTGCTTCACTTAAGATCAACTTAGAGACTTACGATATAAACAAAACGTAAACGGCATTACGGTGCCTCGCGATCTTACGACAGCTTGGAAGCAGCCGTAAGTTAAGACAGAAGTGGATGCGCGCGCAACCACAACAAATTTAACTGCGGCCTGTGATTGGCTGACTGCAGGAGGACTTCCGCCGAAGCACGAGGACTTGCGCCGAGGCACCGTAATACCAAGTTACGACTGATCGCAGGAACGCCTATCCTACGATCGAGCGTAAGATACGGTCGAGCGAGGCACCGTAATCCCAGCCTTTATTTGTTCACTATTTCAATTTCTTTTGGCAACAAAGTTTTGTAACACGTTTGACGACTGACCAGAGAGTTTTATTTCTTGTTTTGACTGGTGTTCTTACGATATATGCAAGAAGTTTTGTTATGACCCATTGAATTCTGAAGAATTTGGTGCAATAATTAAGAATACTTTTTATCGTTGTCATTGTCTAAATAATACAAGATGGGTATGTTTATTTTATATTAACAAGTGTTTATTTGGGAATCCTTTCGTTTGGTGCACTCTGCGCCAAACTCGCCAAGCCAGTTGCGATAACAGCTGCTGTGTGGCGTGACGAGTGATTAGCTCTGCAACCCCTGTGTTTTCGGCGTTTGCTTGTTCTTTCAGTTTCGTTTCAGAATGGACTTCGGAAAAAATCACTTATGAGGACATTTTAAAGATGAAAAAAGAAAGAAAGAAAGGGTGTTATTTAGTAGATTTAAAAGAAATGAGTGCTTTTAATTTACATTTTCCAGAAAAGGAGGGGTTATATTTCCGACTTAGAAATAACTTCTTTAAATTAAAACTTTATTTAAAATAAGGATAAGTTTCATGTTCACAAAAGGATAAAAACGCCAAAAAAAAAAAAAAAGAAAAAAAAGGGTGTTATTTAGTTTGTTTTATTTTTAAAAGAAATGAGTGCTTTTAATTTACATTTTCCAGAAAAGGAGGGATTATATTTCCGACTTAGAAATAATTTCTTTAAATTAAAACTTTATTTAAAATAAGGATACGTTTAATTTTCACAAAAGGATAGAAACGCAATTTTGTTTAAAATAAATATTAAATTTTGTTTAAAAAAATAAATATTACATTTATATTCCCCACAAAAGAATGCGTTATAATTATTTTTTAACTGATTTTCACGGGAAAATAGAGAAAAATAAGGATAAGTTTCATTTTCACAAAAGGATAGAAACGCAATTTTGTTTAAAAATAAATAAATATTAAATTTTATTTAAAAATAAATATTAAATTTTATTTAAAAATAAATATTAAATTTTATTTAAAAATAAATAAATATTATATTTATATTTTCCACTAAAGAATACGTTATAATTCTTTTTAACTAATTAAATTTTAACTGATTTTCACGGGAAAACAGAGAATTTTAAATTTTCTTTTAATTTACATTTTCTAAAAAGGGAGGGTTATATTTCCGACTTTCCAGTTTTAAATATTAATTTACATTTAACACAAAAGAATACGTTACATTTATTTGCTAATTAAATTTTAACTGATTTCAAGGGAAGTTTTATTTATTAATATTTTCCACAAAAGGATGAGTTGTATTTCCAATTTAGAAATAATTTCTCTGTATTATAATTTTATTTTAATATTAATTTACATTTTCACGAAAGGATATAAGTCTAATTTTATTTGAAATATATATTTATATATTCATTTAATCACATCAACAATTATTCACTTAATATTTTATATCTATTTCTTTATTCTTTTAATTAATTTTCTTTTTAAGTTTTTGGTGATCAACATCGTCGTGTTTTAAGTTGTTACTTATTTTTGCTGTTTTTATTGACAATTTATTTTTATATTTAACTATTTTTATTTTAGCAAAATATTGCTTCTATTTTTTTTTAAACTGTTAAATTATGCTTTATATTTTCCTTAATAATTTTATTTATTTCAGCTTAGGATTTAATTTTAAATTTGAGTTCTAAAATAACCTATCCTTTTGGTAAAAATGTAAATTAAAATATAAAATCGAGACTTTAAGATAGATTTAAAACATTATTTTTTACATTATCGTTATTTTATTCCATTTTTTCAGAGTTCTCATAAATTAAGTATAAAATAGCATATGGCATTGAAAACAAAATCGTTTTAATTTCTGATTTTTACCTATAACAGATGAAAATGTTAGTTAAAAATTAATTCAGAATAAATTAAAATAACGCTAAGCTTTAAATTGATATCAATGTAAGTATTGACGAAACGAGTTTGAACTAGGAAAGGAGGAATCTTTTTTGCCCGAAATGCGGTGAGGGAAATTTAGTCGTAGGGAAAACAGCTGCAGGGAATATCTAGTAAAGTATTTGGCGTCATTTAATCTTATACTGCCAGCGCCCGGCGTTGATATTGCAAACCTACTCAGTTTTGGACTTAATTTCTTTGTTCGATGACATTCCTTGTAACAAAAAGCTAAGCAATTTTTAAAGCGTGCCTTTGTGGAAACTAGTCTTGTAACTCTACAAAACGTTTCTAAATAATACGTTCTTGTTATAATACCGTAGAGTAAAAGCAGATAGAAGATAGCAAATGGATATTTAAAAAGAAAGAAAAGATAATAATATACAATTATTTATAGAAAACTGCCCTGCAAATGGTACGAGAAAATTGATTTTTTTAAACTAAATAACATTACTCCTATTGACACAGTGTAACACAATTATTCATTAGAATTTTTTCTTTACATAGTTTTAGATCATTATTTTCAACACTTTTAAAGATTATTTCTAACATCACAGACATATTAAACTATTATTTTTAATTTTTTACTCCTATTGAGCTAACAGATATGTTATCACAAATAATAATAATCATAAATAAATATTTTTGTAAGTTTACCATTTTTTTCTTACTTATCATAAGTTATAAATGGTACAAGAAAATTCAACCTTTCGGTTTCTTTTTTTTTTTATGAATATTTTGCCTAGGTGACTTTAAATAATCGAATATTAAGAAAAGAATTCAGTTAAAAGCTGGTTTAATTAAGCCATGATTTGGTTTGGAGGCTCACCACAACCCCTCCCCCCTTCAAGACTCCGCAGGTCTGGAGGGGGTGGTGGTGAGCTAATTCGGTCTGTATCCATTTTTCATTACGGATGATTGAATGATATTATCACCACCAGTGGGGATCTTCTGTAATCGGGTTGCCATTCATCTCCCTTTGACTGGGGTTTTGGTTCTCAAGGTCTCATCCATCGCGCTGAAAATAATCCTATTTAATGACTGTCAAATTCACCATATTTATCACGCATTTCTCTAAAGCTAAAAATATTCACTTTTTTATATGCATTATTATTATTATTATTTTTTTTTCTTAAGCCGAGAAAGAACCCTGGTCGCAGTAGATTCAAATATATCAGCAGCAGCGCGTTACTTCTTTTTTTTTTTTTTTTTTTTTTTTTTTTTAAAGAAAATATAGGCAAGACATGATAAGGCCTTTATTTTGACCACCCCGTATTTTGTTTTTCCGTTTTTTGTTTCCGTATTTTGTTTTCCCAGCATCAAAGGTGTTGTTGTACCTTCCTTATATGCTGAATTAAAAAGATTAGAAACTTAATTTAGTATTTCGTTCAAAATGTGACATACATAGTTCTTTCTTTTTACATCGATTTTTTTTATAGTAAAACGTTTGCATTCTGGCGTTAATGTTAACTATAACAATGTACAAAATTAGAAAGGTAAAAAAAGTCTAATTGAAGAATATCTCAAATATCCCCCTCCCCTACACCTCCAAAACACACATACCACGATTGGCGAGGAAGAAGATTTTTGCCTTTCAAGACAAATTTAACATCATTTATTTTTTTCCAAAAAGTAAATGTGTTTGAAAATTTTATACACTATGATAAAATACTAATTAGAGGTAGAAAGATAAATTTAATGTTATATAATAGATTTTTTAAATGTCCAAATACGATAAAATTATAATGAAAAATAAGCAAAGGTTATTTCGAAAATTCAGAGAAAAAGACATTATAAGGCTACTCAAATTGTACTCAAAGCGAAATGGCAACTTTCTAACACATTTTAAATTTGTTTTATTCGCAAATGTACCAAATAGGTAGGCGCTCTTATTCTGAAATTATGCTATGGAACAGTGTTTTCGATTTCTCGTTAAAAGCAGAATATTTTTCAGAAAATGCTGTCAAAAGGGGCATTTTGAACAGAATTTCCGGACGCGACAGCGTAGGAAAGAGCAGGGGTGCAGAAAATGTTTCTACGCCCAAAATTTCCCCCAATCAACATGAAAATTTCCCCAAAATTTGACAGTTATGTTATGGATAAATGCTGTATTACCGTATATATAGAAAATTTATTTTTTCAATATTTTTCAACTTATGCTCGAGTATATATGGCAGGGGGGGGGGGGGATTCTGAGTGAAAAAAAAATTCTGAAATTCGCAGCACATTTTCTGAAAGGTTACGGTAGAGTGGGGAAAGGGGGGAAACTTCCTCCCAGCATTAACTGTTTTTTGTTTGTTTTTTTGACGAAAAAAAATGACCCTTTGACGAAATCCGCGTTTTTTAGCGATCTTTTGATGAAATTTGCCGTTATTTCGCGATCTTTTGACGAGTTTTGCTTTCATTTCGGGATCTTTTGAAGAAATTTGCTTTCATTTCGGGATCTTTTGAAGAAATTTGCTTTCATTTCGGGATCTTTTGAAGAAATTTGCTTTCATTTCGGGATCTTTTGACGAAATTTGCTTTCATTTCGGGATCTTTTGAAGAAATTTGCTTTCATTTCGGGATCTTTTGACGAAATTTGCTTTCATTTCGGGATCTTTTGAAGAAATTTGCTTTCATTTCGGGATCTTTTGACGAAATTTGCTTTCATTTCGGGATCTTTTGAAGAAATTTGCTTTCATTTCGGGATCTTTTGACGAAATTTGCTTTCATTTCGGGATCTTTTGACGAAATTTGCTTTCATTTCGGGATCTTTTGAAGAAATTTGCTTTCATTTCGGGATCTTTTGAAGAAATTTGCTTTCATTTCGGGATCTTTTGAAGAAATTTGCTTTCATTTCGGGATCTTTTGAAGAAATTTGCTTTCATTTCGGGATCTTTTGAAGAAATTTGCTTTCATTTCGGGATCTTTTGAAGAAATTTGCTTTCATTTCGGGATCTTTTGACGAAATTTGCTTTCATTTCGGGATCTTTTGACGAAATTTGCTTTCATTTCGGGATCTTTTGACGAAATTTGCTTTCATTTCGGGATCTTTTGACGAAATTTGCTTTCATTTCGGGATCTTTTGACGAAATTTGCTTTCATTTCGGGATCTTTTGACGAAATTTGCTTTCATTTCGGGATCTTTTGACGAAATTTGCTTTCATTTCGGGATCTTTTGACGAAATTTGCTTTCATTTCGGGATCTTTTGACGAAATTTGCTTTCATTTCGGGATCTTTTGACGAAATTTGCTTTCATTTCGGGATCTTTTGACGAAATTTGCTTTCATTTCGGGATCTTTTGACGAAATTTGCTTTCATTTCGGGATCTTTTGACGAAATTTGCTTTCATTTCGGGATCTTTTGACGAAATTTGCTTTCATTTCGGGATCTTTTGACGAAATTTGCTTTCATTTCGGGATCTTTTGACGAAATTTGCTTTCATTTCGGGATCTTTTGACGAAATTTGCTTTCATTTCGGGATCTTTTGAAGAAATTTGCTTTCATTTCGGGATCTTTTGAAGAAATTTGCTTTCATTTCGGGATCTTTTGAAGAAATTTGCTTTCATTTCGGGATCTTTTGAAGAAATTTGCTTTCATTTCGGGATCTTTTGAAGAAATTTGCTTTCATTTCGGGATCTTTTGAAGAAATTTGCTTTCATTTCGGGATCTTTTGAAGAAATTTGCTTTCATTTCGCGATCTTTTGACGAAATTTGCTTTCATTTCGCGATCTTTTGACGAAATTTGCTTTCATTTCGCGATCTTTTGACGAAATTTGCTTTCATTTCGCGATCTTTTGACGAAATTTGCTTTCATTTCGCGATCTTTTGACGAAATTTGCTTTCATTTCGCGATCTTTTGACGAAATTTGCTTTCATTTCGCGATCTTTTGACGAAATTTGCTTTCATTTCGCGATCTTTTGACGAAATTTGCTTTCACTTCGCGATCTTTTGACGAAATTTGCTTTCACTTCGCGATCTTTTGACGAAATTTGCTTTCACTTCGCGATCTTTTGACGAAATTTGCTTTCACTTCGCGATCTTTTGACGAAATTTGCTTTCACTTCGCGATCTTTTGACGAAATTTGCTTTCACTTCGCGATCTTTTGACGAAATTTGCTTTCACTTCGCGATCTTTTGACGAAATTTGCTTTCACTTCGCGATCTTTTGACGAAATTTGCTTTCACTTCGCGATCTTTTGACGAAATTTGCTTTCACTTCGCGATCTTTTGACGAAATTTGCTTTCACTTCGCGATCTTTTGACGAAATTTGCTTTCACTTCGCGATCTTTTGACGAAATTTGCTTTCACTTCGCGATCTTTTGACGAAATTTGCTTTCACTTCGCGATCTTTTGACGAAATTTGCTTTCACTTCGCGATCTTTTGACGAAATTTGCTTTCACTTCGCGATCTTTTGACGAAATTTGCTTTCACTTCGCGATCTTTTGACGAAATTTGCTTTCACTTCGCGATCTTTTGACGAAATTTGCTTTCACTTCGCGATCTTTTGACGAAATTTGCTTTCACTTCGCGATCTTTTGACGAAATTTGCTTTCACTTCGCGATCTTTTGACGAAATTTGCTTTCACTTCGCGATCTTTTGACGAAATTCGCTTTCACTTCGCGATCTTTTGACGAAATTCGCAGTTATTTCGGATTATTTTGACGAAAATCGAGGTTATTTCGCCCCTTTTGTTGAAATTCGCGGTTTTTTCGCGATCTTTTGGCGAAATTTGTGGTTCTTTCGCGATCTTTTGACGAACTTTGAGGTTCTTTCGCGATCTTTTGACGAACTTTGAGGTTCTTTCGCGATCTTTTGACGAACTTTGAGTTTTTTTCGCGATCTTATGACGAGATGTGCGTTTAATTCGTGATTTTTAGACAAAATTTACGTTCATTTCGCGATCTTTTGACGAAACTTGCGCTTTCTTCGCGATATTTTGATGAAATTTGCGGTTCTTTCGCTATCTTTTGAAGGAACTTGCGATTCTTTCGCTATCTTTTGAGGAAATCTGCGGTTATTTTGCGATCTTGTGTTGGAATTCGCGTTTTTTCCGTAATTCTTGGACAAAACTCGTGGTGTTTTTTATCTCCGAATTTTCAGATTGGTGACAGATTTTTTTAAATTTTCGGAATCGAATGCCTTAAATTTTCAGAAAATTCGAAACAAAATCACCCCTGATATACGGTACATATTATTCTGAGATCGATTTCGTGAAGGTCGCCATACGGATCTTTTTAGTTCCAGTGAATTTTTTTTTTTTTTAATCTCAGGGAATTATGGAATTTGTTGTTATAATCGAAATCAATTGTATATGTTTCTGCAAAATTTCCCCCGATCCTAGATCGCCGGATCGGACATATTCTGCACCCCTGGGAAAGAGAAAAAACTGCCTTCCTGAGGCAACTATTGCTTATAACTCTATGTAATTCGTTGGAAGATTTAAAAAAAAAAAAAAAAAAAAAAAAAAAAAACTATCGCAAATCACTTCAAGAACCGTGTCTGCAAGTTTTAAGCTTTTACGTTTTAAAAATTAGTCAAAGTGTCGCGATGTTTAGCGAGGGAAATATTTTCTTGGGGGCCACCTTAATTCTCTCAAAAATTGCACTGAGCAGAACTCAATTATTTGTTCTAATGTCAAAAAAAAAAAAAAAAAAAAAAAAAAAAAAGTAAGAAAAATTGGTAAGGTCTTAAAATCATAACACATGAGAATATTTAAGGAAGGTCATTTACTGCAAGAAATTTTCAGTCATGTTTTTCTTTTGTTTTGGGGTCAGTAAAACAAGGTTTTTCATATCGATGCAAGGTTTTGACCAAGACTAAGATTAAACAATTTCTCAACCCTTAACTGCTGTTAGCGATCTGACAGGCCGCTGCTTTTTTCAGTTTTCACAGTTGAAAATATAATTTTCAGTTTCATTATGAATTGGATACTAAGGAAATTATGCCTCGTCCCGAGACCTTAGTACCATCGCCAGAGAATTGTGGACAGGCGAATTTTAATCACAATAGCATTGTGCAATTTTTGTCACAACAGTTTAATAGGTTACAAAAATATTTTATCTAAAAAAAATTGCAGAAAAATTCTTTATTGCTCTCGAAGCTTGTTTTTTTTTTCTTTTTTTTTTTTCATTAATAGTTTTTAAGAGTGTCTAAATAAATATTTCCCCCCTCTCAATAACACAAAACTTTATGATTCATTATTTCAAAAATAAGCAGTTCCTTAGAAGTATCATTGCATAAAACGTATAGCAGGACTATAGCCAGATGGAGGCAGGGAGTCCTGACCCCCCCCCCCCCCCCCCGTACTATTTTCCTAAATCTCACGGGATTTTCGCGATTTCTTTTGGTTACAAAGAAAAGGTTACAAATCATCTTGACTTTTGCATCATTGTTATTGACATTTCACTCATATATATTTAAACTTTTGTGTGTTTGGGGGGGGGGAGGAATAATATGCCTTGTGCTATGGAAAGTATCTGCAATGCGCACCGTGAAACATCAATTACATATAATCAAAAATACAATACATTTATCTAAAAAAGAAAAACGCTATTCGATTTCCAATTACTTATTACAATTGCCTGCTAATTTTACTTTTTACACTTACAAATGAGTCGGTGAATGTGTCAGAAAGTTTCCCGCTGTTGAATGGAGAATTTTCTTTTATTTTAAGAATAAACTTGAATATAATCTGCTTTTAAACACTGTTGTACGGGTCTGGCCTTCACTTTTCACCACAACGTTTAAAACGTGATTTTCGACCAAAATTTGCTTCCTTTTTCTTTAGATTTTATTAACGCACAATTCTTTACTTTTCTAAATCTATGCTTATTGTTATTTTACTATACATAAAACCTACCTTTTAGTGGTATAACAACTGTTTGAAAGCTGTGAATGAAATCGGAAGTATCAAATATTTCAGTGCGAATCCCCTTTTTTCCATTTCATTCAAAAACTACCAAAAATTGCCTTCTAGAAATAAAGGAAGCCTCAGAACTCAAGAAAAGTCAATGATTCCCCACTACAGTAAATTTCAGATCCACGTAACAGTAAATAATTTTAGTAAAAGATAAATGGTAATTTTAAATGCGTTTTAGGGAAAACGCATTTTTCAGTGAAAATTCCATATGCAAAACATGTTTTTTCAAAAAGTTATTGAAATATCACCATGAAATTCCAATGGCAAATTACTGACACTGTTGCGAAGGCAATGAATTAAATATATTTAATTTCAGACTAATGACCTTTTGTTTTCGTGGAATGACAACTATGAATTAAAAAAAAGAAATTGGCATGTCCGAGTATAAACGTTTTTTTAACAGCCGAATAATTTTTTCAAATGGAGGAAAATAAAATTTTATGCTCATTGGAGGTCCCTATAATAGGGCCCAGATGGACTGCATTTGTCGCATCTTGTTTTTGGCTATCTGTGTTATTGTATCAAAGAAAATGTAAATATATACACATTTCGGTATGCGTTCTAGAAAAAATAAGAATTACATAAAAAAAATTTTTAGATGTAAAAATTAGGAATTTTTTTAAGCTTTTGAAATTTTAGACTTCAAGTACGTTTTTTAACCGAAGTAATGAGCACGTTAACATAAACAGGTCTTTCTTTTGAAAAATCAAGTCAACCCTTATCAGCCTGGAAAGAATAAAAGCTCCACCCGAAACATTCAAATTGAACTGGACCAGCAAGACCGAAAGTTAAAAAAAGTGTTAACGCTTACAACGGGTCTGGTTGGGTTCGGATAAAATTGGGTTGCCCGATTCTGGACTCTAATCTCCACCGAACTATTTGATTGTGCTTTGTTTTGAAAGAATTCGGTGAACCTATCTGATTTCTATAAAAAGGGACAATTAAAAGTTTCTCCACAATACAATTTTGCAGTACTCAAGAGCACAACGCGACTGTGTGATAGGTGATGACCATTCCTTATAGCGTAGAGCTTGCTGCTGAAAATCAGAATGCCGCCTTTTTGGAAACGAACCATCCCTTATATGAGGGGCTTATAACCATAGTAGACCAAGTCCATTTTGAAAAAGAATGAGATAGTCCATTTAGAAGGCGCATAAAATCTATTTTATCCACTCCAACAGTGAACCAAGTCTGTAAACATATGACATATATGATAAAGTATGTAAAAACAGATTTGGTTCACTGTGGGAGTGGATAAAACAAATTTTATGCACATTCCAAATAGACAATCTCATTTTTTTTTCAAAATGGACTTGGTCTACTATGGTTGTGAGCCCCTCATATATTTGTTCGGGTTCAGGACAAAAACTCCACGGACATAAACACCGTGGACAAAAAACCCACGTGTATTTACAGTCGCAATACTGTTTCAAACATAAATTTATTGATATATTTTATTAAACATAAAATTTGTTCAACAGAAGAATTTTGTGAATCTTAAATTAATCGTAGAATTTTATATGTGTATATATATATATATATATACAATAAAGTCAGTTTCATTTTCAAATCACATATTACAAAAATCTGATAGTAATCTACATGGTTAATCTTAGAATATAAATTCCAGATTGAGAGGATTTTTTAAAATTTGTCATCCTTGCTCTCTCGGGATGGGGAGGGGGGGGGGGGGAGAGCTTTAAAATTTTTAAAGCTCCAAACTTTTAAAAGTAAAGTTTAAAAACTTATATTTTTTTAATTCATTCCCTCTTCTATTTCTAGGGTGGCGTGTGTGTGTGTGTGGGGGGGGGGGGATTGCAAAAACAGACCTCGAAATCTATCACGGCTTTAGACGATAAAAATTTGGCAGGATGTTTTCTAAGAATATAAACATCAGATCGGAAGAGTTTATTTTAATTTGGCCCTTCCCACTCCCAAGGGGGCATAAAACCTATGACTGCCTTCCTGATGAAACTGTACAAGAGGCCATTATCGTCTTTTGTCAACCACCTCTAAATTTTATAAAAAGCTGAATATAAAAGCTCGCAAAATTTAAACTCTTATAACCAGTGATCAGATTGTCACAACACGCTGAAATTTTGTGTGCGTGAACAACTTGATATAATTTTACTGGGGAAATTGTCTGTTTCATTTTAACCGAAGCCCCCTAAATTTTAATATTGCGAGAATATAAGGAAGACACCGAGCACTACAACACTTATAACTCGGATACAAATTGTCGCTGCCCATATAAATTTCGTATGGTAAACGTAATCGTTTTAATGGCGAAGAGGAGGGTGGGAGGGTCTGTCGATTTTTTATACCCTTATTTTAATGTATGATAAATATAATGTGTTGACAACTTTAAATACTCATAATTCGCACTGTAAAAGTCACAGCACACTCTATGGAAATTTTCTATGGGGAATTTCTTCCATGTAAGCTTTGAGTTTTTCAAAAAGAAAAAATATTTCCCTTTGTTATATACTGTCTCTATTTATTATCTCCTTTTCTTTCTTTTACAATCCATCGGAGAAAACGGAATCGCCTAAACCTGTACGAAAAGTACAATGGAACTTTTTTGGTCCTGATTATTATAGCTTATGAATGGCATTGAAATATTCAGAACTAGAGATAAGAGATTTATCACATAGAAATAATATTTTAAGTTACTTTATTAATTTAACTTATTTTGACAGAAGACGTTGCCTTCCCCCCCTCCCTCTTCTTTGATGTGGACATTTATATTCTAATAGTAAAGATATTATATTACATAATTATATCAGCTTTTAAAGAAATGGAAAATTGGTATACCACATTGTATTAAGAAAAATTGTAAAACCTAAATAATATAGCAATTAGTTTCATTAAGCTGATTTTAATACAATATAACAGAAATATTATAAAAATGGGATATATGGGCAGAAGCTGGAAATATTGATAGTCATAAACTAATTATTAAGAGAGTCATTTTAATTTATAAACGTGGTTACACTATCTTCAGCTGTATATCGACCTATCTTTAACTGAATGTTCAAAGGATTATTTCCATTTTATTCCTCTGTCGAAGATAATAGTACGCCTTCCAAGCCATTAAATTAAACTGTCATATCAAATTTTAAAACATGGACTATTATCGTTTTTCTCCTTAATAATTTTATTTTTTTAGAAATAAAACTGGAAAATAAAATCAGACTTTCTATCCACCATTTAAAAAATTAAGGAAATTTTAATGTCTAATTACAATAAATAAATAAATATTAAAAAATTTTGGCAATAAAGAGCTCCAAAATTATTTTATTTTAATATTTTTTATTAAACATCGTACGAACTACAGAATAAAAGATCAGAATTGATGTCTGAAAAAAGAATAACAATATCAGAAGATATGATATTCAGCCATTATTTTGTTTGTGTTTAGATAAGAGAGTTATTTTAATTGATAAGCGTGGTTACACTATCTTCAGCTGTATATCGACCTATCTTTAACTGAATTTTCAAAGGATTATTTCCATTTTATTCCTCTGTCGAAGACAATAGTACGCCTTCCAAGCCATTAAATTAAACTGTCTATGGACTATTATCGTTTTTCTCCTTAATAATTTAATTTTACTTATTTTTTTTAGAAAGAAAACTGGAAAATAAAATCAGGCTTTCTGTCCACCATTTAAAAAATTAAGGAAATTTTAAATGTCTAATTACAATGAATAAATAAATATTAAAAAATTTGGCAATAAAGAGCTCCAAAATTATTTTATTTTAATATTTTTTATTAAACATCGTACGAACTACAGAATAAATGATCAGAATTGATGTTTGAAAAAAGAATAACAATATCAGATGATATTCAGCCATTATTTTGTTTGTGTTTGGATAAATCACAGGAGAAAAATGGAGAGGTGCTCTTATTAAACTATGTAATCGATTTTTTTTTTCCTTTCTTGGGTATAGGTAGAAGATCTTTCAGGGAACGTTGTCAAAATCGGCGCTTTGAAACAGGACGAAAAAAGAAAAAAAAAATTGGCGTCCTGAAAAACAATTGTTTATAACTCAAGATGTAATTTATTTATCGATTTTTTTTTTCAATAGTTATGTCTGCAAGTGTCGTGTTTTTATGTCTTAAAATTTGTCCGTAAACGTACCAGAAAGTTTTTAATGTTGTAAAGCGAAGATTTTTTGAGGGTGGAGGGTCATTTAAAAAACAGTCAAGAAAAAGTTACACCAAAGCTGTAATCTGCTTAACTCAAAGTCTCAGGGGAAAATTCAAAATTTTGTTTCGGATGAATTCTTTGGAAACTGATTGAGTAAAGCTATGAAAGTTATGAAAATGATCACACATATCGGAATAAAAGAAATTTTATAACAATGTCAGAACGTTTCGCATCATTGAACGTGGAAATGGAAAAGACGGAATTTGGCAAATAAATAATAAATTAATCAAACTGACCCCTATCGACTTATAACTTTAACACTTTCCAGCAGAGGTGAAGTGAAATTTTAACATTCAAGATACATATTTGCACTCCACTAAGGTGACTGGGTCGGCTGAAGTTAAAAAAAAGTTATTCTTATCTGGAGTGATTTTATCACTGAGAAATTTTGAGATTGCCCCCCCCCCCCCCTCTTTTCAAAAAAGCAAGAATGTTAAAATAAATTTCAAAAACCATTCTTATCTGGTGTATTTATTGAAAATATTCATTACTAAAATTGTATTACAAAGGCCTTGATAAAATGTATATTCCCTCTTTGAAGAATGGGGGAGGGGTAAGAAGAGTGAATAAAAAAATTCATCAAAATTTTTAAAATACAAACCCGTGCGATCATATATGTATTAATACTTGTAGAAATGAAATAGAAAGTACAGTCGTGGAAAAAAAAAAAAAAAAAAAAGGTAAACACCCCCTACTAACTCCGCAACAAATTATCGTAGAAGAAAGTTACTGGTACCGAACGATTGGATGTGAAGTCTACTTTTACATGATGTATATAAAATTTGCTTAGGGGGTCATCTACATATTAAAACGAACCATAACTTCATTTTCTTCAATGGCAATACCCAATTCTGACAGCATAAATGAACTCTACACCCTTCAATTAGCCTAAAAACAAATTTTTATGCAATTCGTACGGTAAGTTTCCGAGATATTATTTTAAAACGAGCGTATTTTAAGGGCTGTATCCAAATTGAAGTTGGGAACTCGATTGCTAACCGGGAGAGCCCCCTTCTTGATCAAGGCACCTTAAGCAGTCAATGAAGCCTGTTAGATAACAAGGCAGAAGAAATTTCAAAATATCTACTCACTTCTATCATAGACGGCCCCTTAAACCATCATTTTGCCGATTTTTAAGCATAATTTGAAAACTTTTTGGAAGAAAAATGTGAAATTTTGGACTTTCATAAAGCAGGCCTTAATAAATCTAAATCCATCAAAAAAAATGTAGGTTGCAATTCATAATTTTTTCGAATATTAATTTCATAATTCATAACTCATATCAGAAAATTATAAAAATTGCAAATTCAGCGTATTTATGTTTGGGCACATTAGTTTTATTGCTACACAAAAAATTAGCACATTAGGAGCATAATTTCAGGAGATATAAATAAAAATATGAAAATGTAATTTAACATTAGAAGCACTAAATTTTGAATGCTTATAATTCAAAAACTTATCATTCAAATGACTTGAGATTTAGTGTCTAGGCAACCGAAGATTTGAAATATCTCGTTAAAATTGGGTATTGCCATTGGAAAAAAATGAGGTTTTTGTTCGTTTTAATATGTAGATGACCCCCTAAGCAAATTTTATATACATCATTTAAAAGTAGACTTTATTTCAAATTGTTCGTTACCAGTAACTTCCGTCTACGATAATTTGTTGAAGAGTTAGTAGGGGTGTTTACTTTTTTTTTTCCACGACTGTACATATCACACAACTCAAAACTTCTAATTTTCCCGGGGAGGGGGTGCGCTGAAGAGTTCTGTTATAAAAATGATATTAGCGAAGCCTGAATTAAGTTTGAAGTTTCTTTCTGTAAAAGAAACTTTGTCAAAATGAAGCAATTCTAGATCAAAGCGTGGTTTTGTCCGCAGGAGCTTTTGTCCGGTGGATATTTTATCCGGTCGGGATTTTGTCCTCAAGGATTTTGACAGTGGGTTTTGTCCGCATCCCATTACTTATTTTTATGGAAACGAGAGGGGGTTTTTCTCTAAAAGTACGCACTAATCACTACTTTTAATACTACTTTACTCATCTCTACTTTTAAATTACAGTAACAGCCCTTAAATACGTCATGATTTTTTAAACAATGTGATTCAACAAATCTGCGAATTTAGAACAATTATAAAAATAATACTGATTTTAACTTTGTTTTGATTTATTTGATTTATAAAACCTGATAATTATTTTTTAGTTATTCATATAATTGTTAATTAATGATTTTTTTTAAAGGTTTGGTTGGGAGTAACTCTAAATATCCCCCTATCTCCGCCACAAAAGTTTTTATAGTTTTTAACAGAATAATGAAAATTATCTGCTAAATATAGTTTTTCAATAAAAAATAAAATCGAAGTAAACAGAAGATTTCAATAAGTTCTAAAAATCCAAACTGACTACTTTCTACCACATTTTTAAAATAATTTTTGTTCAAAATGCATGAAACTGGCAGGTATTCTTACTCAGAAACTTTGTAATTGAATTGTTTTTTCCATTTTTCGGTAAAGACAAGGGGATCTTTCAGAAAACGATGTCAAATTGACGTTCTCAACACGAAAGTGCGCAGAAGGAAAAAAACTGATGTCGTGAGACAATAATAGCTTTTAATTTATCAAAAAAGGAAACTTTTCGATTACAAATCACTTTAATAATCTTGCTTATAAGTAGCATGCTTATATATAGTTATTAATGGTTTTATTGCCGAAACGTCAGTGAAGGCTTACTGTGGAGACACGAAAAGTTTTGGTTTCTGTTAGTCTGTCTGTTCCGCGATAACTGCCACAAAAAGCATCCGATCGGCTTGAACTGGGCATGTTGATGAGGTACCCGGACTTAACTGTATAATTTTTGGTTAAATTTGGTTCATTCGTTCGGGAAATATGGAACATTTTATTTTGCTCTATATTGCTTTTCTATGGCAAGTCAGACGATTTTCATACTTTCATTTGTTGGAAGAAATGGCTCTTATGAAAAATGGATTTAAATGGTAAATTTTTGATAACGAAATTTTTAAATAAGATTATTAAATTATTCCAATTAGTTTGAAATTTTGTCAATATATTTGCGAGATTTTTTTAATTAGGTTTATAATATTGGGGGGAATTTTATGCATGTTTTCCAATAATATAAAGGATTTTGTTTCATCAATTTGACATAATGCATATTTTATTTTTTTCCTTTTCTTTCATCTGTTGCCTAGCAACGTATTTGGTCCTAATAATATTAGTATAATTGTGTGTATAATGTTTGAGTAAAGCCAACGTCAAAACGGATGAATTAATGCATTTGTATCTTTGCATATAGATGGATTTTAGCCCAGAAATACAAATAGGCAATATTTCATTTATTTTATTTATTTTATTCAAATATTTTGACAAAAAATACAAAAGTTCATTATTTTCATAGGGAATAACGTAACATTTTTTCATAACATTTACCAATATTTCTTTAATTGTTGCCAAGAAAATCAAAACCCGGAATAATATTTTCTTTTAAACGATTTTCAATTGAAATGTTTTCTCGTGAAACAGGAAAATGAAAAATAAAATTAAGAATAGTAAAATTAATATGGCGGCATATTGGAAATAAAAAGAAAACTCTCGAGTATTTCTTAATATAACAAGATGAAAAGTTTTGAGTCAGTACACATAGCAGGTGAATTAGACGTCATTTATCGAAAACAAAGATGCTGGGATAAAAAGATCTTGGGTAAAATAAAATTAACTATTATTCACGGAGGAAAGAGATAGATGCAGTATGCCGTAAAAGCAGTTTGCAATACGATGTGCGTTATCGCTCAGATTTAAAGGCCCTCATTCGGCCCAAACAAAACAAGCACGTGGAACAGGGACCGAATTCTTTGACTTCATCCGTACATTTTTTTCTGTAAAATGAAAATGATCTACTTATATTTAAGCAATAAGCATTCTAAGGTAGCATTTCATTGTATTATGAATTAAAAACTGTATTACAAAAAATATTATTTTTTTTTTGTTTTTGTTTTTTTTCTTAAAGCACGTCGAATTTAAATTTTATTAATTTATAAAAAAAATCTTATGCTTATCCTTATAAATCACAGCGTAAAAAAAAATCTAAGATATACCATAACCATCCGCACAATCAATAAAAAAATTACGAATGTAAATTTAAATAGACTACGGGGGGTTCAGGGGGGTTCTGCCCCCCTGAATGCAATTTTTGATTTAAAAAGACGAATGCAATTTTTGATTTAAAAAGACGAATGCAATTTTTGATTTAAAAAGACGAATGCAATTTTTGATTTAAAAAGACGAATGCAATTTTTGATTTAAAAAGACGAATGCAATTTTTGATTTAAAAAGACGAATGCAATTTTTGATTTAAAAAGACGAATGCAATTTTTGATTTAAAAAGATGAATGCAATTTTTGATTTAAAAAGATGAATGCAATTTTTGATTTAAAAAGATGAATGCAATTTTTGATTTAAAAAGATGAATGCAATTTTTGATTTAAAAAGATGAATGCAATTTTTGATTTAAAAAGATGAATGCAATTTTTGATTTAAAAAGTTACCAGAATAAGTAGCTCATCAGAATTTCAGAACATCAATGTATAACCACTTGTTTAACACTTTTAATTTCTGAAACTTTATGAAGTATTTTGTATGCTTATAAATATTTATGTAATTTGAAAACTTTAAAAAGCGATTTGTAGGAAGTTGAATATTACGCAATGAGTGTTAAAAAACAATTACTTGCAAAGATGACGTTGAGGCTCCTTATCTGCAGATTTACTAGTATATATATATATATATGCCTGAAAGTTGTGCGTTTTTGAGAAAAGAATATATTTTTAGCGTACGTGCATGACATTTATCGAATAACGTTTTCAATTTTTTCATAAAGGGATACATTTGAAATTGCAGGTGATCGTTCTCTGATGCTGACTTTTCTGGTACTTGGAAATCGGGGTAAAATGTCAAATTTTATAGCATTTTCTGAATTCTTTTTAAAATGTAAATTGTTGTGAATAGGATTTTTTTTTTCTCTTGAGAGGGTTGTGGGCGTGTGTTCGAGAATCAGTATCACTCAGTTAATTTCTAAGGTATTTAAAATGTAAGCTTACTTCTCGTCAAAAAATTACATAACGATAGTACAACCGTTTTCGCCAATATTTTGGAATATTTTGGAAATAAAATAAACACGACAGCGCTGTAACGAGTTGAATAATAAGCCTGTAACGTATCAAACATTTAAATGAATTTATAAAAGCACTGAAGGATTTGTAGTTCAGTGACAAGATAACCTCAATCTACGTAGTGTTTTTTTTTTTTTAAACTAAGGAAACTGAATAATGCCATTTTCATCACCACATGTCATTCTTTATCCAGTAAAATGTGCTTAAATGGTACCTGTATATAGCGAAATACTTCATGGTGTCTGTTAAATGACGCACTTTTAAAAATAATCTGTCTAAAGCGGAATATTTTCTTGTTGCTTTTATTTCGTCTCAGCAGGTTTCATTACATTTTGCAAAACATTCATAAATAAACTTGATAATTTCTGTAAATTGGATTCCCCTCTCTGGCCCAATCGCAAAAATCCATTTTATAAAATAGGTCCCTTCACTGATTTCCTCTTAATGAAACAGGCTTCATCACAGTTTTCCTCTTAATAAAATAAGCTTCTTCACAAAATTCCATTCTATAAAAACATACTCTTTAATTATTTTCTTCGGTTTTTATCTGTAATTTGCAAACAAATTCCTTACAAAGGAAATCTTTTCAGAAAGATTTGCTTGCTTCGAACTTGAGTAACTGGATTTCATCTTTCGTTAGAAAATTATGTTTACAAAAATAATAATGAATTTATCAAAAATGGTTTTTACAAAATGGCCCCTAAGAAAAAAAAACCCCATCTTCGACCCCTGCTCAAACAAAATCTGCTTTGTCATCAGTTTCCTGTAATGTAAGCAATCCCCAAGAGGAAATTTCTTACAATTCTGGGACACACACTCATGTCTCCCATGCCCATCATTCTTTTACGTTCCTCCCACCACAGAAGTAACACAGAGGCCCTAATTAAAGAAGCCCCGCTACCCCATCTCCATTAAAATTACTGACATTGATCTATTGCAAATAACTTCTTTGAATTTCAGAGAAGGTTTAAATTGATTTATTTTGTGAATATTAACAAATTTATAATCCAAATTAAATCCAGGTAGAATTATCAGAACATAGAAATGCTTAGGCGTATTTCAGCTATGCCAAACAATGCGCAACATAATTATTTAGGACGCAATGTCTATGTAAGAGATGGTTAAAAGTTTTCAGAAGACTAACTGGAAAATGCATCCAAATACAAAACAAAGTTTACAGTTAGTTTTTATATTTCCGAGATCTGCTTGAAAATATACAAACATACAATTAAATTCAGACCTCGCTTTATAAAAGCCGACCAATGAATGCAATATGATTACTGTTTTAATATTTTTCTTTTAATGAATTATCGTAAACGTCTTAAGTTAAATCGTTAAGCTTTGATAAAACATATTGTTCGGAGGAAGGGAATTAAAGGTGAAGGAATTAGGAAGAATAATTAGTTTTAAAAAATGGAACAATTTCCAACTCTACAACTTGTCAGTAGTGTCTTCCATACCCCCCTCCCTCCTATTTCATTTAAAAAAAAGGTCCAGTGTTCGCACACAGTGTTGCCAGACGGGCTACTTTTTTATAAATCAGATTCTTGATTGGCGCCACTTTTTTGAAATGGTAAAATGCGCCTTATTTAATGCCATATTAATTAAGGCGAAAACAAAGGGAATTTTACAGTTTCAAAAAAGCAGTGCCAAACAAGAAATCTGAATTTAAAAAAAGTAGCCCACTGGCAACACTGTTCGCACATCATACACAAATGCATAAAAAAAAAAAAAACTTGCTTTAAAATTAATATGGGTAATTAATAAATTCTGATACTTCAAAGATAAAGAAATAAAGATAATTTGAAACGTTTCAAAGCTTTAATTCTGTCAGTATATATATATATATATTTGTATATATTTAATTATTGCGCGGCAGCGCAATACCTATTTATTTCCAGTGTCACTTCTCAATGTTAATTTAACATGCAAAAGCCTATGGAGATCATGACTTTTTCATTTTTTCTTCCCACCTTTATGTCCCTGATGCCACTCATTTTTTATTCTTTACTAATTTTAATGATATTATAAATTTAAAGTGTAAAAACGATTGCCTGACGTCAGGGTCAAAACGAATGGTAAAATGCCTTTGCATATGGGTGAATTATAACCCAGAGAAACATGGGCCAATTTATTTTTACATTATTCAAATATTTTTCTTAATTCTAATTTTCGCTTTTTTCATTGAAAATCAACGGACATTTTTCATAGAAAATGTAACATTTTTACTTCATTGTTGCAAAAATTTCAAAAGCCGTAATAATAATTTATTTCTTTTTAGTTGAATGATTTTCACGTGAAATATTAAATTGAGCTAGTTTTTTTTTTTTTTTTCAAAAATTAAAAAGGTGAATATGCCGTCATAGTGGAAATAAAAGGGATATTTTCAGAATAAGTTTTTGCTTTGGTCAAGTTTATATTTTACTAAAAAGTTTCTAATGGGTAGCTATTTTTACGCAAGGTAGCGAACTTAGTGGGGAATTACATAACTTAAATTTTAAAATGTATTTTTTTCCGAGATGAGAACTATTTATACCCCAAGTTAAACTTAAGTAATAATTTTCTGATGTGTTTACATCACCCCTTGGGAGAGAATAGGGTTTAAAAATTTAAGTAAAACTTTTTTACTGTATCACATCTATAATATTTTTAAATATTAGCAGTAAGGATTCAACACAATTTACATTTACATTCATAGCGTTCCTGAGTGGAAAATAGGTTATCTAAATTTAAATTAATTTTTTATGTTTTGATTATAAATTTTTTACGTTCAGATTGGAAGTTTTTGTCCAAACTACCGCAACCTGCATTACTACAATAGTGAAACATTTTGAATTACACATTGGTAAACTGCATCCCACATTGTGATGCAATACCGCATACATCAAAGCCTGATGATGATACTCTCTATTAATTTTGAAATGCGTTCGTCTGAGTGCAGTAATTATTAAAAAAACTTGACATATTAAACAAAAACATAATTTGAAGAACAAATTAAAAAAACAAAATTTATTTCCTACATTGTTTAAGCCCGAGAAGGGACAGATATTAAGTTATTTCATTCAATTAGTTCTACATTTAATGTTAAATTTTTGTAACGAATTAGTTAAGTCAATTGAAGATATAAAAATAAAAATCATACGATATGATACTTAAAACACCCTAAAAAATTAGATTCCGTTCAAATGAAATCGAAATAAATCTTAGACCTTTTTTGAAGTTTTGTATTTTGCATCATCTCATCATTTTATGCACAATTGTCATAAACATAATACAAAATCTACAATACAAATATTTTCAATTAAAAATGGAAGAAGTCTAAGATTTATTTCGATTTCATTTGAACGGAATCTAATTTTTTTGGGTGTTTTAAGTATCATATCGTATGAATTTTATTTTTATTTTTTAATCTTCAATTGGCTTAACGAATTTGTTACAAAAATTTAACATTAAATGTAGAACTAATTGAATGAAATAACTTAATATCTGTCCCTTCTCGGGCCTAAACAATGTAGGAAATAAATTTTGTTTTTTTAATTTGTTCTTCAAATTATGTTTTTGTTTAATATATATAAATTTCGTGCAAACGGTTTGTTGATGCTGACAATGATTCATTATTTCACGTCTTTTTTCATTTGTTAAATTCTTTTACTTACAAATTGTTTCACAAAATATTTCTAATATTTCAAATATTTATGATTTCCTACATATATTTCTTTATTTACTTGTTCTTTTTATGAAGTCGCCTTCCTGTTGATTTTCCTTTCGCCAATTTTGAATATTTTAATTTTTTAATACTTCATATATTGGTGATTACGATATAGGTTTATTAAAGTAGAAAAAATTCATTAATGATTAGTTAAATTTTAATAATAATTGATCCAGATTTATTATGTATAATGTCAGGGTAATGTATTGATACTCAATTTATTAATTTTTTTTTTTTTTTAAAGATGATGAATTGTAATATTATATAATGGTTATATATATATATATATATAGCTAGCTATTTAATCTGCCTTTGATTGCCAGTGAATAACTAATTAATGGTAATTGACAGTTAAGATAAAGTAGCTCTTCTATTTGCTGCCTATTGCCATCTCACAGCATCTTTACTACAGCTTTGACCAGTGGAGTACTGAAGGGTGGGCTGATTGGGGCTCCAGCCCGCTCCGAAATTAGTGGAAAATATCAAGTTTAATTACGAAAGTTTAGAAAAATGTAATGAAACATGTTAAGATGAAATTCAAAAGGAAAGACATGCATGCTCCAAAATGAGAGTACTAGAATGTGTTGAAGGAGGTGAAGGGGTAGAGTGGAACGCTCTTAAATAATTTTAAATTTGCTGTTTACTTCGGTTTTCTTTACTATTTATTAAGATACATTTTAGTAGATAATTTTCAGTATTCTGTTTTCAAAAATGTATTACAACCATGGAGTTGTACTTGTGAAGGCGAAAACCTGCCTAAAACAAAAAAAAAATCCACTTCTGAGCGATTCGATCTTAGCAGGTTTGATTGTATTATAGATGCGTTACCTGCTATGATAAAAATCTGTTTAAAGTAGAATTTCCCCCCATTTCTTGTGATTCCCTCTTAGAAACTTTTGCTATATCTCAGCCCCCTCCGAAATGATAAGTCTAGATACGTCACTGCTTTGACGCAGGCTGGTATAAAATATATATGAAAAAAAATATATATATGTGTGTGTGTGTGTGTGTGTGTGTGTGTGTGTGTGTGTGTGTGTGTGTGTTGGTGTGTGTGTGTGTGTGTGTGTGTGTGTGTTCGTTTAAGGATATTCTCAAATCCAAATTCGCTATTTTCTGACCCATTTCCAAATTTATTTTTATTCGTAAACGTATTCCAAACGAGGTGCAAAAATAAATCGAATAGTGATTCCCATTTTTCTATCAACGAAAGGCTTTTTTAACATATGACGTCAAAGTTTGCTGCTTTGAACCGATTTTTGAGGCAGAACAATTGGACAAAGGTTACTATCACAGAGCAACGCACATTCGTTATAACACCATTTATACATTTATAGAAAAATGAAAACAGCTAGCATTACCAAATAACTGTCTGCAGATTTCTTATCTTTACCTAAAGAAAAAAAAGGCTTACATGAAAAAAATTTATCTGAAAATGTCACGTTGTTAAGTGGGAAAACATTTTTTAAGAACAAGCCTTAAAGATATTTAGAATATATTACATCATTTAATTCATTCGGAAAAAGCTTTGAAAATGTAAAAATAAATGTTTAACCAGAGGCGTAGCTATTTGGAATGAATTACTAAAACACTTCCATAATTTTCCGCTGCTAAAAAAGATAATGATTCAATAGATTGCAAGTCTGTATATCTATAAATGGAAACTTTGTCTACATGATGTATGAAATTTTTTATAAAAAAGTAAAATGTGCATGAAAAAAAAATGAAAAAAAAACCTAACATTCTCTTGGAGTAAAAATTAATATAAGATCTGATCTTGTATTCATGAAAGTGGAATATTACTTTAGAGAAACTTCTGCTATTTTTATTGAATGACAGTGAGTTAGTCACAGGAATTAACATTAGCATCCGTAAACTTTGAACTCATCTAAGTTTACTAAAATGTAAGAAAAAGCATACAATGGGTCCCCTTTTAGGCGCTACCTTGACCAAAGGAAAGAAATATAGTGTGTGTCAAAAGTGGGTTTTATAAATGAAAAATTTAAAGTGGATACAATTTTTAATATGAAAATAACCCCTATTTCAAAATTTGGTTTCAATTTAAAACATTAGACACAACTTCCAGTTGTACAGTACTTTTCCATCTCTCTGGAACAATTTGGCAATTAAAAAGTATTGAGATAGTTTCTATTTTTTATCGGCTATAGAAAACACTATTTTATCAGGAAGGGGGAAAAAATGTTGCTCCGACATAATACGCCAGGAATGAATTCCTGTCTCAGTCCGAGTATTTGAAAAGGAAATTCGCACTACTCTGTATAAACCTGTATTAAGACATACCACCCCCCCCCCCTCCAAAAAATAAATAAATAAATAAATAAATAAAATAGAATAAAAATAAAGATAATAATAAATAATATTAAAAATATTAAAACTAATGTTAAAACAAAAAAGAAAAATCATGCATTAAGCATAGATTATGAAATACTTTCCAACACTTCCTGAATGCTTTAACAAAACTTCGTTATTTAGGGAAATAAGGTAAATAGATAACTAAGTAAACATTTCTAAAATGCATAAAACATTTGAAAAACTGATTTCAGCAGTTACCATCCATAGCCAAATATGTATTCAATTTTTTTTGGACAGCCCTGTATTTGATCTGTTGGTTGATTTATATACTATATAATAGGAAAAATTAGTTTAGCAAGAACATGCATAACAGTTTGAAATTTCTCTTTCAGTAATTTATACTAATAGATAGATACATACTTGAATACTTTTGTACAGCCCTGTAGTTTACCAAGTAAACTTTATTACACGCCACTATTTAGCTAAAATTTTATTCAAACTAAAACACTTTTAAAACTACTGATTTCCAGAAATTATCATCCATAAACGGCCATGTATCTAATTTTTGCGTGGCCCTGTGTATCATTTTATCTATATTCTACAAACATTTCTTAGTAAACTAAATGCAGTTCAGCGTATAAATGCATAACTCATTTAAAAGCCATTTTTAAGCAATTTAAGCTCATACTCGGTCATCCTTACGAGTTTTTTCTGTAGCCCTGTATATGAACTATAGCGTTTATACACACTATATATAGTATGCATAAATATAGTGAAACTTAAAAGAGCATATCATAATTAAAAATGCATTCCCAGCAATCATTGCTAATATACAGTAATTCTGATACAATATAGTATCAATTTCATTATTGAAATCGTTTAACATATTTAAAATACACCGCAAACAATCCTCCCCTCGCCCTATATCATTATGTAACGGAATTTTTTGTGTGGCCCTGTAAATGAATAACTATTCTTTGTACCGAATATTATTACAGAATGCATATTTTAGTGCCTTTCATAAATATATATCGATTTTATTATGTTTGAAAGCGTGTAACACCATTAAAAATCTTTTGAAACGATTTTTTCTCATTGACCGTAATGTAACTGAATTCTTTTGTGAAATTAATGAATTTTGTGAAATTGTCTGAAAAATTAATAACTATTCTTTGTGACGCTTATTCTACAAAATGCATATTTTAGTGCCCTTCATAAATGTATATCAATTTTATTATGTTTGAAAGGGTGTAACACCATTAAAAATCATTCGAAACGATTTTTAACCATTGGCCGTAATGTAACGGAAATACTTTTGGCTGTCCCTGTAAATGAACTAAATGTGCTACACACTTCATTTGAAATAGGGATCGTGCTATGGTAGAGGTCAATAACATACAAAAATTTTAGACCAATCTGAGTAATTTACGAGAGTTAGAGCGCGGACAGATGGATAGACAAACTGAAGTCATAAAGACTTTTCAACTTTGTTGGAAAGTGTTAAAAAACGTAACACTGGGCGCGCCTCTACGTATTTCATGAGAGTTTTTTCAAAAGTCGATTGCCTTGTGTGGAAGTAGAGTTGCCAATTGAACTGGTTTTTTTATTCAAAATATGTGACAGAATTTTCGAAAAGTTATCTTCACTTAACTTTATTTAATCGTGTAATGTCTGTCGTTAAATAAAGCAAAAATTACTCTTCAAAATTTTTAGTAGATCATTAAAAAAAAAATCAGTTACAAGATTTTTCGTTTCCTACTGCCGCATCCACCTTCCATGCTGCCCACGCTCTGTAACATATGTTAGTTCTAATTTTCACAGCAAGGGGACGAACTCTGTTCTAAAGAAACCACCTTACCCTTTGCAGAACGAAGCCATTGAAAATCATGTTGAATGTGACAAACCCCGTTGTAATCGGCCACATGGAACTCGAGATAGGAAAGCGGTCCCTGGTGGTAAAAAGTGGAACTAAAATATGTATGTCTATCGATATCAAGTCTAATGAGTCGAACTCCGTTGTCATCGGGCTCATAGAACCCGAGATACTTTGAAATGAAATAAAAAATATCTAAAATTATTATTCGAAAATAGTGGTATGTTCATAATTTTACTTTAATGTTATACAGTGTCCTTATTGAGTTACTTATAATGTTTGGAATAAGGTTGTATCATAATATATGTCACGTACACTAATTGCGATATTTAATCAAAAGTGATCCCCCTTCCCATCCCCACAAATTTAACAAATACAGCCAGAAAACAGGCTAGTCACTATCGTAAAAGTTTTTCATCGATTTTTACGAAAATTACATATTCAGAATCAGCGTTAAAAAATACGCACAGATAAATAAATTTTAAATCTACAAATGCAGTATTTGAAAAAACTTACAGGCCGCGAAAGCATTACACTATCACTTGCACACTATTACATTCTCGGTTTAAAGATTACTCAAACACCTACTGTCTACTCGTTGTCTTTGAAATAAGTTAAATATTTTTTGAAATCGATTTTTAACGGATATTTCAATTTTTTGTTGGAAGTTTTGAAATTTTTTTAGAAATTCTGAAAGAGTTCTTAAGGTCCGAATTAGACATATCATTTTTGCCATTAAGCATATTAGCGTCTTTTTGTAGTCACGCGGTGCTTTTCATCTTTAATAGCCGTAAAAGAAAACGAACGGACATCCTCCAGGAGGAAAACATTTCCTTCAAGTCAATCTAACCTTCTTATCTCCTACCCATTGTTGAATCTCCCCTTCCTTTTATGAACAAACCACAGACGGATGGAGAGGAATAGGTTTCTTGGAAGTGTTGAAGGATAGCAAAACAAGCGTTTAAACGCAGCCTTAGACAAATTTTTATCCCCAGGGACGAAAAGCCTTTCTCCCGTTTATTTTCGTAGCAGACCGTTTATACGTTTCTCATTTATACGCCTTTTAAATTTATACGTCGTGTCAGTGCAATCCGGATCCATCCCTATGTATTTTAATGTTGTAAGGTATCGTTTACGTCGTTTCTTTCATTCTGTAACTGATTTTCTAAGAATTTTTTTTCCCGGCGTCGTTCTTTTTTTTCCTTTTCTGCTGGCAACATTTGGGAAAAGATGAAATGCAAAGAACATGTGTGGCTTCTACATGAGTTCTTTTAAGTTTGTGGAACTTGTGGAGGGGGTGGGAAGAGAAGAACGGACAGTGGGCAAACTGCATTAACATTAACGCACTTGGAACATTTATTGTTTCTCACAATACCAGTGAGAAACTTTCCTTGAACGAACTTAGCTCCATACATAATACTTTTCTTAAGTCTCAAAGTAAAAATGCACAAAGACTTGTTTAGTTAAAATCTGTTTTTATGTTCGATAATGGAATAACAAAAGTGTTATTCAAGGTGTGCAACTGATATAAGGTTTGATAATTCTCACTTTTATTTTTCAATTTTAGAAATGATTATTTAATATACATATTTTTTAATGTATAGTGCATCTTAAACAATCGAAAATGGTAGCAAAATTAAATTTGTGTAATTTCAGCATTATATTTCTACAGTCAAAGATTTTACACCGTAGGCGACTACAATTTCAATTGTACGTCTTTCTCAGATATACGTCGTTTTAGAACAGTCCCCTGAAAGACTTATAATCGGTGTTTTACTGTATATTCTTGTATATTTCGGACTGGGCAGCGCTCTTTCATCTTTCGTACCAGGAAGAATTAGCCTCTCCGGTTTTACTCAGAATTGAAATCAACGGGAACCCTGTGTGATTGCCTGAAGAATAATCTACACTTCAGAGTTATGACTCTAAGCCTCCAACCAAGCTGGAATTACGATTCCATTCAAAAACTACTTAGAATGCTCTTGCATTTCCTTATATCATCTAGCCATCTTTCGCAGTGAAGAATGGTTATTTTCTCTTAGTCATTTGGATAGCCAGTATGTGATATCATAAACAAGGTTCGCTCTCATAAGAAAAAGTAATTCCTGACCTCATAGTCGAAAAGTTTCTGTTTTGGTTTATGGATTTCTCCAGGTGGTTTTTGGTCAGTTTAAAGAAGGTTTTCACCGCCCTACGCATTGATGCTGTTTTCACTATAGTTTTCACCGTGATGATTAGTGATGACCGGTCGAATCTTTTGAAGGTTAACGGCAAATTTCTGGGCTTAGCCAAAATTAAGGGCAGAGTTGCTCTTACATTGGTTTCCCTATGCTGATTTTTGACCAGTATTCAGGGGTTTAGAGTAAGATATTGTAGATTTCTCACAAGACAATGGAAGTTCACCTTCAACATTTTCTACCAATTGACGGAAAAGTATTTGAATTCGTTTGTGTCTTGTATATTACCTTAAATTTTTTTTTACATGCTACATATTAAGCTAAAGTTTAATCGAGGGAAAAAACGTTTAAAATTACTAAAATCACACTTCCAGAAATTATCATCTATAGGCGCCCATGTATCCGCATTTCTTTGCGTGACCCTGTATACGATTTTTTTATATTATACAAACATGTCTTATTATGCAAGTTCAATTTAAAAACCAAAAATTCGATTAAAATGCCCGTTTAACAATTTACTCTTATAATCAGTAATGCTTACGAATTATTTAAATTGCAAATGATTTATAGTAATTATCGCGCAAAAATATAGTTAAAAGGGTGTGACATCGTGTTTTCGACACACAAAGGCCAGGAGGTAATCAACAAATATTTCCGGGCAGTACATCGCCAAGTACAGCCTTTTGTTGAAAGGAATTCGGGGAGAGGATAACGAAGTAGTAAGTAAGAAAATGACAGGGGTGCAGAATATGTCCGATCCGGCGATCTAGGATCGGGGGAAATTTTAACCCCCTGGGGAAATTTTTCAGAAACATGTACAATTAATTTCGATTTTAACAAATTCCATAATTCCCTGAGATAGAACAATTGCAGTATAAATAAAAATATCCGTATGGCGACCTTCACAAAATCGATCCCAGAATAATATGTACCGTATATCAGGGGTGATTATGTTCCGAAAGTTTAAGACATTCGGTTCCAAAAAATCGGTCATCTGAAAATTCGGACATAAAAATACCGCGAATTGTGGCAAAGAATTACAGAAAAAACGCGAATTTCGTCACAAGATCGCGAAATAACCGCAGATTTCGTCACAAGATCGCGAAATAACCGCAGATTTCGTCACAAGATCGCGAAATAACCGCACGTTTCGTCACAAGATCGCGAAATAACCGCACGTTTCGTCACAAGATCGCGAAATAACCGCACGTTTCGTCACAAGATCGCGAAATAACCGCACGTTTCGTCACAAGATCGCGAAATAACCGCACGTTTCGTCACAAGATCGCGAAATAACCGCACGTTTCGTCACAAGATCGCGAAATAACCGCACGTTTCGTAACAAGATCGCGAAATAACCGCACGTTTCGTCACAAGATCGCGAAATAACCGCACGTTTCGTCACAAGATCGCGAAATAACCGCACGTTTCGTCACAAGATCGCGAAATAACCGCACGTTTCGTCACAAGATCGCGAAATAACCGCACGTTTCGTCACAAGATCGCGAAATAACCGCACGTTTCGTCACAAGATCGCGAAATAACCGCACGTTTCGTCACAAGATCGCGAAATAACCGCACGTTTCGTCACAAGATCGCGAAATAACCGCACGTTTCGTCACAAGATCGCGAAATAACCGCACGTTTCGTCACAAGATCGCGAAATAACCGCACGTTTCGCCACAAGATCGCGAAAAAAACCGCACGTTTCGCCACAAGATCGCGAAAAAACCGCACGTTTCGCCAGAAGATCGCGAAAAAACCGCACGTTTCGCCAGAAGATCGCGAAAAAACCGCACGTTTCGCCAGAAGATCGCGAAAAAACCGCACGTTTCGCCAGAAGATCGCGAAAAAACCGCACGTTTCGCCAGAAGATCGCGAAAAAACCGCACGTTTCGCCAGAAGATCGCGAAAAAACCGCACGTTTCGCCAGAAGATCGCGAAAAAACCGCACGTTTCGCCAGAAGATCGCGAAACGAACGCAAATTTCGCCAGAAGATCGCGAAACGAACGCAAATTTCACCAGAAGATCGCGAAACGAACGCAAATTTCGTCAAAAGATCGCGAAACAACCTCGAATTTCGTCAAAAAATCGCAAATCAACCGCGATTTTCGTCAAAACAGGGCGAATAACCTTCTATTTTGTCAAAGAAAAGCGAAAGAACCGCAAATTTCGTCAAAAGATCGCGAAAGAACCGCAAATTTCGCCAAACGATCGCAAAACAACCGCAAATTTCGTCAGAAGATCGCAAAAAAACCCGCAAATTTCGTCACAATATCGCGAAAGAACCGCAGGTTTCTTCGAAAGATCGCGAAATAACCGCAGGTTCCTTCGAAAGATCGTGAAATAACCGCAGGTTTCGTCAAAAGATCGCGAAACAATCGCAAATTTCGTCAAAAGATCATAAAACAACCTCGAATTTCGTCAAAAGATCGCGAAACAACCGCGCATTTCGTCAAAAGGGGCGAAATAACCGCAAATTTCTTTAAAAGATCACGAAATAACCGCAAATTTCTTTAAAAGATCACGAAATAACCGCAAATTTCTTTAAAAGATCACGAAATAATCGCAAATTTCGTCAAAAGATCACGAAATAATCGCAAATTTCGTCAAAAGATCACGAAATAATCGCAAATTTCGTCAAAAGATCACGAAATAATCGCAAATTTCGTCAAAAGATCACGAAAGAATCGCAAATTTCGTCAAAAGATCACGAAAGAATCGCAAATTTCGTCAAAAGATCACGAAAGAATCGCAAATTTCGTCAAAAGATCACGAAAGAATCGCAAATTTCGTCAAAAGATCACGAAAGAATCGCAAATTTCGTCAAAAGATCACGAAAGAATCGCAAATTTCGTCAAAAGATCACGAAAGAATCGCAAATTTCGTCAAAAGATCACGAAAGAATCGCAAATTTCGTCAAAAGATCACGAAAGAATCGCAAATTTCGTCAAAAGATCACGAAAGAATCGCAAATTTCGTCAAAAGATCGCAAAAAACTACAAATTTCGTCAAAAGATCACGAAAGAATCGCAAATTTCGTCAAAAGATCGCAAAAAACTACAAATTTCGTCAAAAGTTCATGAAAGAATCACAAATTTCGTCAAAAGATCACGAAAGAACCGCAGATTTCGCCAAACGATCGCAAAACAACCTCGAATTTCATCAAATGATGGCAAAACAACTGCGAATTTCTTCAAAAGGAAGAAGAAATAACCACAAATTTCGTCGAAAGATCGCGAAATGACCGCAAATTTTGTCAAAAGATCGCGAAAAAACGCGAATTGCGTCAAAAGATCCATGAAAAATACATAGTGTTGGGAGTGGATTTCCCTCACTCTGCTGTAACCTTTCAGAAAATTTGCTGTGAATTTTAGGATTTTTTTTTCACTCAGAATCACCCCTGCCATATATACTCGCGCATAAGTTGAGAAATATTTGAAAAATAAATTTTCTATACCTACGGTAATACAGCACTTACCTATAACATACCGTAAAATTTTGGGGAAATTTTCGTGTGGATTGGGGGAAATGTTGGGAGTAGAAACATTTTCTGCACCCCTGGAAAATGACAGTTCTGGGACAGCCGGAGACCGTCCGCATCCGGTGCATCCTCCGGTGCCACATCCTCGTGCCTCACCGCATCACCACCTCTCACCCATAGAAACCGATTCGAACGACCCTAGCGGAAAAATGGAATTTTTTTTATGAAAAAAAGGTTAATTGTCTACTATAACGTGAGTGGTAAACGTTAGATTGACTATATTATCATACTATAAGATGAAGATTAAATTTATATTTGAATTTTGAATGATCAACACCTTAACGAGTATTATTAAGCAAAACAATGAAAAATATCAATTTTTATGGAAAAAGAGTGATTTCTTTTGATTTTTTCAACTCTAAGATCAGAATATCAACTTAAAGAAAGGAAAGTTAAGCACATATTTTAGTTATGAACAGCCATCACCGTAATGAGTATTATTAATTAAGCAAAACGATGAAAAATATCAAATTTTAAGGCAAAAGACTGATTTCTTTAGATTTTTTTCATTTATAAGATCAGAATATCAACTAAAAAGAGTAAAGTTAAACATACTTTAGTTTTTGAACAGCCATCACCTTAATGAGTATCATTAATTAAGCAAAACAATGAAACATATAAATTTTTGTGGAAAAAACTGATTTCTTTAGATTTTTTCAACTATAAGATCAGAATATCAACTTAAAAGAGGAAAATTAAACATACATTTCAGTTTTTGAATGATCAGCAAAATAATGAATATTAATAATTAAGCAAAACAATGGAAAATATAAATTTTTAGGAAAAAACTGATTTCTTATGAATTTTTCAACCATAGCACGAGAAATATCAACTTCTAAGAGGAGAGTTAAAATTGAAAATACGCGTAAGCTAAATTTTGGTAAAAAAAACTAAAAGACCGTGCGCGAAATCCTATTTTGCACAAAAAGGCAAAAAACACAAATTTTGTCAAAGTACTCGAAAAAAACATGGATTTCATCAAATGGTCGCTGAAAAAACGTGAATTCCATCAAAAGATCATGGAAAAAACGCGAATTTTGTAAAAGGATCGCGGAAAAAAACGCGAAGTTCGTCAAAAGGTGGCGGTAGAAGCGCGGAGTTCGTCAGAAGGTGGCGGTAGAAGCGCGGAGTTCGTCAGAAGGTGGCGGTAGAAGCGCGGAGTTCGTCAGAAGGTGGCGGTAGAAGCGCGGAGTTCGTCAGAAGGTGGCGGTAGAAGCGCGGAGTTCGTCAGAAGGTGGCGGTAGAAGCGCGGAGTTCGTCAGAAGGTGGCGGTAGAAGCGCGGAGTTCGTCAGAAGGTGGCGGTAGAAGCGCGGAGTTCGTCAGAAGGTGGCGGAGTTCGTTGAAAAAACCGCGAATTTAGTTTAAAGGATAGCGAAAAAAACCGTGAATCGTCAAAGGCTCACGGAAAATGCGTGAATTCTGTCAAAAGTTCGCGAAAAAAACACGAATTTCGTCAAAGAATCGCGGAGAAAATGCGATGCAATTCTGGCGCGATTGTCTCGTTTGGCAGCAAAAGTCGTTTTTTTCTGTTTTTTTTTTTCAGATAAAAAATCAAAAATTTACGAAAAGCCGGAAATTCCTATAAAAGTCGGAAGAATCTCATCCCTGTAACAACAAAACCTTAATAAGTATCCTTAATTAATCAAAAGAAATATCAATTTTCAAGAAAAAGATGAATTTTTACGCAAATTTTTAACTATGAAATACATTTGTTTATATACTGTTACAAGATACTAATTATATTGTTAAACTTTACATATTTTTAAAAGCTTGAATGTCTTTATATCGTGTTCATATTTATTAACAATATAAATAGTATCTGGTAACAATATATTAACACATGTATTTCAAAGTTCAAATTTGCATAAAAAAATCATCTATTTCTTGAAAATTGATATTTCTTTTATTTAAGTAAGGATACTTATTAAGGTGATGGTTGTTCAAAAACTAAAATATAAGTTTAACTCTCCTCTTAGAATTTGATATTTCTCGTGCTATAATTGAAAAATTCATAAGAAATCAGCTTTTTCCCTTAAAAAATTATGATTTCCATTGCTTTGCTTAATTATTAATATTCATTATTTTGGTGATCATACAAAAACTGAAATGTATGTTTAACTTTCCTCTGTTAAGTTGATATTCTGATCTTATAGTTGAAAAAATCTAAAACAATCAGTCTTTTCCTTAAAAAGTTGATATTTTCCATTGTTTAGCTTAATTAATAATAGTCATTAACTCTCTATTCGATTTGTCCGTATATTCCCCTTTCCGTAAAGCAACTTAAATCGGTTGTCGACAAAAATAATTTTAACGGAATTGTATTTTAAGATGAATGCCAAATAAAGAGGCAAGAAGTGTATATTAGAAACAAACAGGGAAAGAAAATTTAAATTAACATTAGTTTTATAGAAAAATTTATGAAAATGCAGGAAAGCACTCAAAACGCTCAGAGGGATGAGGTGATGGTTGTTCAAAAAGTATAATTTAAGTTGATATCAGCATCTTATAGTTGAAATATTGTAAAGAAATCGGTCTTTTTCATTCAAAATTGATATTTTTCTTGAATAAAAACATTTTCTGATGTTCTATTGCAGTTTGTGATGTCAAAACCCTTTGTTGTGACCCCAAGTTTGAGGAATGTGAAGGGGTAACAGTGAATGGGATTTCTTGTGGGGTGTAGTCATTTAAGGATTTAAATCTTGCATAACTAACATCTAAAAGAATGATAAAATCTCAAAGCTTTCATTTTTAAATCATTTTTTATTGTTTTGCTTAATTAATAACACTCGTTAAGGTATTGATCATTCAAAATTCAAATATAAATTAAATCTTCATCTTATAGTATGATAATCTAGTCGATCTAATGTTCACCCCTCATGGTATAACAGAAAATTAACCCTTTTTTCATGAACAAAATTCCTTTTTCCGATAGAGAGCGTTTGAATCGGTTTCTAGGAGTGGGAGGCGGTCGTGCGGTGAGGCACAAGGGTGCGGAACAGGAGGAGGCATCGGCTGGGGGACAATCCCCCGTTCCTCACCCGGCTGTCCCAGAACTGACATTTTCTTTCTATTCGAAGTTTATCTATTTCCTTTTGAAATATCAAAGGGTAAATTTAAATGTCCAAAGTATAAATTCCTACATCTTGGGGGAAATTGCAGGGCTTGGAGGAAAGATAGGGTGCTATCCTGACTAACCAATGAGAGAGGGGTTTTTCAGGCCCATAGCTGGGGCAAGGAAAAAGAGAGAGAGTCAATGAGTTTTAACGAAGAAAGCTGGGCAGTTAGACTAGGATTTTGGACAGTGATGTTGTAATGTCTTAATGGTGGATATGGAGTACGATAGTATACACTCGTGTGCAGTGTTTTTTTATTGCAGAAATTGTTAAGTAAAGTGAGAGTGTCTCACACATCATTGTAATTTTATTTTTATTTTATCTTAACTTAATCGTTCTAATACAGAACTCAAGAAAGATATCGTGTTATATTCGAACTTTATTTATGGACATGCTAAGAAGGGTGAAAGCATCGGTCACTTCACCAGAAGGACATGCCTAACTAAAAGCTCACTTCCAGCAATTATCGCTTAGAATAAAGGGAAAGATAAGGGGAGTTCTACGACCGCAAGAGGTACAGCTGCACACCTGAAGTGCAGCAGTCTCCTACTTTGACGAAATTTTATTTTTTCGAGATGCTTTGGAAAAATTTGTTTTGGCGATCCTTTAAAGAAAATTTTTTTCCCCCGAGATCCTTTGAAGAAATTTGTTTTTCCGAGATCCTTTGAAGAAATTTGTTTTTACAAGATCATTTGAAGAAATTTGTTTTTCCGAGATCATTTGAAGAAATTTGTTTTTCCGAGATCCTTTGAAGAAATTTGTTTTTCCGAGATCCTTTGAAGAAATTTGTTTTTCCGAGATCCTTTGAAGAAATTTGTTTTTCCGAGATCCTTTGAAGAAATTTGTTTTTCCGAGATCCTTTGAAGAAATTTGTTTTTCCGAGATCCTTTGAAGAAATTTGTTTTTCCGAGATCCTTTGAAGAAATTTGTTTTTCCGAGATCCTTTGAAGAAATTTGTTTTTCCGAGATCCTTTGAAGAAATTTGTTTTTCCGAGATCCTTTGAAGAAATTTGTTTTTCCGAGATCCTTTGAAGAAATTTGTTTTTCCGAGATCCTTTGAAGAAATTTGTTTTTCCGAGATCCTTTGAAGAAATTTGTTTTTCCGAGATCCTTTGAAGAAATTTCTGTTTTATGCGCGATTCTTTGACAAAATTCGCATTTTTCTCGCGATTCTTTGACGAAATTCGCGTTTTTTCTCCTACCCTTCGACGAAATTCGCGTTTTTTCTCCTACCCTTCGACGAAATTCGCGTTTTTTCTCCTACCCTTCGACGAAATTCGCGTTTTTTCTCCTACCCTTCGACGAAATTCGCGTTTTTTCTCCGACCCTTCGACGAAATTCGCGTTTTTTCTCCGACCCTTCGACGAAATTCGCGTTTTTTCTCCGACCCTTCGACGAAATTCGCGTTTTTTCTCCGACCCTTCGACGAAATTCGCGTTTTTTCTCCGACCCTTCGACGAAATTCTCGTTTTTTCTCCGGCCCTTCGACGAAATTCTCGTTTTTTCTCCGACCCTTCGACGAAATTCTCGTTTTTTCTCCGACCCTTCGACGAAATTCGCGTTTTTTCTCCGACCCTTCGACGAAATTCGCGTTTTTTCTCCGACCCTTCGACGAAATTCGCGTTTTTTCTCCGACCCTTCGACGAAATTCTCGTTTTTTCTCCGACCCTTCGACGAAATTCTCGTTTTTTCTCCGACCCTTCGACGAAATTCTCGTTTTTTCTCCGACCCTTCGACGAAATTCTCGTTTTTTCTCCGACCCTTCGACGAAATTCGCGTTTTTTCTCCGACCCTTCGACGAAATTCGCGTTTTTTCTCCGACCCTTCGACGAAATTCGCGTTTTTTCTCCGACCCTTCGACGAAATTCGCGTTTTTTCTCCGACCCTTCGACGAAATTCGCGTTTTTTCTCCGACCCTTCGACGAAATTCGCGTTTTTTCTCCGACCCTTCGACGAAATTCGCGTTTTTTCTCCGACCCTTCGACGAAATTCGCGTTTTTTCTCCGACCCTTCGACGAAATTCGCGTTTTTTCTCCGACCCTTCGACGAAATTCGCGTTTTTTCTCCGACCCTTCGACGAAATTCGCGTTTTTTCTCCGACCCTTCAACGAAATTCGCGTTTTTTCTCCGACCCTTCAACGAAATTCGCGTTTTTTCTCCGACCCTTCAACGAAATTCGCGTTTTTTCTCCGACCCTTCAACGAAATTCGCGTTTTTTCTCCGACCCTTCAACGAAATTCGCGTTTTTTCTCCGACCCTTCAACGAAATTCGCGTTTTTTCTCCGACCCTTCAACGAAATTCGCGTTTTTTCTCCGACCCTTCAACGAAATTCGCGTTTTTTCTCCGACCCTTCAACGAAATTCTCACTTTTTTGGGGATCTTTTGACGAAATTTGCACCTTTTTCGCGAACTTTTGACGAAATTTGTGTTTTTCCGCGATTCTTTAACGAAATTAGCCTTTATTCGCTATCCTTTGACGAAATTCACGGTTGATTTCCTTTGTTGATAAGAGACATATTTCTTCAGACTGAATAACCAACTTAGCTTGGACATTATTAAGAAATGAATCAGGATTGTCATGAACAAGAAAATGCTGATGTATAGATAATATCAAATTGAAATGGAGAAACTCTACTGTAAATATGTCTATATTTTATTAACTTGTAATTTTTTTAAACTTCTTTTATTAATGTATAATTTTTTAGACTTCTTTTTATAAATTTGTTAATTTTTAAATTTCTTTTACTACTGCTCATTTTTTTTTATTATTAAGGATTTTTTCAAACTTCTTTCATTAACTTGTGAATTTTCAGAAACTTTTCTTTATGAAATTGTTAATTTCTTAAAACTGTTTTGTTAACTTGTGACTATTACACGTACAACATGAAAATGGTAATGTACATGGATAACGTCCTGAACTTCTTTTATCTTAAGATAATACTTCATTAAAATAAAAATCTAAACATTGATATTTACGATAGGTGCAAGGATTTCTCTTTTAAAGTAAATTTATTTACTCATTATAATTCACGTTTGCATAAATCTGTTTATCTTAATATATTACTAAACATTGCAGATAGAATCAACCATTATGAAACCTAGTACTTTTGTGTGGACCTGTAAATGAATATTAAATGCTTTACACTCCATATCGTAACGAAAGCATGTTTTAGTCCACCTCAGAAATTCATCAGTTTCATTATGTTTGAAATAGTGGAACGTCATTAAAATACACTGCAAAGGATTTTTCGCATAGACTTCAATATAGCAGCATTCTTTTGAGTGCCCCTGTAAATAATGTATTAGTTCTACATACTTCATTCGCATTACCGAGCATGTCATTGATAACCTAAATAACATAGTATATCAATTGCATAGCAATCCGAATATATTTACATGAGTTAGAGCATGGCCAGACAGCCAGATAAATAAACGATCAGACAAACTGAATTCAAAAACACTTTTCAACTATGTTGGAAAATTGCGCTAAAAATGTACAAGTACGTATATATGGGTTACCATTCATATGGGTTCGTGTTTTCCGAACCTGCCGAATTTAGATCCATCAATGTCAATCAAGTGATCGATCAAGTACTTCCGTTAGGAAGGGACCTGAAGTCGCCTTCGATTTACTTTACGATAAAAAAAATACCAAGCCGGCCATTTTGTTTCTCCTGCAAGCTTAACTATTTCAAATCTTCCCCCAAAATCAGAAATCCATTAGTGAATGTCATCAGGGAGTAACCCTACTCAATAAGTATGTTTCAAATCACCAAAACACCAATCCATCTTTCTCCCGCGTATCTTCTCGCTTACCTTTTTCCTGTTAAAAAGATTTCGTAAACATCTTTTTGTTTAACTATTTATAAAACGAAATTATCGTTTTTGAATTAAAATACAGTTTAGATTTTTAAACGTTGTTGTTATATATATATATATATATATATATATATATATATATATATATATATATATATATATATATATATATATATATATATATATATATATACATATTTATCACATATAAACATCTGTCAATACATGTCCAATACATCTTTTAATGCTGAACCATGGATGCTGATTTAAAAAAATAACGCTCAACAATTTAAAATCTTTCAATATCGTTGACGGACTGTTCATTTATTTATTTTATTAAAAGCATAAAATTTGGAGCCAAACTATGCAAATGATTTGGAATCAAACAGTGGATTTCAGTTATTGATAAATTTATTACATATTGAGTTACAATTGATTGAAAATAGACTTTGAAACTATTTTATGAAAGGTAATTTGTCTTTATAGAAAAAAAAATGTATTGGGATTTCTTGATATCCAAATAAAAATTTCTGCAAATTTCGTAAATTATGCAAATAATCATAAATTCTTTGATTGTATTAGAAAGCAGCAAGTATGTATTTGAAAACAGCTTTATAACTAGATTCAAGAGGTTTTTTGAGTGGCTTATTACACCTTGAATCTTAATTTAAGGCATTTTACAAATAATTTATTCTTTTTGGAGAATTCAAAAAAAAAAAAAAAAAAAAAAAAAAGAAAAAGAAAAAGGAAACTTCTTCAAAATAAACGACCAATAGCGAGTATTACTTGCGCTCAGAGAGTTCCGCATAATAAATATATGAATTAACTGTATTATTTTTACTTTATTATTACTTTACAACTATGCAAGCTACAGCTTTAGAAAATTAGCCAAATATGCATTTCTTTATAGTCTTCATGCTAAAACCAAAAAAATTCACATAATTTGGTTATTTATTTAGATTTTTTGGCAATTGAGAAACTTCTTCTTTTTTTTTTCATTTGTGCAAAAATTAAATTTTAAACCTTTTTGCATATATTTTGGTTTTACTTAAGAAGTAGGTGTGTTGTGATTCTATTTTGTTCAAAAATTGTTTTCTATATGCATAATTTAGAGTTTTATCATGCCCGCACCAATTAATAATTTTAATTCACGCATCAGTGAGTTAAATTTTTAAATTTAAATATCAATTTTGTATATACAGCATTTATTTTTATGGATAATATGGCCAAGGATATATGCTTTAGGCAGAAAGGGATCTTAATTCCATATTATTTGTGTTTTGATACATTGAAAAAGGCGATGTTTTTTATCGTTTCGACAAACTCAAAAGTACTGTGCCCCGTTAGCCCCACCAGTGGCCGATAGGTTCTGCTCTCGAAGTTGGTAGACGGGAGGTGCTGGGTTCGATCCCAATCACGCCCGTCGGCCTAATCGTTCGGAGTTTTCGTGGTTTTCTTTGGACCTTGGTTTTCCAAGCGTAAATACGGGTTAGATTCCCTTAGAAAGATCCCCAATAAGGGCACTCCCCACCTTAGGGCCTATACCCTCGTGCTAATAATTGGCCGTCATAAACACAACCAACGTGTGTCCCCTTAATTCGGTACTGACAATAAAAGTAGTGCATATTAAAAATTCATTTTCATCTGAAGCATAGTTCTGCTTAAACTTTTTGTGGAAATTCTAACAACCTGACTACTTGTAAGAAATATTAATATGACACGCAAGAATTATTCTAAGTTGAACCCGACTCGCAGAAAGAAAATAAGAATCACCCCAACCTGGAAAAAATCCCTTCCGGCTCGGCCTACAGGCGCAGATAGATTTCGAAATTAGGTGCTAATGTCAACAACAAAAACTAAATCATGATTAGAGGTAAACCCACTTTAACAATTTTATCTGGTCGCTTTTGACGAGTTTTTAGTTCATTTTTGTATAAGAGCCGGTTTTATCAGAATCATGTTAAGGCGGTATTAAAAAAAATGCTTTCCCATGCTCAAAAACTCTTAATTTTCTGGCACATTTTCAAATTCATTAATTCATTTTTAAAAGAAAAAATATGAAACTTGCTGACGTGATTTTTGAAGATATTTATAAGTGACCTGTGTTTTCAATTTTCTTTCAATAAATTAAAACTTGATTTATAAACAATTATTTTCTCAGTAGGACAATATATTTCGTTTCCAACACAATCGTTTCGGGAAATTCGATTCAAAATGCCCAATTTTACATCATTTTTTGAAATATATTCTACGTCTATCCAAAAAATCGACCATTACGATACATTATATAGTATCTGAATAAGAGAATCTACCAATTGGATGCGTTTGAGAGCAAAAATGAATTTAAAAATGAGTCGGAAAATAAGCAGTTTGGATTTGAATACACCCTTCAAACGATGATTTTAGGTAGATTTCGTATGAAATACTACCTATTGGGATCGTTCCTATGTTGGAATTTCGGAAATTTTTTTTGCAGATCTACACCGATCATGACCCCTAGAACCCAAAACCACCCCGCCCCCCGAAAAACTATATCTATATCACTTATTTATGGACACGATAACTTCCGTAATTCTGCACAAATCTTTTCCAAACTGATACATAAAATCAAGGGACGGAAAATCTTTTTACGCCTCTGGAGCCCAATTTTTATTTTATCAATAATCTGTGATATATAAAATTTTGGCCTTATTTTTAGAAGTAATAAAATCTTTAAACTAATTTGATATGCACAAAAATTAAGAAGTTATGGCGTTTTTTCGGTTTTCACAAAACTTTCCACCCCCTTTGTCCGATTTTGCCCATTAACGAACTTGACCGAGATTTTATGCATCAGTTTGGAAAAAATTTGTGTAGAATTACGGAAGTTATCGTGTCCATAAAAAAGTGATATTATATCTGTATATAGTTTTTTTTACTGAGGTTGGTTTTGGTTTCTAGCGGTCATGATCAGTGTAGATATGCAAAATTTTTTCAGAAATTCATACGTAAGGGATAATGTAATAGGTAGTATTTCATAAGAAATCTACCTAAAAGAAAATTAGGGAAAACCCGGCCCGATCCGATGTAGGACTTTTATTCAACAATCCCGGAGTGTCCAATATTTAGAAGTTTTACTATATTTAAATAGTAAAAATATAGATTTGTCCTTTTTTTTATAATAAAACTTAAGATAAATTCTAGATTTAGGAAAGTAAACACGATTTACTTTCATTTCATTTCGGGTTCGGGTCGGGTTGCGGATTGATGAAAATTATTTTGGTGGTTTCAGATCGGGTACGACCGGCCCCGCCCAGGACTCTAGTTTAGGTGCTACTGCGAATCTGCGAACCACAAATACGTCTCAGTAGCACTGCACTGTGTTTCATGTATTTGGATGTTAGTTTTTGCGAAATATTGAACATAAGAATTTTCACGATCTGCTTATTAAATTTTTATGACTTTAATTTTCTGTCAAATAAATCATATGCACTGAAGTCTGATGAAATTGAAACTCATCTTACACTACCGCGTTCTACGTTGTCTGTAATGGTGTGTGAAATGTTCAAGATTTTTATTGCTATTTTTCAGTTCAAAAATTCTCTAATATTTGCATAAATATGTGCATAAGTACACTTTTATTAGACGGTAAATGTAAGATAATTTTTAATATCGCAGGATCTCTTTGCTTCCCAATCGTAATCCCCTAATTCATAAAATTATTTCCATAAACGCATATTACAGCTGCATCATACAAATGAAGAAAGGAAAATGTACTGAACAGTGTAATGCAAGATTATACAACTTTTATATTGGTTTGTTGCATATTTTCATAGATTTAAAAGGCACGTTGAAATTAATAGCAAGTAAAATGTGTATTAAGCAAGAACGAGTTTTTCTTTTATTTAAACCTTGTGTATTTGTTTTTTTAAATGCCTCTTATTAGAAATACATGCATATTTTTTGATAGGAACAACCATTACATAAGTAATAGTACTTCATCCGAAAATAATTTAAATTAAATAATTACAGTCAATTTTGTAGAAAATTTAAATTATTTATAGTTTAAACATAATTAGTAACAGCTCTTAAAAAATAAATCGAATTGATTTTCTTTTATAACATGATCAAATCCTTTAAAAGCATCTTACGATATTGTTATAAATATGCTCATTAAAAAAAAAAGAAACTATTTTAGGCTAAATGTTGAATATTTTTTATCTATTTTGTGTTCTCATAGTTGTATCATGTAGTCTGCATAGTGTTTATTCGCGTTAACAAATATTTTAAGAAAACTCTTCAGGGAACCAGATATGTTATGTTCATTAATTTTTGCTAATTTTCATACTATATGCATACAAGCCTGACTTTAGACTCACTATATATGTTATTGGTTGTAGAAAAAAGCCTGTATTAAAAATAGAAATTATTTTAATCCTAAAATTTGGAACATTAAATTACAAAATGGAGAAATATTGTATTAGAGTTGTTCTTAAAAAAGAAGGGGGGGGAGGGGATTGAGGAAAAAAAAACAGTTGATTTAACACAATACTAATATGGCGCATAATTTACGAGGTACTTTCTAATAATTAGCAGCATGTGATTTAAACTTACAAATGTTATGATGGATTATAATTCTATAAAAAATTACTCTTTTGCAATACTATTATTGTGTGTGAAACGATTTGATACCATATTCTTGCAGTGAAATATCGGTAATATGTTAATAAAAGATGAAAATTCTCCTATTTTGACTGAATTAGTTAACTCGATAATAAATTCGCCTTGAATTTTCTTCGTCAGCGTCACTTTTTATATTGCCCTAATCAATATAAAAATAATTACATTTTCATTTGCAAAAATAATTTAATTTAGCTGCAGCTGACCCGACCGGCGCAACGTTACCCGGCCTCGTCAAAAGATAACACGAAATCGCAATAAACATAGCGAAAACGTTAAATATCATTCCATAAATTCTGAATAAACTTTATTGCAAAGAAAACAAAATTTACTATATTGGTCAAGAAGATTGAAAAAGGATTCATTTTACGGATGAGGAAAAATCGGTGCAAATCGTGGAAAAAAAAAAAAAAAATCTAAAAGTCGTATGTATAAAGTATCGCTAAAATTTAAAAAATTGCTGAGGAAAAAAATTATTTAAGATTAAAACATGATTTCTTTTATGAAAGTCGAAAAAAAAAAAGAAAAAAAAAAAGACGCAAAGCACAAACAAAAATAAAAATCGCAAAAAAATTCACAAATTCGAAAATTAATAATTCCGAATAAATTTTATTGAAAAGAGGGGAAAAAAATAGTATATTAGGTTAAAAGATTAAAACCAGATTTCTTTTACTAATGTGGAAAAATTGCCGCGAAAAAAGCACCCCTAAAAATCGCAGAGGGGCAAAATTTACTAACACAATGGGTTAAAAAATTCTAAGAGGAATTCTTTTCCAAATGATGTCGCGGTTGAAATTCGAAACAAAATTCCTTTTACGAATGTCAAAAAATTGTGTTGAAAATCGCATTAAAAATCATGAAAAAACCCGCTAAAAATCACATTGAAAATCGTGGGTTTAGTATAAATGTTTGAAACCAAATGCATGTTATGGATGCAAAAAAAAAAAGAAATGCCGTGGAACGCAAAAGAAAGATATAAATTACATTGAAAATCGGATTGAAAACCGCATTAAAAATCGCAAAACTTTGAAAATCGCGTAGTAGAAAATTTGTTATATTAGGCTAAAAGTTTGAAACTGATTTTTTTTTTTTCTTTTTTTCGAATGTAAAAGACCTCAGCAGAACGGAAAATCCCCGATAAGAATCGCATGGAAAATTTTATTAAAAGACGGTAAAAAATTTAAAAACGTGGAGAATAAAGTTTTACTATATTAGTCTAAAAGTTTAAAACCTAATTCCTTTTACGAATGCCGAAAAATAGCCACGGTACGCGAAAAAAGCTAAAAATTCAAATATCGCAGAGAAAAAAACTTTCGATGGTGTACAAAAATATAGTAACCGGAATTGTTTCACTCTGTTTATATACAATTTCTACCTCTGTAATTATATGTAACTTCTATATGTCTGGAATTATACGTAATGTACTCCATAGTTTTATTCTAAAAGAAGAAAATTCTTTCTCTTTATTTTTTTCTTAAGTTTCCACACGCATATATTGGATTGTATGTTCAATATATAGTACAGATAAAATAAGGTTTTTTTTATTAAACAACTGACGGTCATTCACGAAAATTTGAGAACTTCGTTTTGGCGCAAGATCCGATGAGTCCCTCCAAAATACAGTTGTTTTACCATGTTTTTCTTCTTTTTTTTTGGGGGGGGGGAGCAAAAGAAGGAGGGGTGAATTTTCAAAATTCACCCCCTTTTGCTTCTTTTTTAAAATTTGGAAATTCAAAAATTTTCAAATCGGCCACGTGGGGTGTCGTTTCTTATGTATTTTTATTTCTGAATGGAATGGCATCGACTTGCGGATGATGTACTTCGATTCAAAATTATTAAAAAGCATAACAAACGTTATCTTATTTGACCTAATTAAAAAAAAAATGAATCCCCCCCCCCCCCGAGTTATAGTCGAGTCGCCCTCTTTCTCCCCACAAAACACAGTAAAACAACTTTTTTTTAAAAAAAGAATTCATCGGACCTTCATTTCTAGTGCCTAAACAAAGTTTTTCCCAAATTTTCGTCATTGGCCATGTTGCATTTTACTCAATTTTTATCTATTTTATTTGTACTAATATGCGAGTCAAATACCGTCCCTCTACGGTACGCCCTGAGGTGGCTGCCTCATCTGTCCCCAACTGCCTCATCAGTCCTGCTTCGTCTGAAACTAGATCTCGCACTGGAGAGTTGTAAATGGTGCGTGTTTCGAGTGTTTCTGGAATAAAGTTCAGCTTAGTCAGGCGTAATCGAATCTCTAGAATTAGCATGTTTGTTTCACTTGCATAAAAACTGCTGAGCGCGAATGTTAGACTGCGTGTTTTGATAACACCCTGTATATAAAGGAGTATCAAAAGCAGCCAAAATCATTCGACTTTTGTGCTTTTTGAGTATACATGATTTTGTCTTCCCGCTGGGTTTTCTCTTCTCAGGTTAATCCCTCGGAGCCTATATTTATCCCTGCAAAGCATTCGTGCATAATTTATTCCGGCGATTACACTGAAAATGGAACATGTTTTATAACTGGACTTGTAATATTTAAGTAATTACAAGCCATTTCTGACTGCATAGCACAGTATCCCGAAGCAGTTTTTGACAAAGCCTGCAACTCGAGTGATTTTTATGCTCGAATGATCAAAGAAGACAGAGTCTTCGTGGAGCAAAAATCCATACCTGCGACAAATGATGACGAGTTGTCTGACTATTTTAGTAGAATGTCTTTAGCTTGAAAAAGACATAAATTTTTAAATTCATGCAGTTAATTTAAAGAATATTGTAAATTTTAATCAAAACTTAAATTTAATTCATTAGTGGTTCTGATTTTTCATAACTTGTTATATTATGTCTGCATAATTTTCAGAACCAATACTCAGCCTGCTGAAAATTTTGATATGCAATTATTAAGTATTCTGAATCTCGCATACAAAAACCAACTGATGTTTTAACATACTCTACTATTGACCTTGCATACACTACCCCACTGATGTTCTAACATATGAAACAACTGATCTCGCATACACAAAATCAGTGATGTCACACTATTTCAAAAAGCCTGCATTATATATCTCTGATTGTTAAAAGGTGGAGGTGGGAAGAGGTGGTGGAACAAGCAGATAATGAATCAGTCATATGTTCATCCTGATTTCCCTAAGCCTGGCTGTTCCCATTGGAAGGACCAGGAGGTTCCAAGTTCTCTCCCTGGTGTGGATAACGAGGACGATTTCAAGCCTAGCCCAAAGCGTCCAAAATGATCCTGGAGTTCGTGATGCGCCCGTGCCTGCTCGCATACCAGTTATTTCAAGCATGCTTTTGTTTACAGCCTGCTTTTTTCTAGAAAAAACCATCCCGGCGCCGGCCCTGAATATAATCTGTTTCATTTGGAAAATAAATAACACAGTTGGAAATGCTCTTTTAAACCATTCACGTCCATAGACCGCTATTTAAACTACGTAAAATACTAAAATTTATAGTTAAGCTTAAAAACGCCATCCTTGAAAAAAAAAAATTCATTTCAGTAAGAATCTTCTTATTATTACTATCATTTTTATTAGAAATAAAAACTATCAATTAAAATTTCGGAGTTTCATTTGGTGTTGCACTCAAACAATATTTTAAAGCCCACATTTCCATGCACATTTCCATGTTATTATTAAAATGTAAATCATTTATTTTAATTAATAAGTAGATACGAATTTTCTAGTATGTATTTATCGAATAGCAATTGGTATAAAATAAATCGAAAGTATTTTGTGCATGCATTTACCTTTATTTATGCTGCATCAAGTGATGAAATATAAACAAATTTGCTATTTGCTAGCCGCACTACTTGTACACCATGTGATTTGCAATGTGAGATCCTATTAATATTGCCCATAAGAAAATAATTTTAAATGTATGATGTAATTTTCAGCCTTATAGGGGCAAAGCACTGTAAAGTAGATGTTTGTTCTTGCACAGGTGGTTCATTTTGCTGAGCTTCAATACTGACTCTAAGGCTAAAAAATCAATTGTTAATTATTTTAAGGAGGAGGCAAGAAACTGCTGAGATAATAGAAGGCAGAAATTTTCTGAAGGTCTTTATTGTGCACCGGGATCGTTTCCACCACCGCCGAGAATTACACGGCCAATGTTGGAGAAGGGAGCGAAGAGTTACATTTCTTTTTATTCACATCATGCGAGTTCAGAAGCTAGTCTGACCCAAAATTACACTTTCTCGAAATCTCGAGTGTTGGAAAGCGTACATACACAATTTCGCCAAATACATGTACAGTAAACTCTGTCTAAGGCGGAGTCGATCGGGACCGAGAAAATTTTCCGTAGTAGACAATATTCCGCCTTAGACAAATTTTACTCTTTGTCTATGGATTCACAGGGACTTGAAAATCTTTCAGAGTTAGACAGATTTCCGTCTTGTACAGAGTCCGCCTTACAGAGAGTTTACTGTACTACATGGCGAGATTAAAGAGAGAAAGACATGCGGTCAAAGTACGATAATTGAAATTGAATGGGGGGATGTAACAGAGTGATAAGAAATATTCAACGCCAAATGATTACATAGAAAATATAGCTCATAAACCGCGACCAAAGATTGTATAGGGGTTTACCAGAAATCCCACGGGGCTGAAACGCCAGCTAAAGAACGTTAATAAAATAAAACAAATTAAAGACAGGGTTAATAACTGAACTGACTAATATCTCTTGCATCTTGACCAACGGATAAAAATGTAGAAGTAATTTGTCTGACTAAATTTCTGCATATCATCAAAACTTAAGCAGAAGGATGAAAATTAGAATCCAGTTGCTAAGCGAAAAGAGGAATTTATTTCTTTTCTTTTAAATGCAGTGCGCTGCGGTTAAAATATTAAAGAGACTGAGAATTGAATGCTTAATTTATGAAGGGAAAAGGGCGTTAAAAACAGATTGAATCCGAATGCAGACAGATAATTAAATTTAAGAATTTTAAAAAATGTAATTTTAAAGGGGGGAAAGAGGAAAGGTCTTAATATTAATATGTGAAGGTAGGCGCCTTCACAAGCACTTCCATTGCTAAAATGTTGAAATGAATGATTGGCACCATAATTTACGTACAAATTTGTTTGCAAGTAACAAAAAGCGATTTTTCACATATGTAATAAATGAAAAAAAAAATAATAATGCAAAAATCTTGGCGCCATTATCGCATTTGAGAATTAAAATTAAGTGGTTACATAAACATACCACCACCCCTGAAAGGGTTAAATGCGTTTCGTGAGCAAAAATTTAATTACAGCTTTTATTTCCCCACTCTTTTAATATTCACGTGTAAATATATTATTCCATTTAAAAGTGTTTGGGAATATCAGTATTTGAACTTTTTAAATATATGACCTAATTTTCCCTATTAAAAGTTTTTCACGCATAATAATTTAATTATTTTAGGCATCTTTCATATGACAACATGAATTTTACATATGACGTATTTGTCCCCATTAAATGCGGTTCGCGAGTAATAATTTAATTATTTTAAGATTTTCTTACTTTTTTTTAATATTCACGTGTAAATACAATTTGTATGACATAACTTTCCATATTTTTTGCTTTTAACAATTGATCATTTTATTATTATTTTGAAGTTTCATTTCTGTTTTTAACAGTAACGTGTAAATACATTTTTTATTTGAGAGGAAATATAATTATTTCTGCTGTTTTACAAATTAGCATCAACATAAAAAATTACCCTTTCTAAATATGAAAATATTTCTCTTGAAATAATGAAAATTCGAATAAAAGATTGAAAAAAAAAAAACCCTTCATAAAATTAGTAAAATTAAGCGCAGTTTTCACACCACTAGCTTGAGAAGTATATCCCTAGAAACATATATTAAACTCCTATGCATAGCTTTGTTCCTAAAACACTTTTTTAATGGACCTATTCTGACCGAATTTAACATTGAAAATCACTTTAAATAGTTCTTCGATTTAAAAATTGTCTACTTTAGCGTGTTTATATAAGATTTCTCTATAATACTACCAATTTTCATATTTTTGTGTGTAATAGTTTTCTTAATATTAGCGAAGAAAGACCTCCGGTCACAAAAAAATTCATTTACACCGGCGGCGGTGGTGTATATATATATTTTTTTAGAATAGAGAGAAATATGACAAAGGTCTTTTTTTTCCCTTTTATTTTTATTCTAGTAACACAAAACTAAGTAGAATTTTTTTCAATATTTGTTTAATCTGTAGAAAATACTATTACTACTACTACTACTAATAATAATGTAATAATTATTATTATATAATTATTATATATTACTATTATTGCGAGTCGACACACTAATAACTTGGCGGATTCGACGAATGAAAATGTTTAAAAGACAGTGATTGACTGAATTTATAAAAAGCTAAGAAAAAGAATTACAATAATTAATCAATATTATATTGGCTAACCCAACTCTTAAAACAAATATTATTTTTAACTAAAGTTTAACACTAGAAAGACCGGAATTTTTACTCCAGTTTCATAAAAATATTTAATACCAGAATTTTTATTTAAAACTGTTTGAGTTATTTAACTAACCCTTTCTTTCTTTGTATCATTTAAACTTAATTCCTAAAGAAATTTCTGAATCTAAAAATACAGTCGAACCTCGTTATGCCGACACTCTAAGGACCAGAACAAAGTGTCGTCATAAGCGGTAACCGGAGTTGGAGAAAAATGTTTATAAAAAGCTGTATTTTTAAGTAATTTAAGACCATTTGAAATTCATAACTAGTCTTGCAGTTTTAAGCAATAAAACATTATTAAACAAAATAAACACAAAAAAAATTGAAAAGAACAAAAATCATATTTATGGTGACTTGTTTTTAATTGTTACATGGAATATTAATGAATTAAGGTTTGCTTATCCCTAGATGTGCGTCCTACAATTCTTTTTTCAATACTATACAATGAATTGTAATCAATATTCGTTGTTTCAGAAATGGATGCTAGATAATTTCTGATCGTTTCAATGCAATGCAATGCTTCGGTTTTAGTCTGATGAAGAATGCCTTGTAACCAAAAGAAAGCGCCACCTGACCAGAACGAAAAGACCGCGAGTAGACTGAAACGTCTAAATGGAGCTTAATTGGGCCATTCATAGAGTTTGGGTTCATTTATTCAGGTACAGGATTGAAGTAAAATTTCTGATTTGTCTCAATGGGTATTTTAGACACTTTTGTGAAAAGTTTGGTTAAGATATTTCTTACCGCTTAATTTCCGTGCTTATAAGATGAATTATGAAAAATGGACAATTTTTCTAAACCGTCGGGATATCTGGAGTTGAACATTATACAACGACGTAAAATCCGGAGTTTATTTACATTAAAATCATATACGGAACATCCGGACTTTGAAAAACTGACATGATAAGCGGAGTGACGCGAAAACCGGGTGTCGGGATAACGAGGTCCGACTGTATATTCATTTGGTAGGGGCCAAAATGGCCCCTCACCATCATTCTAGTGTTAATTTCAACTTTTATAATTATTGAGACATTAAACTTTGTTTGTATACGTTACAATTAACATGCAAATAAGATAAAGAAATTATGAAGTTACTAATTATTATTATTACTATTATTATCATCCATGCATTAAATATTCGCGATAAAGACATTTCTTAATTATTTTTAGCAAAGAAGATTGTTACAAATTCATTTTTAATTGTCTGAAAACCATTCGAATTTCTCACTTGTATTTCAGACGAAGCATATAAAATAAAAGTATTAAAATTTAATAATTTAGTACTTATACAAAATAACCATATTTGTTTCTAGCTGAAAAAAAATAAAATTTGATGGAATTTTTCAAGTTGAACTGTTAAGAAAGATAATCAACAGGAAACGATTAATGGTTTTCAGAAGTGCCATCTTGAGAATAACCATCACCCAGAACCTCGTTGAGTATTTGTAATTAGCGACCACCTGGATCTTGCTTGGAGATGTTTGGGGGAGAACATTTTTCTGAAAAAGGATCGAAATGTCGCATTTGTGAAGATCAGCATTTGCGTTTTTTGTGTTCTGTTTTTAACCTTCTTTTTTCGCTTCATACATGTCATCGCCGTTCGTTAATAGGACCTACCAAGAAACTGCAGAGGGTTCTGGGGAGATTTTTCGGCGAAAGAGGAATAAATCCCGCATCCACCGCTGTCGGAACAGCTGACAGCTGTTTCCGTGATTGATTATGTAGGATTAATTATATACTTAAAACTCACGACCTGATATATATTTAACACTGATGTTAGGTATATTTAAAGTTATTTTTATGGGACCGGCGTACGTTTATTTCGTTAAAAAATATATAATTAAACAAGAAAGAAAAAAATCATGCGAAGCATGGATTATGTAACACTTTCCAACACATTCAGAATAATGTAACAAAACTACACCGCTTAATAAGTTAAAATATTGTCTGATTCAATATTATGGAAATGCATCACACTTGGAAACACAATTGCAGCTGCTCGGATCTACAATCGAAATATTATGTGAATTCTTTGAGCAGCCCTGTATATGATCTGTAGATTTGTATTTGTTCACTACATGCATGCAAACATTTAGGTCAGTTAGGAATTAGAAACCTCAGTTGAAAATTCCCCTTCGGCAATTTTCACTAATAAGGAGAATAGTACGTGAATTCTTTTCTGCAGTCCTGTATACGAGGTATAGAATTTATATTCAACGAGTAACATGCAAAAAATTAGTTAAATTTAAAAGCGCATACCGAAATTGAAAACGCACACTCCAGCATGTAATGGAATTCTTTTGAGTATCTCTATGTAAATGAACTATTAATGCTACACACTTCATATACAATACAGAACAAACTATGGTAAGCACTATTAACATATTTCAATTATATTTACGTGAGTTAGAGCGTGGACAGACAAAACGAATTCATAAACACTTTTTAACTTTGTTGGAAAGTGTTAAAAACAGACAGAAGCGTATGCTTGTGTAAACGATGCCGAAGACAATGGCACCCACCACAGCAACATAGATTTTATATATAGGGTTTTTATACAAATATGGGACAAACTGTGAGGGAAGGTAAAGTGCATATAAAGAAGCAATTATGGTATAGCAAAGTGGGGTCGGAAATGAAAAGTTTCGGCGAAAAACAAGAAATGCGGAGGCAATGAAAACGAGCGTTTTATTGACATGACACTTACAGTAAGTGCTCAAATGTGCCACTGGCAGCATCTAGCAAGTGATTGGCGTACCTTTTCGCAGATTCCAAGTGTTTCACGAACATTTTTAGCAACAACTGAAAGTCTTGCAATGAGGTCCTCATCAGAGTCAACTTGTGTTTCTCAACAAAAATTTTATTTATTTATTTTAGTACTTCTAATTATTCGTATGTTTCGATATTTTTACAGGTGATGAAAATCGTGTGTACAAAGAGCGTATAAAAATATTGCCCTAAAATACCGACGCACAGTGGGGTATTTTACAAATCTGGGCGGCCAAAAGTCGATTTCATAAAGTACAACGCAGGATCGAATGGATGGATATAAGTTGAAACTGAATCGTTGGGGAATCACGTGATGCGATTTTTACCTCCTTTAAGTGAACGATGACCTCCTGTTATCAGTTGAAACTGGAGTGTTGCGTTAAGTGCATGAGTGTCAAATCGTTCTTCATTGTGACTTTCTATTTTTGAATTTGAATAACTTTAGTTTTGGAAGTATTTAAAATCTAATCGTTATGGATAGTGACGAGGCAGGTATGTATCATTATTTATTTTAACTTTGAATTGGGAAAGAAATAGTTTTAGTATTTACAAAATTAATTTAAAATAACGCATATTTTTCTATTATTTTTTCCCTTGTTTCCCAATTCACGAAGGGTTTAGTTATATTTCCAAACATTTCCAAGCAAAGTTACTTGTTGTACCAATAAATATACACCCTTCTATTTGTGTTTTCGTTTAAAGTAGTTCCACCTTTGTCCCCTTTTTAAAATGAAGGCGATATAAATATGCTCTTCCAAAATTCTGAGTAAGCATACAAAATTACTATATATTGATTTTTAACTGATATTTATCATATAAATTTTAATATGAAAAAAATTGTTATGATTCAATAGAAAGTGATCAGATTTGTTTATTTTTCAGTTATTCTGATTGAAATTAAATTTATATAATTTAAAAAAAAATTGCTTTAAAGTAATGTATTCATTCCCTTTTATCTCTTTTTAAGCTCTTTTCAGATAATTAAAATAATTTATTGCTCGTTATTAACATTTGTTTATCTAAAAAATAAGTCGAGGCAATTTTCATATGTTTTTGTTAAAAGTTAGCGAAAGATTGTGAGATTTTTTTAAAAATAAGGGATAAAATGATGTTATCTATCTAAATTGCATATAATTATTATGCATTCTTTTTTGTTCATATTTTGTATTTATTTTATTTAGGGCCTTCGAATGTCAGAGTAATGACTCGAAAAGAATTTTTAAACATTATGCAACAGCAGAATTTGCCAAACATTAATCATAGATTAAATTTCCTTGAAAATTACCTTCTTAATGGAGATAATTTTGATGATGATGAAACTAAAAACCTCAAGCACAATTTCTCCCAATTTAAATCTCAGTTCAAGAGCAAATGGCTCGAAGCCCATTATATGTTATATAAATTTGTGAAAAATAATAAAGAATGGCTTGAAGGCACAGAAGAAATTTCAAGAAAAATATATCGACCAGGAAGGCCAGCAAAAGCTTTCACTGAATCAAGTGACAGGTCAAAGCGGAGAAAGTCTGAAAGTTTGAGGAGCTCGACTGATGTGGAAGTACTTACACATACTTTACACAGAAGATTCTTTACTGACCCATCTCTAGCAGCGGAAATTCCCGGCATTGATGAAAATTTAATATATCGATTTAAAGTTATTCTTGAAACCATATCCAGTGGCCACAAAATTCACCTTGGTAAATTTAATAATATACAGAAAAAACAGCAGAGCTCTACGTCCAGTTATATAAATGGTATCCAATGTCACCCACAATGCATAAAATATTAATCCATGGAAGCACTGTGATAGAGAAAGCTTTACCAGTAGGCCAATTGTCTGAAGAAGTAGCCTAAGCACGGAACAAACATTTTCGATTATTTCGCCAAAATCTATCGCGTAAATTTTCAAGAACTTCTTGTAACCGTGATGTTCTCAACAGATTGCTTTTGAGTTCAGATCCAGTTTTAACTGGAATAAGATCCACGATAAGAAAAAAATTAAAATTGTTCCGTAAGGAAACTCTAGAAATGTTACTGCCTATGGAATCTTCTGAAGCTCGTGATCCAGAGGATTCTGATTATGAAGAAACAGATTACGATTCTGAATTATCATCTGATTAAAAGATCCCACCTTTGTGATTTACAAACTAATTGTTCTTATCATTAATAATCTGTTTTTATAATTTATTCAATATATTATTCCATTTTTTTTATCATGATTATCATTTATTTTATAATACTATTTATCATAATTATCATTTATTTTATAATACTATTTATCATAATTATAATTTATTTTATGATACTATTTATCATATCATTTATTTTATAATACTGGTTATCATAAATATCATTTATTTTATAATACTAATTTTGATCAATAAATATCAATACGAAGTTGCAAAACATCCATGATTTTCAAGTTATTAAGCAATATTTATTTCAAAAAGTGCATTTATTTACTGCTTTAAACGTTTAAATTAGTTTAAAAGAAAAAAATAATTTTGGCCGCCCAGATTTGTAAAATACCCCACTGTGCGACGTTTAAGTTACTTTTAACTTAGTAAAAAAAAGAGTGTATCCTGGAGGCACATATAGTGACTCCCAGAAGGGAATTTTTTCGAAAGTGTTAATTTTCTTATTTTTTAAAACGTGTTGTATCACGCGTCGTAGAAAAGAAGGTCTCATAATTGTGTTTCTGAGAAGGAAATTGTGTTTCTGTAATGTTGTTCACACCGGAATTTTCGAAAAAAAATTATTTCAAAATAAGGAAAAGCAATTATACATTTTCCCACCAAAATTTTAAAAGTGAAATTTAATTAAGTTTCTGGTGCAAATCTTGATTAAAATTAGGTGGCATATAATATATCCCACCGCCCTTCAAGGGATTAAGTGGGTATTTTTAGTTTCTCTGTATCTCTAAAACTAAACTCTATGACAGCTAAAGAAAAATAAAAATAAAAGAGAAAGAAAAAATAAACCCCACACAATCGAACTTTTTAAAAACTTTTGTTAAAAGATTAACAATAATATCTCTTCAAACAGATTGCGGTGTCTTAAACTGTGACATTTAACTTGGTGAGGACGGTTTGGCGCGTTTAGAAAAACGGGTGAAAAGAAGTGATCTCGCACTTTCCGATCTTCTCTGCTTGCCTGTTTTGGAATGGCGTTTCTGGTACGTACCGTAAGACTTTTTTTCTACAGACCATTTTTAATTGTGGTTTTTAATTAACAATTCAGCTAATTATATAATATAAAAAAAAACCTCTGAGCCTCAGGTGCAATTAGAACCTACGCGCAGTAGATTTACATAGCCCTCATACACAGACACACTAGCATCTTTTGTTTATTATTAAGGTTTTTAGTTGCTTAATAACGATTTGTAGAATGATTAATGTAGCAAGTTTAGCCTTGGTCTTTGAAATAACGTCGTGTAAAAATTGAAACATGCATGTGAATATGCTTCTGCAGTGGTTAGAGCAGCAGTCTTGTATGCTTCTGCAATTTTATTATATTCTATTTATTAAGATATAACGAGTCATTTTACGGAAAATAAATATTTTTACTTGAAAAATGTATAAACTTTTACAGAAAAATAAAACAGCTTTACTATATGCTCGGGTACTGATGTTATAGTTTTGTATTAGACTGTATACTTTAAGAACATGTATAAATATTTCCTATTTGATAAGTTGACCGTTACTATAATATTCACGTGTATAATAGCTCCAGGTTCTTTCTACCCGAGATTTAAGAAATAAAGGACAAACACTTAAATTAAGCAAACTGAAATTTAGTACAATTATTTATTTAAGGAAAATATAAAGCAATTTAAATAACTGACCGCTACAGGAGATCAGGATTAACATTACAAATATAGGAGAATTCAAATCATAATAATTTACCATAGGACGGCCTCAAATTATTAAAAAAAATCAAATCACATTAAAAATATATTATTGCTCGGAAAATAAAGAACTAGCTTACCCCAAATCAACCTTACGGTTACTGGCATCTTAAATAGGGATTGACCGAAGCAGCAATTTTGCCGAATACCGAATACCGAAGCTTCGGTCAAAGTGTACACCGAATATTCGGTATTCGGCAACCGAATACTTAAAATTTTTTAATATACATTTTTTCATATATTAGCTTTTTAATAAACTTTAATTAAAATTAAATTCTTAGTAATTTAATTCAGTTACATTTTTATTCTTAAATCTAATTACACCAAAAAAATTTAATGACTACTTTCCACTCACAATTTCATTAACCCATCACTTATTTTTTTATTATTTTATCCCTAGTCAATACCCAAAATAACCTATGAAAGTATTAAACTATATAGGCTATTATTAAGGGTAAGAATTGTTAGAAAAACTAAAGTTCATTCAAATAAAAAGAAACAATGTTGTCATTAAGCTGATTTACTGATTGTCTAATTATAAACGTATTGAATAGGAATGTTCCCAAATACAAAAGGTATATCAATTTATACATTTAACTATTATTTGTCAAATTATTGATACATATTTATATTTTGATTAATAATTTAACATTGTGGTGATGAAGATAACAAATTTGAGCAGTTTTAATGGTTATAAAAGCTATAGGATAGACATAGGGGTATACTTATTTGATGCGTTTTCTTTAATATACACCTTAGATATACAGAGATGAAATCTGACATACTTATTTGAGGTGTATGCTAAAGAAAATACACATTAAATAAATTTAACTTAAGAAAACTAAAGTAGAAATAATTAAAATTAAATTATAATAGAAAGATGCCCACCTTCCTTATTTATTTTCTCATCGTAGATAGTGATTTCATCCCTATGTAGGCTGTTTTAGGAAAGAAAGTTTCTTTTTAATATTAAAAATGTCCTTTGACTTGTTTTTTGTAGTGCAACTGAACTCTGAACTCATGCATATAATATTGAAAATCATCGTTTAGCCTATTCTACTTCTAATTAAAAAAGAATTCTTCTACTTCTAAGAAAATACTTACCCGCAATTATTCGGCCGAGTACTTAAAAGTATTCGGCCGAAGCCGAATATTCGGTTTACATGCCGAATCACCGAATACCGAATCGACTATTCGGTATTCGGTCAATCCCTAATCTTAAATCTCATCATAGGTCCTGCAGTTTTACACTATCCAGGGATTTTCTACTTTTCCGTCTATATCACACTAAACTTATCCATGCATACTCGCTCTTTACACCCAACTTTATTTCTCGTTCTCCATGCCAAAACTTCTCTGCGCCAACCTTTTCTTCACCAACTGTTTAATTATTTCCTCCACCCCTTTTCGTCCTTTATTCACTTTATCCAACTAAATCCTTTCGTTTTTGCTTTTCCCTTTTTTTCCCTTTTTGCTACTGGCTACCATATTTTCATAAAATCCCATATCCCTTGATATTGGATATCTTAAAACTCTCCCCTTTCTCTTTTATTTCTTTCTTTTTTTTATATAAAAATATAAAAATATGGATACCACTTTCATCCCAAATATTTCTCGCCCTTTTTCTTATTCATTCTTACATCCCCCTACACCTTTGCAATAAGCTTTATTCAACAACATCCGTTTTTCGGCAACCGCTTTGATCGTTACCTGTAAATAATTTCTGCTATACATCGAAGAGTTTTCCTTACAGCGTTACCCACCTTGGTGTTCTCCTCAATACTTCCTGCACGGTAATAAAACTTACTTTTCTAAACTGACCACCTTGGTGTCATGTTTTGTACCTTCAAGAAAAATGGATTTGTTACTTTTACCATAACTATTTTGTTATTCCAGTCCTACAGCTAAAATTCAGCTGTTCATTTTTGCGCCTGGATTTCCTTCCCTAACCTCTCTTAAACTTCTAGTTATTTTGTATTATATAACCGATTCATTTCTTTTCCATAGTAATGTTTCTTGTACCAAATACTTTCTTTTATATATTTTCCATACCCTGCTCTTCCTTTCTCTATTCATCTTAACCGCAATACTAAATCCAAAATAACCTTTCTACATATTCCTTGTCGATTGTAACTAAAAGCCTCTTTTCAATTACATTCCTTGAAAATCACCTGCATGGGAATATAGGATTTTGCTAGACACATTGTCCGAGCAATATGCAAAAAGCCCGAAAAGAAAAAAAAAAGAAAAAAAAAAACAAAATTCCTTAACTTACACTAAAGATGATGAGGCACTCCCATAATGTACAATATAATAACTTCAGGGAATAATCCAAATAATCCAATTGAAATTTCACACACAACATATGTATATATACCAATAAAATAAAATGAATATACTAACCAGGAAGTATTTCACTTAAATATGCGAACATTAGTCACTTAATTTTCGCCTTAAGACATTTCATTAAATAAAAATGTATGCATAAACAAATGTACATATATAAATATAAAAGAATAAAATTATTACATTTACCAAAAGTTTCTATGATTCATAAAATGTAAATTGGAAAGAGAAACAGGGGAAAAAAATTAAATAAACATACTTCAACTAGTCAAAGTTCATGTAAATGAAGTAAATTTATCGCGCTTTGCAACAACATGTTATTAGAGTAGCTAATGTTGTTATAATTAAGCAAACAATAAATAATGCTGACCCAATCAGCTTTAAAAAGAAAATCGAAGTGTTCATATTTGGAATTTTAAACCAGTCCCACATATTAGATGGTGTGATAGAACTCACCGTTCTGGTATAATTTGTGTTTAAATTTAAGAGTTCAACTGATGGTTCATCAAGACAGTACTTAAAAGAGTGGCATTGTATTAAGGATGCCGATTTCAAACACAACTTTTCACTGGCACACTTTTCTTCAGCCTGAAATTTAACAATATGTGTAGTTGCATCTAATTTTAAGTATACCGCTTTCGTGTGAATAGAAATCTGCTGCAGTTCCACTGATGCAATACCCGGTTGACAGGAACTGTGGGCCTTAAATGTCAAGCGAGCCAAAATCGGGCAATTATAACACCCCGTTGTAGTTATGCTTTCTCCTTCCAATTGTGGGCATATGGTGGATGTTTGTAATGCTATTTTATAATTTCTGAAGTGCAATTGAATCCTAACAGCTGACGATAAAAGTTGATTGGACTGAAGCACACCTTCATTTATAGTAAAAAGATGTATATTCTTTTGTAGCGGCAAAGCATATTCTTGTGATGCACGTAGCCGTTCTATGCTGTCTGGTGAGGTTATACAACTTAAACTATCTTCAAAGTAGTCACACTGTGCTACATCGGGAGCAAAAATAAAGTCCGTCGTATAAGAAGTGTTCGCTTGAATAGCTCCGATCATATTGTTTTGTGGACTATTACGCTCGCACGCAGGCGCGAGATAAGCTTCTTCTACTCTGCCTACTCTTTGAATTAATTTGTCGTTCAGGTAAAGCTGCGGCTGATCATAAGCTCCCAATATTGCAATTCTAATACCATTTGGCGTAAAGGCGGTATCGGAAATGGAAAGTCTGGAAACTGTATTATTTTCCACGTTCGTTACTGATACGTGATATTTACATGAATGTCCTGTTATTTTTGACACTTCATAACTGTTCAGTAAGTCTGGTTCATACCAAATTCGATGAAAATTACAACTGGGGCGGGTTAATACAAAACAGCCATTGTCACTAGATCCACTTAGACAAGCAGAAAAACCAGGAAATTGTCTGCTATGTGGTCCGCTTCAAAATTTATTCCTCCTTTTCCAATATGTCTTTTGATGCAATGCACACCTCTGCCACAGAACTTATTGAAAATGCATGAAATTTGGCTGATCTGTTTTGTTGTCACCGGAAAAGTGAAATATTGACGTTCTTTACTAAGTGCACATGTGACAGTATCTAATTTTAAGGTAAATAAATGATTATCCTGCTCATCTGAGAACCATAAACAATTCTCCGCTGATAATGATTTTAATGATATTTCAGCAGTAGTGAAGATCTGACAGTTCTTCGTCCCATCGTTCATAACTTCACATGACTTAAGATCTGATTTTATTATTGTATGGGTGTTACAATTAGCAGAAACTGTCGTAAGGATGCAAGTGCACAATAGTAAGACTAATGGAAGAGTATATATATTAGCCCGTTGATTTGCATTTCTTTCCAAAGCTGCATAACAATTATGAAGTATTTCTCGAAATGTCGATCCTATAAAGGCACCCAAAAGTAGAGAACAACGAGCTAAGATTTTCACTAATCGTCCTAATGCATACATTATCGCTAATAATGTATATGCCAAGAATTTGAAACTTTTAAAAATAATTTTCATACACCGAAGTAAGATCACAATAAGTAAAATTAGTAATGTGTACATAGCATACTCTATAATAGAGGGGTAGCATTTAAAATGTTTAATAACATCGTAACACAAAAAACAGTGTCTTAATTGACATACTGTTTTGCCCGTCACATGAATGTGTCCTGTGACTGCCTTGCCCGTGGGATGTAAATATATTACTTGTATATCAGCTTTATAAGCTAAATATTCAAAAGGGATAACAATCATGTTATCAGAAGGGACATTCATGACATGTTCGAAATCATCACTACGTAAAATGACTTTTCCTGTATCAGGAAGATGAAGTATAGGATCCTCAAACGTGAAAGACAAATTTCTTTGTGAAAATGTAGCTTTTTCTCCTTCTAACAAATGGCGATGATGTTTTTTTGAAGTAAGTGTCTGACGTTTGTCAAAGTAGCAAATTTCTAATATCAGAATGTCAGGATTATATAAAACCTCTTCTGTAAAAACCGCTAAAAGATCCAATTTTTCATAAGTCATTTCACACTCGCAATCACTGTGATTAACACATGTGCGAAATTTGCAGTATTCAGGGGTACCCTGATAATTATCATCGCATTCACAATATTTTTTTTCTTTTGTAAAACAGTCATAGGCTGTAGAAGTGGTGTCAATAATCTCACGTGAATTGCGAAGAATAAATGTTTCTGGTAATAATTGGAAGTCTTTGCTAATGATAAAAGTTTCATTAACCACTAGGCATTGGCTACAGTCCTGAAAGTGGCATGCATTAGGCGGTAGAACTAATTTATTCCAGATATTTTTGTGGATTTTTGTGCATTGAAATTCATTTTTAAATTCGCATTGTAGTCCATGCTTATGTCGCTGACGCGACGGAGTGGCTACTTCCAACGTCGTGCAGAAGTATAGAGCTGGAAATTGACATAAACAGGTTCTTACTTTATTTCCGAGCAATAATAATACTTATAATAATAAGCAAATTGATTTCATAATAATTTTGCAAAAGTAAGATATAAATTTTATTGTTATTTAAAAAAAAAAAATAGAAATTCAATTAATGATGTAAGTAAAAAAAAAAAAATTATATTTAATATTTATTAAAATTTATATTTATATTTAATTTATAAAATTAAAATAATTGCCAAGAATTTATTTCTTAACTCAAGCAATGATTCTGTTTTGTAAAGAAAAGCAAGAAAGAAAGAAAAAAAATATTCTAGTATGTCGATTTATAGTTTCATTTACTATGCTAGAAAAGCTAATCAGTATACATTTAAGTATTTAAAAAGAAAAGAATTACAATTTTGTAAAGAAATTGTTATTCCCTAAGATAGTGTACTCTTTAAATGAATTATTTATATTAAAATTTATTTAATCTATCCATAAATCTAACGCTCTAACAACTTTCACTCCTACAATTGGCCATTTTGCAAGAGTAAATAACAACATACGCTTTGAAATATTTCAAGATCACATTACTAATAATTTAATAAATTAATAAATAGAGATTTAAGGCCTATATTACTTGTCTTATATCAAGTACTCTTTGTATGTTGTATGCTTGGTTAGATTTCATATACTCTGCTAATTCTATGAACGAACAGTCTTAACCAATGAGATCTATCGTAATTTTTATAATTATAATTAAAAACAATATATATATATTCGTATGACTTTAAGCAGCGAAAAATATTTTAATTTAGAAATAAATTTACTATAGATCTCCCTTTACTAATTAATTGTTATCTATATTCTAATCCATATATTATTCCAAAAATATTAAGGAAAATAAGTCATACAACAAATATAAAATATTCCTAAAATATTATACTGAAATATTCGCCTACACCATGTGTACTTCCCTATATAATACACTAATCATGATTTATACTCTTACTGATTAGCGTATGTAATACCGAAAGGTACTACAATTAGTTAACTAATCCATTAAATAAGAAAATAAAATTATCTACTATAATATTTACATATATTAAACACGCTTTAGTAAGGTAATGTCATAAATTAACTGATAACAAAATTAAAATGGGAATTTGTTAATCAAACTGTGAATCACCTATAAGATTCGCAAATATTAATTCACATCCATATTTTCTTACAATATTCAAGTATAATTCTCAAAATAACGTTAATAAATAAATTTCTTTTTGAATCAAAAACTACTTTCATTCAAATAATAACCAATATTCATGCAATTATGTTCATTCGATAATTACACCACCATTTTGAGTATAATAATAATAATAATAATACATGATTCTATGATATCTGGACTCAAAATTAATAACAATAATAAGAATAAGAATAAACCTTATAATTCTCCGCTATCTCTCTCTCTCTTTTATTTTATTTTTTTTATATTTTATTTTTTTTTTAAACTTACCTGACCTAAGTTTTTGTGATACAATGTATTTCCCAAATATTCCTTTTAACTTCTAACATGACTGTAGCCGAAAGTGAGGAAGTCAGGTAATAATGCTACAGGGTATAATATTTAACAATGAAATGTAGGAGAGAAGTACAATAGCTGGCAGTAAGACGAAAGTGCAAGTGTTATTTTCTGATATCTAATGCCCATTGAAGGAATCTTTGAGGATCGTAGCGAGGGTGCATTTCCCTTAAATCATACGTATGCCTTTGAACTGTATCACTGTCTCCCTTTGTTGGGCGTTGGGCTATATATAATAGTATCATCACTGGACGTGGAAATTGTGTCTGGTGTTTGAAAAGTGCTGTTTGTATCAATGTCATTATCAGTAGCTTGTATGTCCGTTTCACTTGGGGCTGGGGATAACAAAATTTCTTCATCTAAATCTTGTCGAGGCTGAGGATAGATCGTTTTTGGAGTGGGCCATAATAAATCAATCGTTGAGGTATCATCGAAAATTGCATGTGTGTGGTTTTTGTGTAAAGGTTCTTTAGAATTCGGTTCTTGTACCAATGACTGAAATAAATCTAGTTCTGGTTTCCTTACCGTAAAGGGAATTAACCTTTGACAGTGCGCTTTCATGTCTTTTTGCTTTTGCATTCGCAGGGTCGAAAATCGTAAAATTTACATCATTATGTTTTTTTTTAAATTACATATGGACCGTTATTATAACGTCGTTTGGTAGTTTGTTTAAATCTATCACAGTCTCTATTGTATAAGAATACTGCTTGTCCCGGGGCAAAATTTCTGTATTTAGCTTTTGTATGTTGATATTTTTCTTGATTTTGTGCTACTTTCAATAGATTTTCTTTCACCTTTTTTATTCACGTAATTTAATTGTGAGGTCTTTTTGCGAACGAAATCGTCATGCGATATATGCTCTACTGGTCGTTGTTCTTCTAAAATATCTGAGGGAAGAATAGGATCATACCCATATTGTAAAAAAGATGGCTTTTCATTGTGTGAAGTATGGGTTGAGGTATTATAAATTAAAGCATAGCATGCTATAAATTCATCCCACTGTCCTGTTCCTCCGCGAATATAGCTAATGATTTTTTTTATATTAAGGTTAACTCGCTCTGAAACTCCAACTCCATTGCAACTCGCGTGCTGTGGCGTGGTGAAAAGCTTAATTACTCCAAATTTTTCGCATAGAAGTTTAAACACTTCTGACGCAAAACAACTTTGTTTATCTGTCAGGTAACGACTTGGTACCCCATATGTTGTAATATAATCAATAAGACATTCGACTGATATCTGTGTGGTAGTTCTCGGTACAGCATATAATTTCATAAATTTTGAAAAATGATCCACAATAGTTAAAATGCATTGGTTGCCTTTATCCGTTTTCGGAAATGGGCCTATATAATCAGCGGTTATTAATTCATTTACTTGAGAAGGAATATGATGGCGCTGAATAGGAATTGGTTGTAGTTTGTTTGGTGAACGGTATGCTGTACATTGCTTGCATGATTTTATAAAATGCTTAGTGTCTGAGTACAAATTTTCCCAAAAATATTTTTCCCGTATTGCATTGTACGTTTTAACTAAACCAAAATGTGTTATGTGTTTCGCTGTCAATATGTGTGGTTTAAATTTATCAGGAATTACGATTTGTTCTACCTTTGTGGATTTTCTAATACGTGGAATCGATGCTCTATGTAATAACAAATCATTACGTAAAAAATAATTAGGAAAACATTGTTGATCCTTTTTCAATTTATTCTGTAAAGCTATTATAATTTTTGAAAGCTTTTTATCCTCTTTCTGAGCTATTTTTATTTCATCAATCGAAGGCAAATCTATTTGAATTGTATTTACTATAAACGTATTTAACTTTGACGTATCATTCCCATTTCCTGCCTTAACATAGATTAAAATGTATGCTTGTTGTCTTAAAACTTCATCTAATGTTACTTGTTTAATGTTTTCATCATCCATTAAATACCATTCGCCACTCGCATCTTTAACATAACAATAATAATGTCCTTCACTAGCTATATCGCCTGAATGTACTATGATTGTATTAAGTTTATACCAAATTGGTTCTTTATTTTCCGTATTCGTCATATATTTACTAAAATTTAGTTTCTCCGGAAAAGAAACAAACGAGGATAACTTCTTCTCTTGTAAGTCTGAATAATCAAATCTTTTGAAATTAATTGTCAATATTTCAGGATTTTTTGATATCAACATTGTTTTATTCGCTATACTATTTAATTTACAATTGACGCAACGGTAATTATCTGATAATATTTCAGGTCTAATGAAATGTTCTAACGATTCTTCCAAAGTCTCATTATCATGTGTAATATTCAGAGAAATGTCCATAAATGTATCGAAATTAACACTTTTCTTACTACAATTCCAAACACACTATCGTATTTTGAAAAATTCCTCCAAATAATAATTTAATTGGATTCATAATATTGATACTGTTTTCATTCTGCTGAGTAGATTTATGAAATGTAGTAGCATTATCTAAACAACTAATAACCTGATGAAGGAAGTCATGGGCGTCTGCTTGTTCATACATTCGAAACTGCAGTCCAATATTAGATAGATTGTTATATATTTCTAATGGTTTGATAACTAAGCCCAAATTTGCATAAACTAGATCCAAATGTCTTTTTAATAAACAAATCATACAGATTTTCGTCTGCTCACAACGTACATTTATCATGCAGTAAAAATAACGGTTGTATATAAATAAGACTCTGCAAAATGACATTCATAAAGCAAGAATTCCCTACATTTGCAAGACCTGTGCCAAATTTGTAATTTTCTGACGTCTTAAAATACTAATTCGTGTTAGTTTCAGTAACAGTGCCGCAATTCGTTGTATTTACAAGACACAATTTATTCATATTCATAGCTACCGTTGTATGTTTACTTTTATTAGTATTTTCTTTCGTTTTGTTTGAATTTTTTTTATTTTCATTTGTAATTTCTTTAATATGAGTAGTTGTGTTATCAAAAAATCTCGCGAAAGTATATCGGCAAAATTGTTTTCCGAAGAAGGAATGTGTTCAAAAGTATAATTATAATCCGAAAGAAATGTGAACCATCTAGCAACTCTATTACCCGGGGATTCCAGTTTGGATATTTCGGTGAGAGATTTGTTATCGCAACGTATTACAAAATGTCTTCCATATAAATAGTGTTTAAAACATTTAATACATTCTATTATCGCTAATAATTCTTTTTCCAAGATTGTGTATCTTTTTTGTGTGGGGTTGAGTTTCTTTGAAAAGTATGCAATAGGTCTAATAATTCCCATATTGCCTTTTTGACCCAATACACCACCTAAAGTGTTGTCAGAACTATCTGCTGATAAAATAGTTTGTCATAATTGGGATGTATCAGAATTGGAGGTTTAGAAAGAGTCTTTAAGTTTTTCAAATGATTTCTGCGCTTGTTCTGACCACCGAAAACGAGTGTTTTTTTTAGTTAGATCTGTAAGTGGGGAAGATAATTCAGAGAAGTTCTTTATAAATTTTCTATAATATGAAACTAATCCTACAAAACGACGGATCTTTTTTACAGTATTTGGGACTGGGAAATCCTGTATTTTGATTATATTGTCTTCTATCGGTTGGATTCCGTTGGCATTTAATTTATGTCCTAGAAATTTGATTTCTGGTAACATAAATGTACATTTTTCGGGATTAATTGTGATACCAAAAGTTCTAAATCTCTCAAAAAGTAGTCGTAATTTATATAACATTTCATCTGGCGAGTTCGCCCCCAAACAATAATCATCTACGAAATTTCCTATTCGTAATTCAGATAATGGTGCTAATATCTGATCCGCTAATTGAGCCATTGTTTCCGGAATCGGAGAAAGTCCTTGAGGGACGGAAACATAACGAAAATTTCCATATGGTGTGCTAAAAGTTGTTAAATCTCTATCTTCTACCTTTAATGGAATTTGCCAAAAACTAGAGCTAAGATCTAATGTTGTGTACATTTTATTTCCCCTTAATTTATCTAATAGATGTTGAACCACCGGAAGTTTATACCGCGGATATTTAATATGCTCATTTAATCTACGATAGTCTACACAGAAACGCCATTTTTGTTTACGTGGATCTCCCGAGGGATTTTTCTTCTTTATTAAAATTAGTGGAAAACTAATGTGCGAATTAGACCGTTCAATTATGTTAGCCTGCTGTAATTCTGTTAACTGCTTTTTGACCTCTTCCTGTAATGCTTGCGGTACAGGATACGGCCGCACTGAAGGTAAGTTATTCATGTCTACTTTTATGCTAGGTTGTATTGCTTCTGTTCTACCTATTGTGAATAATCGTTTGCTGAAAACATCCGCAAATTCTAATAACAATTGTGTAAGTTTGGTTCTTGTTGTCGCATCCAAATGTTCTAAATTAAAATCTGTTGCTTTTAATTCATTTCTTCTAAGTTGCTTAATTTGCTCTATATCCCGCGTATCAAAACTACTACTAACTGCGCCTATTTTCATATTTTTATTCATAGATATATCTTTTCCGGATAAGTTCGATATATTAACCGAAATCTTTCCTCCGTTAATCACTGGATACAAAGTATTAATGATTTTCACGTCAGGATTCTTTGTACATGGGAAGATTTTAACTAAATTTTCCTCTTTACATTTATTATTCAATACTAATTCAATTTCCCTGCTCTCACCTGCTTTAAGAGTTATATTAACTGGGAGGTAAGCATATGATTGAATTATTTCTGCTTTGTCTGACATAGCATCTCGGATTTGCGCTACCGCATTTCCAGATTTTAAAGTATCCGTTTTAAAACAAATACTAAAATTTTTTGATTTTAAAAAATCAAAGCCAAGTATTCCACTATATAATTTGGATGATAAATTCTTAACTATATAATTTTTTGAAGAAAATTTTTATTTCCTACAGTTATAGGTAAAGAAACGTAATATACAACTTCCAAATTTCCCCCTGTGATGGATTTAATCTTAGCATTTATTTTATGATACTTTATACTATCATGTTGCCTTAATTGCTGAAAATTATTATAATCGAGCAAACTACAAGACGCTCCAGAATCAATTAATAGCGTGAATACATTTCCTGCTAATTGCAAATCCGTTACCGGTAAGGTATATTCGTTATCTAAATTCTTTTCATTTAACATTTGGGTATTAATCGTTTCCACACCTGTTTTCATATGCCCTTTAATTTCTCTACTATTGAGGGAACCAACTTTTCTAGGGCAGTCCTCATTGTTAGTTCCCCTTAGTAGTTTTCCGAAATATTTCTGCCTCTTTGGTAACCTCTTGCTGCTTGAGGTGTATTTCCCCTAGGGTAATTTTGCGATAAATATGGAGGCCTCCCATTCCTTCTAAACGCGGTATTTCTACCTCTATAGTTGTTCCTGTTCATGGGATTTTTATAGCAGTTAAACGTTGAATGGGACCAAACATTGCAATACCTACAAGTGGGGTTGTCTTTGTGAGAAAGACCTGTTTTGAATGTATCTACCCGACCCTCGTCTTTGATTGTTCTCAGTCCTTGACGGGGTTTGTTTTGTATTTATTTTTATGTTTTCTACTTCTTTACTCAGAGCATTTATCATTTCTTGTGTATTCTGAGCGTGAGCTTCCAGAATTAATTTTAAGTCATTACTGTTCGTATTGGTCGATGAAGTACTTACTGCCTGTTCAATGGGGGAATAGTTCGCGGATATAACATTAGATTGAAATAATTGAACAAAATCAACTGCACTTTGAAATGTTTTGGGATCTTTTAAAAGAACAGATTGTTTGTAATCTGGATGTAAACCTTCAATAAATTTTGCCAATTTTGTTTGTTCAAAAATAGTTTTAATAGTGGCATTTGTCAAATCAGGGTTATTAAAAAAATTTTCCGTAGCCAAGCTGACTTTAGCTGCATATGTTTTTACTTGCTCATTTGGAAGCATTTTGCAATTTGCAAATTGCTTTTGTCTTGCGCTTAGACTGTATTGTGTATCGAAATATGATAAAAATTTCCTTTTTAAATTCGTCAAAGTCATTCTCATTATTCAAATCGGGCGTATGTATGAGGCTTGTCAAAGCATCTCCCCTTATTCTAGACCGCATAATCCACAATTTCTCTGCTTTTGTGCAATTAGCTAAATTCGTAATGTTCTCTAGGTTTTCACCAAAAAATTTTGGCGTTATTGATGAGAGGTTGTCAAATTGCGGTATTACTGTTTGAAAACCCGCAATTTTTCTAATAAGCGCGTCTGATTCAACGCTATTTGATCCTGTCGGACACATGTTTACAAATAATATAACTTTCTACCACTTTCTAAACAAATAACTTATCCTGAATCCATTGTTATCCAATATATAACTTTCAATGAAAATATTACCTCCTATTTACACTACTTTCATTAAGGTAATTACTAAATAACATTGTTAATTTTCCAAAATATAAATGCAATTGATAAAATATAGAAAAAAGAAATATAGAATCCAAATTTGAGGAATTTATAAATAAGTAAAATTAAAATGCGAATATTTTTTAGGCTTAAATTAAATGAAATATCTGAATGAAATAAATCATATGATTACTTATCATTGAATCAGTACTAAAATTTTTAATCATACATATATTTAGGCAGATTCTAATTTTTATTAATAATTATTCTTCGTATAAATTTTTAATCCACTCGATTAGTGACTTGTAATAATATATTTCTGACCAGAAATTTTATAATAACTTCTATGAAAATTTTATTATAATTGATTTCTGGATTTCAATATTCTAACAAATAATAATAATAGTAATAATAATTCATAAATTTTCAAAAATAAATTTCTTCTAAATGTTAATATTCAGCAAAATAAAAGAAATTATAATAGACATTGACATCTTTAAATATATAGATATAGTACACAAATAATTCCAAACCGATTTCCCTTCAATATAATTTTACGTATTCTGTATAAAGAAGAATAATATTCCTATAATTTTCAATTCTCAATATTCAAAAATATAAAAGAAATATAAAGAAAATATATAATATTCTGCATACTAACTCCAAAATAATTTAAAGTTCCATGTATTTCTCATTAAATTCTATTCACGTTTTCTTTTGTCGTGAATAAAATTTCCAAAAGATTATTTCATATAAAATTTTTAAATTTGTAAACTTGCTTTATGGAGTAATTTTAAAATAACAAGAAAATTACTGAAAAGATGAGAAAATTTAATTAATATTGAAATGCACGACACTTTAAAATATATTTAAATAGAAGCCCATTCTCATTAAATTCTTATAAAGTTTTCAGCTGTTATGCATAATTTTTTATTTTATTTTATTATTTTTTTATTATTATTTTTTTTAATAAAGAATACTCTGTATACATAACTCACATATATATATATATATATATATATATATATAAATTATTTTGTTTCAGTATTTTATTTCAAAAATATCTTAAATTTCTTAAGAAGACAATTTAATGTATTAATTATTGCTAGTAATTTTGTAAATAAAGATATTTATTATTATTATTTATAAACACCAACCACAACAACAAGAGTATGAAATTTACCCATCTATCGTAATGAACGAGGTCTGTATAAATTTTGAACAGATAAAATTAGTGCTTGAATGAAATTATATAAGACATGATAACATATAGAATAGTAAATCTTATAATTGTCATTAATTTTCTTGATAACTAGAATCATTGCTTGATACATATGAAAATATTAATATTATTACCCAAAGTTTTCATTTCTTCAATGATTGTAAATCTTTATTCTATTCCATATTATAGTTTTATTTATTTTTATTTATTGAAAGGAAAATTTTCAGTTTACAGACAATTAAAAATACTACTTAAAAGTATTAAAAGGTCCGGTCACCATTGCTCGGGTACTGATGTTATAGTTTTGTATTAGACTGTATACTTTAAGAACATGTATAAATATTTCCTATTTGATAAGTTGGCCGTTACTATAATATTCACGTGTATAATAGCTCCAGGTTCTTTCTACCCGAGATTTAAGAAATAAAGGACAAACACTTAAATTAAGCAAACTGAAATTTAGTACAATTATTTATTTAAGGAAAATATAAAGCAATTTAAATAACTGACCGCTACAGGAGATCAGGATTAACATTACAAATATAGGAGAATTCAAATCATAATAATTTACCATAGGACGGCCTCAAATTATTAAAAAAAATCAAATCACATTAAAAATATATTATTGCTCGGAAAATAAAGAACTAGCTTACCCCAAATCAACCTTACGGTTACTGGCATCTTAAATCTCATCATAGGTCCTGCAGTTTTACACTATCCAGTGATTTTCTACTTTTCCGTCTATATCACACTAAACTTATCCATGCATACTCGCTCTTTACACCCAACTTTATTTCTCGTTCTCCATGCCAAAACTTCTCTGCGCCAACCTTTTCTTCACCAACTGTTTAATTATTTCCTCCACCCCTTTTCGTCCTTTATTCACTTTATCCAACTAAATCCTTTCGTTTTTGCTTTTCCCTTTTTTTCCCTTTTTGCTACTGGCTACCATATTTTCATAAAATCCCATATCCCTTGATATTGGATATCTTAAAACTCTCCCCTATCTCTTTTATTTATTTCTTTTTTTTATATATAAAAATATCAAAATATGGATACCACTTTCATCCCAAATATTTCTCACCCTTTTTCTTATTCATTCTTACATCCCCCTACACCTTTGCAATAAGCTTTATTCAACAACATCCGTTTTTCGGCAACCGCTTTGATCGTTACCTGTAAATAATTTCTGCTATACATCGAAGAGTTTTCCTTACAGCGTTACCCGCCTTGGTGTTCTCCTCAATACATCCTGCACGGTAATAAAACTTACTTTTCTAAACTGACCACCTTGGTGTCATGTTTTGTACCTTCAAGAAAAATGGATTTGTTACTTTTACCATAGCTATTTTGTTATTCCAGTCCTACAGCTAAAATTCAGCTGTTCATTTTTGCACCTGGATTTCCTTCCCTAACCTCTCTTAAACTTCTAGTTATTTTGTATTATATAACCGATTCATTTCTTTTCCATAGTAATGTTTCTTGTACCAAATACTTTCTTTTATATATTTTCCATACCCTGCTCTTCCTTTCTCTATTCATCTTAACCGCAATACTAAATCCAAAATAACCTTTCTACATATTCCTTGTCGATTGTAACTAAAAGCCTCTTTTCAATTACATTCCTTGAAAATCACCTGCATGGGAATATAGGGTTTTGCTAGACACATTGTCCGAGCATATAGTAATAATAAACATAATTTATTTGACTGATTTGTTTGAAGAAAATTCGCGAGCGAATGTTAATATTTCTGAAGTTGCAAATTGTTACTAAATTTTTTTTTCTCAAGAGCTTCAAAATTTTATATTGTGTCAAACTTTTAATAAAAAACTCGCACTTGCGATTTTTTCTGTATTTCGGATTTTTTTCTTAAATAATTTTCGAGAATATTTCAAGATCATCTATTCTTTAGAAATTTTCAGAAAAATAAATCCAAAGCAAAAGTATAAAAATAAATAAATATCGCTATAATGACCCCGAATTAAGCCCCTGGGGCACTCAACTCAGTGTCTCAAATTTATTGAATTTAACTTTATAATTTTTTCCGATTGTTATCTTGTGTGATTGGGTCCGCTGCTACCGTTCCTTGGGAGAGTGTGTGTGTGTGTGGGGGGGGGGGGGGTGACCTCCGACGGGTGCGTAGCCTCCTTTTTCACTAAGTAAATCATTAATTAAATGCTCAAAAAAGTGAAAAGCTCGTACTAAGATTTTTTTTTTCTCTGTATTTCAGATTACTTTCTCAAATTCCCTGTTCAACACCGCGAAACTTTCTGACACATTTTTAAACGGAAACATATAAAATTTGAGGTCTAACTATTGAAGCAATTTGGAACCGAAATGAGTTTTCCATTTTTTGATAAATAAATTACTTGTCGGGTTATGAGTATTTTTGGTCACGTGACGACCATTTTTTCTCCTCTTTCGCGGAATCGCGTTCGGAAATTCGGTTCAAAATGCCTTGACTTTAATTTCTAAAATATCTTGTTCCTTTACCCCCCCCCCCCCCTAAAAAAAAAGTGTCTTTTGATTACATAATTTTTCAATAAGAATACTTACCAATTTTACGCATTTCCGAAATATGAATTAAAAAATGTGTGAGAAAGTAGTTCCTTGTAACCAGCCTTAACGATTTTCGAGATTCTTAGTTTATTCTTAAGAATTTTCCAGAAAATACAAGTTTAAAACACACTAATCAGTATTGAAAAGAAAGAAAAATCCACGACGCAGCACTGCGCACAGTGGCGTAGCTAGAGCATTTCGTTTGGGGGGGTGTGGACATCGAATTTACCGAATGTTCATAGTAAATTTTGTATTTTTTTAAATTTTGTATTTATTTGTATTTTGTATTTATTTGTATTTTGTATTTTTTCGCATTATTTTCTTTTGAGCGAGGGGGGGGGGGGATTAGACATTTATTTATTATTTCAGGGATATATAAATAAACAGACCAAAAAATTTTAACAAAAAACTAAATAATTTCAACCATTTAAAATTTTACAAACTGGGGGGAGTGAGGGTAGTAGAAATTATGAATGGAGGGAGTGAAGTAGATAACTGCTGATTTATTTATCGTATTGCAGAATTACGAATAAAGAAGAGGAAAAAAGTAATTTTAAAGACTTTAACCCTTAACTGATCAAGTGAGGGTTTTTCCACCCAAGAGAAATTTCAATTATGAAGAATTTTTTTTATGGTATTTAGATACGTGTATTTATATGTATATGTATGTACACTTACAGTACTTTTTCAGTTGTTTTTATTCAAATAAATAATGCAAAATTCACAGCAGATTTTCTTATTTTAATTCGCTACATTTTGTGAAGTGCACAAGACAAGAAATCAAATTTTGGGGTTGCATACACACCACCTCACCACGTTATTAAAAAAAAAAATCACCTCATCACTTAAGGTTTAAGCTTTTCGTGCTCGATACTTTAGTGAGGGGGAAGGGGGCAAAGGTAAAAGCAGTAATTTGGGGTGAGGTGTAAAAAGACAGATTTAGATTGATTATTTATTATTACAATAAAAATAAATTCAATAGAAAATATTTAAAAAATAATTCTTTTTTTCTTTTATTTATAACTCAAAGTTTGAAATTTGCAATACTTTTTAAATTTTAAGTTAGAAGTCTGTACGAGTAGAAATTTTCAGGCCCGGACCAGGCCGACCCATAGAAAAAAATTCGACTCGGCCCATTATAAAAATTAGGCCTGAACTCGGCCAGACCTGTCGAAAAAAATTATTGACCTGGCCCGGCGTTATAGCAGCTAAAAGTTCAGACTGAGACCATCCTGACCCGGAAAAAAATGAAAATCTCGACCCAAGCCTGGGACGGCCCGAGTGAATTTTTACAAAGCATTGATTTTTACGTCGATTTGGTTAAAAATTTGTCTGTACGAGGAATTCTGATCAAAAATACGTAATCTTAGCTTTCTTTCTTTCTTTCTTTTTTTTTTCCTTTGTAATCTTTACTTTTATAGAAATGCCGTAGGCTGCGATACATATTTTTTTAAAAATAAATCTCTACTTGTTATATGCAAATGTTTTGATTATCATTAATTTTGTTAATCCATATTCCATGTATTGGAGAATTAAAATCTAAAAAATGCTATACAGTAAAATCTTCTAAGACGGAATTGCACAGTAAAGTAAATAAAAAGAAAATTTCCCAGTTAAACTGATGGCGTTGAGCTCACAGGCTATTCACACAAATTGTATAATATACTCTTATTTCAAAGAATAATGCCCCTCGAAAAATAAATGAAGGGATTAGCCCGTTCTTCCCCCCTTTATACTTAACCAAAGAACCTCCAAATCTAATCAGGGAAGCTCCTTAACACAATAAACTGGTATACCAAATTTGAAGCAAATCAGATAATTCTGCATGAAAAAAACATTTCACTAAATTTAGGGTGTATTAGCTCCCTTATTTCTCCCTTTATGCTGAACCAAGGAACCTTCAAATCTAATCAGAAAAGTTCCTTATCAGAATAAACATAAAAAAAAACTAAATTAGATAATTCTGCATGAAAACCCATTTATCTAAATTAAGGGGAGGGGCAATTGCACCCATTTCCCCTTTTATACTTAACCAATGAACCTCCAAATCAAATCAACGAAGCCATATCGGAATAAAATGGCATATCAAATTTGAAACAAATCGAATAATTCTGCATGAAAAACCCATTTATCTAAATTAAGGGGGACAACTATCCCCTGTTCCCCCTTTATACTTAACCAATAAACCTCCAAATCTAATCAAGGCAGCTCCTTTATATAATAAACCGGTATACGAAATTTGAGCAAATAGAATAACTCTGCATGGAAAAACCCAACTATCTAAATTAAGGGGGGAGGCAGTCTAGCCCCCTTTCCTCACTTTATATTTAACTAATATGCCTCCAAATCTAATCAGGGAAGCTCTTTAGCATAATAAACCGGTATACCAAATTTGGAGCAAATCGAATAATTCTGCATGAAAAACCCATATATCTCAATTAAGGGAGGGGGGTGGCTAGCTTCCTCTTCCCTTTATACTTAACTAATGAACCTCCAAATCTAATCAAAGCAGCTCCTTAACATAATATACCGGTATACCAAATTTGGAGCAAATCGAATAATTCTACATGAAAAACACATTTACCTAAATTAAGGGGGGGGGGTATCCCCCCCTTTATAGATAAGTAATGAACTTCCAAATCTAATCAGGGAAGCTGCTTAACATAATTAACCGGTATACCAAATTTGGAGCAAATCGAATATTTTTGCATAAAAAACCCATTTCTCTAAATTAAGGGGGGGGGGGGGGTTCCTCCCTTTATATGTAACTAATGAACATCCAAATCTAATCAAGGCAGCTCCTTAACATAATAAACCGGTATACCAAATTTGGAGCAATTGAATAATTCTACATGAAAAACCCATTTATCTAAATTAAGTGGGGGACTAGCCCCCTTTTCCCCTTTATCTTTAACCAATGAACACCAAAAACTAATCAGGGAAGCGCCTCATCAGAAGGAACCTAGAAAAAAATGTGAAGCAAATCTGATATTTCTATCAAGAGTTATCGCGTTACGTACATACGTACATACAGAACCGGCCAGCACATAAGCTCTGAGGCTTTGATAGCCTGTGAGCTAAAAAATGCATTATAAACATGTTCCCTTTTTAGGTGCATTCGTAATTATATAAATACGTAGCACTTATAGTCGTCGTTCAGTCCGTCTGGCCGTCCGTCCGCATATAACAGAGCAAAAACTACCCAACCGAATGATCTGAAATTTCTAATATGATTGCTGCAAAATTTTGTCGAGCCATTTTGAATTTTATGAAAATCGGATGTATAGTTTAATTACAGGGACAGTCAAAAGTTTTTCTTTACATTACAGTCAATGGGAAAAAAATATTGCAAGAGCATTTTAATGCTGTTACAGTCTTCCGACTGGTCTCAGATTTTAAATATATAATTATTGCAAAATTTTGTCGAGCCATTTCAAATTTTATGAAAATCGGAAGCATAGTTTAATTACAGGAAAGGTCAAAAGTTTTCGTTACATTACAGGGAATGGGAAAAAAAATATTGAAGAGCATTTTAATGATGTTACAGACTATGCACTTATGAAGTGCAAAAAAATATGCATTCAGTACAATATGGGGTGCAAAAATAATTATAAAACTAGTTATAGTACGAACGCACCTCATTTGCCACGTTTGACGAGCAATTTCAACTTGTTAATAGGTGTAAATGTGTTATATATTCTTTTCTCACATATTATTATATTAATTTTGCATGGATCAACACATTTTTCAGTTTAAAACAGGATTCCGTCATAGGCAGGTTCTTTTTCACACGTATTACTACATTTTAATTTAACTGTATTTCGCTACCAGGCCACGCTGAGACAAAGATTTTCATACGGGTTGGTTGAAAACCGGGACTGAAAATTTTGGCCCATTAAGACTTGGAAGAATGAAACCAGTCCCGGCTCGGTACAGAAATATTAATTCGGCCTGGTCAGGCCTAATTTATGTTTTGCCAAAATTATTTATTACTGACTCATTTAAGTAGACATTTTTTTAAAATCCAGAAGCATGTAATCAGCAGGCATGAGGCATAAAGTGCTTTGAAATCAAATAGCACTTTTAAATTTTCTGATAAATGTATTACATATTAAGTTATAATCAAATGCTACCTTATAATGATCTTTTGCCGATTGTCACGTTTAAAAAAAATCTGTTACAGACGTCAACTTTGGCACCATTTTCTGAAAGACCGCAGTTACCTTTATAGGAAAAAAGAGAAACACTATTCGTTTACGAATAAGAAAGAATATCTGCAAATTTCGTGCATTTAAAAATGAAAATTTCTTCACGAAAGTGTAAAAAAAGATGCAAGTTACGATTTCAGAACAGCTTTAAGGCTGTTCTTAACTGCTCTGTTCAACAAGCGCAAAACGTTTTGACATATTTACAAATTTATTTTTTAACGGGAAAATATAAAACTGGAAAGCCTGGCCATGGAAGCGATTTGGAATCGAACTGTTTTTTCCATTTTTTGATCAATCAATTACCTATTGAGTTATAAATAATTATGGTCACGTGACAAACCCGTTTTTCGTCCGCTCTTGAGTGCCCTTTCTCCCTTCGCGTGGAAATTCGGTTCAAAACGTCTACTTTGACACTCTTTTCTGAAAGATCTATTGTGTTTGCAAAAAAACGAAAAAAAAAAAAAAACAGCTCGATGACATAGTTTCTGGACAACACCAGCTATTTTCATGCATTTTCGAACAAAAATAAATTAAAACTTATGTCAGAAAGTTGCCCTCTTTGATTTGAGAACACCCTTAAATAATTTTTAAAACCACAAAATGTGGCTAATCAAAGCTGCACTTTATTTGTACGATATTTTTTCTGTTGAATTTTTAAGCTGGAACTTGTAACATAGAAAGTTATCAGAATTGAAATAGTCAAATATCATGTTGAGCAATTGAGCATTAGTATAAAAAATTAAATATTGTTATTTTAATTTGCAATAATAAAAAACAGAGTGTTGAACACAAAGATCTCTTTTCGATGGAGAAGGGGAATGGGAGAGGGTAGAAAGTGTGGAAAATTATTTTATTTTCTGCAAAATTACTTTGCTTGCATTTTTTTGTGAGCTGTAGCGTTGATTCTGTTACACGAATTAGCCTGATTCAAGTCAAAGGATTTTTTTTTTAATTTACTTAAATTAAATTTGAGATCCTTTCATTTCAGAAAACAAAGAAAAAAATTGCTTTCAGTTTTTGCAGCAGAAAGTAAATGTATGTCTCAAAACGCCAATTAGAAGAAAGATTAATGCACTTGTCTTTAGATATCAATACAACCGATGATTTTAAAATAAGTTCAAAAACATAAATAAAAAATATCTTTTCGAACTGAATGACAAGAACCAGTGTTGCAGTCGTAAAAAACAAAGGGTATACGCTAAAGTCATGAACATTCATGGATGCAGTATACGGTAATGCTTTATTTGAGAAGCAGAGCGTATACGGTGTATATCTCCGTATACCCCCCACTACCCCGTGACAAAAACAGATCCAGATCTTAAAATATATCGTCGGTTTATATTAGGTTACAAAGGAAAAATTCCAATATTTTATAGTTCTCTATCTTATTTTTCTTTTAAAGCAGTTCTCGAGCTTCCTACTGAACAACGCAAAATTTTCTGACACATTTTCTGTCTCATTTTTAGGGTTCCGTACTTAAAAAGTAAAAACGGAACCATTATAAGATCACTCCTGTGTCTGTCAGTCTGTCTGTCACAGCCATTTTAATCGTAAACTATGGAACATGGAAAGTTCAAATTCGGAGAAGTAATAAAGACCATTAACCCACATATTTTCAGATTAATAAACATTCATAAATATATTTAGTAAAAAAAGAGGGGCTAATTATGCTACTTGAAAAAAAAAAATCTTTTCTTTGTATATCATGTGGGGTATCCTGTGAAAGCTTTTGTAACGCTGAACTCAAAAATACATTCCTTTTAATTTTAGGTATTATATTTTCAAATATATTGTTGAAAATCTAGCGCAAAAATATGTTCCCCCCCCATCTAATTCCGAATCTACTGAAACTAAAATTATGAAAAAATTAGAGGTAGTAGAAGTTAATATAAACCTTGCCGGAAAATTATAGCGATTATCCTAGGTCACATAGTTTTTGAGTAATTAGCATTTTTCTGTTATACACAAATTTCTATTTACGGGCATTCAGAAAAATTGTTGAGCATCGCTGAATATACCTATCGTTGCAGAAGAATAAAAGCATTGTTGATAATGATTTTCGAAAAAAATCATCGGTAATTAGCTGAGATATTAACCCTTAAAGGTACGGTCAGTTTGGACATACACAAGGACAGGGCGGCGTACTCTATGTGCCTAGTTAACGACTTTTAATGATATATATGTGTAATGTAATGTCCAGTAACAGTATAAAAGCAATAAACGTCAAATTGTTAAAAACATACTAATTTAAGGGGTCTCGGGACTTTAAAAAGTGGAAAAAATGAAAAAAAGACCATTTTCAACATTTAATGTCTTAAAATATGTATATGATTTTAAAACACAATTTTAATTGGAATGAAAGATATAAGTATGTTCTTTCGTTTCATGTATTTAAAAAATTGCAAGATACAGAATTAGTATTTATAGGGGGCTCGAAACTGTTAGACATTTGTCGAACAAAAAATTGGCATAACAGTTTACGCGCAGGATTACAAAATAAATATTGCAATTAGAATGAAAATTTTGGTGCTTACTTATACTTCCGATTGTAATAATTTCCCTGAACTTAAATAAATTTGTATTTAAAGCATTTTTATATTTTTAATGCAATGCTGCATTTAGCTAGTACAAAATTTTGAAAATTTCAACAGTAAAATCGCCTAAAAAAATATTTTTTTTAAACAATAAAAAGGAAATTTTAGATTCAGTTTATACAGAATAACATGGAATATATGTTTTGAAAATTTCATGAAAAAATATTCAGAAGTTTTTGAGGTATCCTGCGTGTTATACCCAAAAACGCCATTTGGAAAAATGACTTTAAAGTTTCGGAAACGCCGCTTCAGCTATTGAGCGGGTATAATTCTAAAAGCCAAAACTTCTGTTCTAATGGGAATTTAAAGGAAACAATTATATCAAAATATTCAGAAAAGATGGGAGTTTAACATCTAAAAAAATTTTAATTTCTTAAATTTTGAAGCTTTAAGAGTCCTGCGACCACTTAATCCTTTCCGGCACGGAGTAATTCTATTTACAAACTTATGAAATAATGAACTGACACCAGAATTTATAAACGAATTTATTAAAAATTGCGAACTTGCTTATTTTCACGTACATGATAAAAGAAAAATTTTAATTAAATATTCTTGGTGCCATTTGTCTGTTTTGGAATTAAAATTAGGTGTCCGTTTTTTAAGGGCATCGTCCTCGAAATATTTAATTAGAATGAATCGCATAAATACTGTGAGATTCGCAATAGTTTGCATTGATTGTATCTCTCAATACGCCTCGAGTGACTTTAAAAGTTAATTAAATACCTATCTGGGAAAACGCGGCACTGACCAAGGCGGCGTTGCAACTTTGAGACCTCAATTCGAAGCGCGCTTAGCACAATACCCAATTTAAACTTTGAACAAAGGTTTTGTTTTAGATACACTGTAGAAATAAAGGTTATTACTACGCTGAATTTAGTTTCATGAAATGCCAAATGAAGTTTAACTATGCACTGCCTTTATTGTCAGTACCGAATTAAGTTCATCATAAACAGATTAGGATAATATTAAAAAAAGAGTTATACGAATAGCTATATTTGATATTGTTCCATATATCTCTTTGAACTTTCATATTATACCCGATTACACTTTTCTAATATATACAGTTATACCCAACCCTACGTTATATAGTTTTTTAAAAAGTCTTAATATTCTTTTAGCAACTTTTTTTTTTTTTTTTTTTTTTTTTTTTAATAATACAATTACAAATTCATGTATTTATTCTACGGAACCCTCTGTACGCGAGTAATGCTCGCACTTGAGCGTTTATTAAGCATATTGGCAGGCCTGACTGTTGAAGCGGAATACAATTTTAACAAACTTGCTTTGATTTCTGTGAAATATAATATCATGATGAGAAGTGCTGGAAATTGCCACTTTTCATATTTAAACAACTATGAGGTAGACATTCCTTTATTAAGAATGCAATATATAGTATTTATACTGCGTCACTCGCCAAAATTCAGTCACTCTCAATGATATCATCACATTTAATACAAACTAAATTAATATGAAACAAATCTTGCTAAAATATCTTCATTTACTGATAAAGTTGTGAATGGAAATTCAGTTTCGGCTTGTAATTGCACACCCAGAATATTTGACTGAATGTATTGTAATTTTGATGGAATAAATGGAGTGAGGTGTTATTTCTTGTTCAAAATTTTTTTGTCTTAACCACATTATCTCTGTTGAAAGTTTGTTACAATTTTTTAGGTACAATGTGTATGTTTACAATCTCTGAAAATAATCGGCCATTCGAAATACTGATCTAAGATGCATTTAAAAACTTCCTTGCTAAATCAAAGACAGTAGAAAAGTTATTTTTGCTGAGTTGTTTGTTTTAGAATTTCAAAAAAATATATTCACTTGGATAACAATTCATCAGAAGAAGCTATGAAATATCAAACTTTTTTAATTAATAAAATTTTAAAATTCTCTTCTTAAATACCACAAACCAGATTTTTTTCATGTATAACATTTACTTGTGAAAAGTTCTTGTTTATCAATATGTAAGTTTCTGCTTTACATATTATGTAAATTATTTTAAAATTTAACATTTTAATGCCTCTAATCTTTGAAATATAAAAGTATTCGACCAGCCGAGTACTTGATATTTGGCCGAATAGTTACTACTCGGCTGGCCGAATATTCGGCATTCGGCCAAACAGTTAATTCGGCTAGCCGAATATTCGGTATACGGTTCGCCTGTAGGCCGAATATTCGGTAGAAAAGTTATTTTTGCTAAGTTGTTTGTTTTAGAATTAAAAAAAAATATATGCACTTGGTTTAATTCCCCAGAAGAAGCCATGAAATATGAAACTTTTTTAATTAATAAAATTTTAAAATAATCGACCAGCCGAATATTTGGTATTTGGCCGAATAGTTACTGCTCGGCTAGCCGAATATTCGGTATTCGGTCAAAATCACTGTTCGGTACATCCTTAGTAGCTGATGTAATTTTATTACACCGTATGGAGACTTCAGAATTCAATTTAAAAAATAAAAATATTAATTCCTCATATCGTTTATTTTATATTTTCAAGAGCATCTTATATTTTCAATGCCCCTCCTGAAAATTTCCAGAGAAGGCACACACCTTTCCCGCCTATGGCCGTGAGAGATAAATTACGTTATTTTTACCAAAAGAAAAACATATTTTAAAATTTCGATTAAAAAGAATTAATTTTCGATAATAAAAATAAAATAAAATTCATTAAAGTAATTATTTACAAAACTTGATGATGTCTACCAAAATATTTATAAAATGTAAGAGACTATAATGAAACTTTGCATATGCATACAAAATACATTACTATAGTAATATAATTTAGTTGCTTCATAAAAGAAAAAAAAAAACTAATCATTTCTTTTATAAATATTTCACAGAAGTTTAGAACAGTTCTTCTGGTCAACTAGTCAAAAATTTGATGAAATATGAAATTTCTAAATATATTTAAAATTTAAATTATTGCACACATGGGAAATGTGGGAGGAGGGGGCAAGTGGTTATTTGATTTATCAAAGAGAGCAATTTTTTAGAACTTAGAGGGAAGAAATAATTTAGCCAAATAACGTGATAAACACGCCAAAATGAATACCTGACAAACAGTGTGTTGATGATATTTTCCCCTTATCCATGAAAAAATCCCTCTTGGATAGCTAGCCAGTGCCCCCTAGTTCATTTCATGTAGCGATTGTAGGTATATCTGTACATAAATTCTTTTATAAGCATTATTAATTTTAATACATAATTTTAAATATGGCGTTTAAAATTATTAGCTTATATGTAACTCTATTTTATATTATTATTAATTTTGTTTAGTATTAATTAAACTTTTTAATAGCCTGGCGCATGTGTCAGGTAAAAATTTTGACAGCACGTGTATTAGACACGTCCTTTTTTTAAAAAAAATTATTATTTTAATGTAATGTGGCTTAAAAAAAAGTAATTAATTCTTTATTAATAACGATTAAAAACCTCAGTTTAAAAATTTAAATTAACTTTTAATTGCCTAACACACGTGTCAGGTAAAAATTTTGACAGCACGTGTGTTAGACACGTTAATTTTTAAAAATTATTATTTTAATGTAAAACTACTTTCAACAAATAATCAACTCTTTATTGATAACGATTAAAAACCCCAATTGAAAAATTTAAATTAATAGACATTTTTCTTTCTTTACTTAGATCGTTTTGTATAACTTTTGAATTTTAACGTAATAGGATTTTTTAATTTTCTTTTTTTTCAACTGGTTGTTTAAAGTTTAAATATTTTAATTTTAAATCAAAATCTCGTTATTTCAAACTGATGTATTGTTTCTTAGCTTTAACATAATTTAAAATGTTAAGTTAGTACATATTTCTTAAATTATTATTTTCTAGCTTTAGCGTGATTCGTAAATTTGAAACACATGCATTTGAAAACATATCCTTCTTTAAAAAAAAATATAGTTATAAATTTCTAATTTTAAACTGGGCCAGTTAAAAAATGATTTTTTTTTCAATTGTTTCTGAGGAAGTCGAGTTTTTACTGACCATACAAAATTAATTTTTTTTTCTTTCTTTCTTTCCCTTTTTTTTTTTCAGCTGAGAAGAAAAGATATCATTTAAAAGGTTGGTTATTTTTTTTTATTAAAATGTAATTTACTAGCTCGTTGAGACTCTCGCGCTGGATGTATTTTTATTGGAAAAACGGTATGCTTTTATTTCGCACTTGGTTTTTTCCGTAATGTATGCTTAAGCCCCAGAACTTTTGGTCGTAAATAGATGAAAGTCGTGCAAGGGCTTTTGTCTATTTTCATTCATAAGTGTCAAGACTCATGCATATATTACAACGAAAAAACTAAGTTCAAAACCAAAACATACCGTTATTTTAATACTTGGAAATTATTCCAGGGGGAAACATTCGCCTTGGATACAATATTTCAAATGAAAATCAAATTTCAAAGACTGATTTGAAAAATCAGATTTGAAATTCACTGATTTGAAATTCAAAATTTTCTTTGAAATTTGATTTTCATTTGAAACATACCGTTATTTCCAATAAAAATACTAGATGGCGCCATCTCTCGAAAACCCCAGTTTTCGCCAATCCTTGGCGAAAAAAAATTCCGAGTTGGCGGGTTTACACCGAACGAAAGTCCTCCCGAGATTTACTTAAAAACACACGTAAATTCTAGTACGATTAGTAAAAAAAAAGACGCACTTTTGTTGCTTTATACTTTCTGATTTTGTCTGTACTAACAGAAAGTTCTATTAACCACCTACTTGAAAGCCAAGATTTAACCGGCATCCAAGAACAAGTTTCGGGATATTTTGAAAACAGTGTTGTTTTGGTTTCCATCTTTATATGTGATTATTTTTGTCTTAATAAATGTTTCTGTGTTCTGTGATAAGGGCATACATCATTTAGCAGTTTTTGTTTTTTGTTCTGATACTGACTGTTTTTCTACTGACAGATATTAAAGATAGAATTTTGAAGGTGTGAGTATTAATTTGCCAGAATTTTGAGATTTTGCTCCACTTAAACTGATTGTTAATGAATCATATGTGCTTCCATTTTTACACTTAATGTAAAACATTTCAAGAGTGTATTGTGTTTACTGCCTTATATTGGACTGTATATTGTAGCTTGGACATGGCCAGCATAAAAATATTTTAATTTGTCTGGTTGGAGAGCATGATCTAGTTTGGAAATGAGTAGCTCAATCTTCTGTCAGCACAAAACAAATTTTAACGTGTCTGAGAATAATGTGTATGAGAACAAAGTGATAAAGTTTTGAATTTTTTTTATTTTAATGAAATGCTGAATTAATGAAACTAAGTTAAGAAACTAGCACAAAGCCTAGATAGGTGGTGGGAGAACTGGGCAGCTACTGGGACATTTATGGCATTTGAAAAGTATGAAATGACAACCAAGAAAGTGACTGACTGATCTCTCTAATCGTTTGGTCCTGACAGAGGGTTAATATCTTTCTGTTGTTTGACTAATCATGAAGTCTTCTACTTTCTGAAAAATGAGGGACAGAAAGGGAAATATATTGTTAAATTATGTTCAATTCATTGTAATTGTTTATACTTTGTTCTTCATTAATATTACATCATTCTGCTTTGTTAATATTTAGAGAAATCGCAACTGATTTAAATTGATGAATACTTACTGTGCAAAATAAAATATAAGTAAGGAGTCATTAAGATTAAGAATATCATTATTTATGTTTTTATTTGTAATGAGCAAATGGTAAAAACATATGTTACTGCGATTAAATTTTTTGAAATGTTTAAGTAAAACAAAAGTTCATTTTTAGAAATATAAATTGCAAAATTACAGTCATAAAGTAAAAATTTAGTCATAAATGTATCAAAATACTAAGATTACAAAATCAAAACAATGAAAAAATTTGTTTTTAAAAATATAAATTGTAAATTATTTCAAAAATAAGGCTTCTTTTACTCCAATACATAAAATTCCTGATAATAAAATATTGAAAATATCAAAAGGAATAAAAAAAAGTCATTTTAAAAGATAAATTGTTAAATTATTTTCAAAAATAGGGTTTTAAAAGCATACAATTTATTAAAGATGGATCCGCAATAATTTTTAACATTCGTAAACAACAAAAAAAGGTTAATCCATAAAAATTCTAATAAAAAAAATGTTGAAAATATCAAAATAAAGCAAATAAAATCAAAAAATAAAAGTTTTATTATTGCAACCTGGTATAAAAACACGTGCAGCCCATTCTTTTTTTTTTTTTTACAAATAACGTTTGGAATGCCGATTCCTGTTGAAAATTCCTTTATGGATTATTTTTCTTTTTTTAATGTTTAATCTGTAGGCTAAAAAAATTTCGAATTCTTTTGAAAATAAAGTGGCTATAAATGACCACTTGCCCAGTAGCAGAAAGTTATGGTTGTGGGTGCAACAGCAATTTAGTGTACTGCAAAATACCGTTAATCTGCCCCCCTCTCCTTTTATAAACAAATTTGAAATTTTCAAAAACTCCCGAGAAAGCAGGGCTGTCTGCCCACCTACCCACCCGAAAAAACCTGGGTGAGCTTTTTTAAAAAAACCCACATAAAAGTGGGTTTTTTTTTGGTTTATACAATTTTTTTGCTGCACAGTATCATTTATTTTTAATTACTACTTATTTGTTATGATTCTGTTATACATGTAAGATAAAAATTTAATTAAATTTAGGTTTTCAGACATCTTTGTATAAAAAGATAAAAATGATTTGAAAGAACTGCAAAACCCAAACCTCATCAAATTAAAGTTATCCAAAAGGAAAAAATGTCTATTTTTTATCATTCATTATCTAATATGTAAAAATGAAAATTTGTCTGTTTGTAATTCTATACAAATCGACAGTTTGGAAGACAGGATTGTGAGATGTTACATATATGTGTATTAAAACACGGCTGAGGCAACTAAATTAATCCGGATCTAAATAATTTATAGTTAATTTTTAATTAATGAAACATCACCAATTTAACAGCAAGTTCCTATCAAATTTAAACATTTTACGTTATAGCAGTTGCTAACAATTAAAAATCCACAATAAAATTCTTATCACAAAAATTCCTTTTTTATTGCAAGATTTCTATGTGAAAAATGAAAATGAAATAGTTTGACGAATATAAAAAAAGTTAATATTACGTCATAACTTTTCTATTGCAAGATTTCGACATGAAAAATAAAATAAATAGTTTGACAAATTTAAAAAAGAAGTTAATATTACGATACATTGGAAATGTAATTAGGGATTACAATCCCGGGATCCCGCTACATTTTTAATCCTGAAAATCCAGGGATTTTGTCTGCGAAATCCCGGGATTTTCGGGATTGTCTTTTTTTTTTTAATGGAACAATATTCAGCTGAAATTAAAAAATATATTTATACACTTCCGCTTTTGGAAAGAAAATCAATTAATTTTTATAAATTTTTCATATCATTGAAAAAGAATACATATCTAAAGTATATTTTACATATATTTCTAAGATATTAAATCGTTTAACATGGAAATATTTTGACTTTCAAAATGATGTAACCCATTCAGCTTACTATTCAAGAAAAATTAAATCATTTATTTCCATTTCACTGCGTTTAAGATGCCGCGCCGGTTGTAGTAGTAACTAGGAATCACAAAATTAGTTTTCGAATTAGTTTAGTGATAATCATTGCATTTGTGTTTTATAGTCATTTTTATGTGCTAACTTGTTTCTTTGCTTTTCGTGCGTTTATACTTATTTTGCTTTAAACATGTATAATGAAAAGTATTTTGGTAGCCATAATAAAGATAATGATACATCTTCAATATAGCACTGCTATTGAACGTCAAAACATGGAAAAAGCACTAAATTATAGGTGAAAACTAGGAAATTGAGTTAGTAGCCAGTGGCCGGTAGACTCAGTTTCATTAGTGGCCACTTTTTAAAGTTAGTGGCCACTTATAATGTTTCAAACTTTGACATATACATAAACTATAATCATTGTATATATTTATATTTTTCTATAAGTCAGAGTTTTATACCAGCCAACTATCCATGATAAGAATAGGGAAGCAGTCAAAATTAAAGAAAATTACTTTAAAACCACTGAATCTGTTACATTAATTTTTTAGAAAATATTTTTAGATTATTTGTATATGTTCATAAACACTATTATCAATTTAAATTACTATTATTTTCTTGATATTAAAAATAACTAAATCAAAATTCCAACAGTTAGAAGCACAATAAAATGTTAATTGGATTTTATTTAATAAGTAAATGTGTTATTAACATACTACACACATTACATACAGTTGAAATCTAAGCTGATGAGTGTATTCCGCAGGATTCAACGGTATCTCTTGAAAGCTGTATTTCTTGAAAAAATAATCCAACTGAAGAGCAGAAATATTGAAAATACAGCTAAATCATTGTAATCTGCTTGCATCTGGTAAGAAAAAGAATTAACCAGTTTGCTAATTAGATGTAACCAAAGTAGAGATGCATATTTCTATGAAAAAAGCTATATTTCACTTGGGGATCGATAACAGATTCTTTATCGCCACTTGGCGAGTGGCGACTAGGGTGGCGATCGATGGCCGATTTTTTAATCGCCACTTTTACCAGTTTAATCGCCACGTGGCGAGTGGCGACCGCCAATTTTCACCTATACACTAAATGTAAAAAAATGTAGCCCAGTGCTTCTTAAAACACTAAGGTGGATCGACTAAGAGGTTGCAAATTTATCTACGAAACATGGTGCTAAAGTTGAAAAAGAATTTAGTACAACCACTCTTTCTTTCACACGTCAAGATTGCACAGGGATATATTGCTTTCTAAAAAGCGGAAAATAGAGGATTATTTTAGTAGTGGTAAAAAAATCATTGGATTTAATTTTATCGCGAATGACACCTAAAGATGGTCTCTCATTTAGCTTCAACTGATTTAAGAAACTTACTGATAGATAAAGGCTATAATGAATTGCAAAAATTTGCAGTATCAATTCGAAATCGTATAGTGAGCTGTAGTTCCATAATGAATGATTTAATTACAAGTGAAAAACAAACTTTTAAAAATTCAGGAAAAAAAATTAATTTCACTTTTGGAAAATGGACATGTACTGCAAACAAGCGATTTATGAATTTAAATGTTCATTCAAGCAAATTTAAATTTGAACAAATTCTGGAATTTAGGCCTTATGCACATATATGGATCTTTTACAGCAAAAAAGGTGTATTGAAATGCTAACAGAGTGTCTAAACCAGTATGACATTTCACTAAAAAAAGACAACGTTGCAATCATAACTGGGATTTGGACTAAATTTAGTAGATTTTGTCATATTTCTTAGATCATATTTTCGAAGAAATTTACCTATTAGTTAAGAAACAGTGAACTAGGCAATCTAACCTTTTTTTCTCGTGGTATGTAATTAATTTTTTATATTATGCAACGTTTTCGAATTTTAATAACTATCTCTATTTAAAAATTTAAACTATACATAGTGCTTGAATTTTATTTGTTCTTGAGTGTATGAACCATGTGGAAATAGGGAGGGGTTTTGTGAAAACTGAAAAAACCCCACTACTTCTTAATTTTTGTGCATATCAAATTAGTTTAAAGTTTTTATTACTTCTAAAAATAAGGCCAAAAATTTATGTATCACAGATTTTTGATAAAATTAAATGGGCTCAAGGAGCGCAAAAAATAGTGTTTTTGGGAGAAAAAAATTCCTAACTTCGTCAATTTTCAAGATATCAAATCCAAATAATTAGTATTAATTTCTCCTTAATATTATCTACAATTTTTATATTAACAAGTTTTTGATAGGACCAATTCGTACCGCAAAAAAAAAAAAAAAAAAAAAAAAAAAAAAAAAAAAAAAAAGGAGGGGGAGGGGGAGTTGAAGAAGAAAAAATCCATAACTATGTCAATTCACAAGATATAAAATCCCCATGAATTTATCATATCTTCTTAATATTGTCTTCAACATTTATATAGACAAGTTTTTGATAGCACCAATTCTTACAGCAAAAACAAAAATACATAGCAGTTGAAGAAAAAAAAATCTTATTAAGGGTGTATTGAAATCCAAACTGCTTATTTTCTTACTCATTTTTAAATTCATTTTTGCTCTCAAGCGTATCCAATTGGTAGATTCTCTTATTCAGAAACTATATAATGTACTATAATGATTGATTTTTTGATAGAGGCAGAATATATTTCAAAAAATGATGTCAAAGTGGGCATTTTTAACAGAATTTCTTGAAGCGATTGTGTTAGAAATGAAAAATATTGTCTTACTGAGAAAAGAATTGTTTATTAACCAAGTTTTAATTAATTGAAAGAAAAATGAAAACACAGGTCGCTTATAAATCTCTTCAAAAATCACATCACCAAGTTTCATATTTTTTCTATTAAGGGTGTATTCCGATCCAAACTGCTTATTTTCCGATTCATTTTAAAATTCCTTTTTGCTCTCAAACGCATCAAACTGGGAAATTCTCTTATTTAAAAACTCTATAATGTGCCGTGCTTCTTAACTTTTTGATAAATGCAGAAAATACTGTAAAAAACACTGTCAAAGTTGGCGTTTTGAACCGAATTTTCCGAAGCGGGCGATCTGGGAATGAAAAAAAAGGTCATACTGAGAAAATAACTGTTTAAAAATCAAATTCTAATTAATTGAGCTAAAAATGAAATCACACGGCATGTTAAACATGTCTTCAGAAATCACCCCAGCAAGTTTCATGTTTTTACTGTTAAAAATGAGTATGAAAATGTCTCAGAAAATTTCGAGCTGTTGAGGGTGGAAAAATATTTTTTCGAATACACCCTTAAAAATGAATCTGAAAATGTCAGAAAATTTCGAGTTGAGCATGGGAAAGTATTTTTTTTAAAATACCGCCTTAACATTATTCTGATAAAACCAGCTATTATATAAAAATGAAATAAAAACTCGTCAAAAGCGGCCAGATAAAATTGTTAAAGTGGGTTTATATCTAATCGTGATTTAGTTTTTGTTGGTGAAGTTAGTATACTTAACTTCGAAATCTACCTCCGCCTGTCGACCGGGCCGACAGGGATTTTTGCATATGTGGTACTGCAAGCGAGTAAATAGCAAAGCAGTACTTGCAGATGCGCTTATCTAAAACTTTTTGTGTTACTCTTTATTTGTGACCTTGAACTAACACTCTACAATGCTTACAGTTGATAATATTAAAATTTATAACTAGAACATTCTTTTATGGACACTCTGTAGTTTACAAAATTCACGTGTAAATGTGAAAAATGTCGTAAATTTTACTTTCATGTGTAATTTCCTCCTTTTTTCTAGTGGCATTCCTAAGTAAGTTATAAAAAATTTTCATTTAAAATTTTATGAAGTATTATTTCAGAACTATCAAAATATAAATAAATATTAATAACAAAAAATATTCTACACAAAAAATTAGTTTGAATTTTTGTCAATAGAAATATTAATTTAAAAATTGCAGGAAAAATATAAATTTTCATGAAAAATTTAAAAATGCAATTTAATTAGGAAAATATCAAAGTTCACGTCTGCAGAATTCATAATTCTGCTTAACATTTGTAACGTATCAAAAATGTGAAATTAATCAAAAAAGGAATAAGTCACAAAGTAGGATTGAACCCTCACCTACTTGGCTGCGAGCAAGCATGCTACTTCGGTGCCATGAAGACCACATAGAGAAGCTCAAGCTAACGGGTATATTAAACATACTCAAATTTAACCCACAATTTCTAGAAAACTAGTACCGTTTAAACTAAATCATTTAAGTGACTTTACTTACATTTTTGAAGTGCGTGATCCAGAACTAGGCTCGACTTCTCTATGCATTACTACTGTGTTTGAGAGTATTTGACTTAAATCCTCTAGTCCAACCATACTCAACCTGCAGCCCAGCGACCTTTTATGTATAGCCTGTGACATATAATCATTAATCCATATTTTAAAAATTGAGATGTGCATAAAAAGCATTTAAGATCTTATGTATTTTTATAGGAAGACAGAGTCTGCATGTTATTCATAATTAATTTTAAATTATGTTAAAACTTCTGAAATGCTGTTTGCTTAGTCAAAAGCTAATTGTATCTAAAAAATTGTGATTTAAGTGTGAAATAAGTGATTTTAACAAAATTTTGTATTCTACCGTTGCAGAGCACGAGAAGATCATTGGGCTAGGTCACATGTTCGAGAAATTTCGATTAGTGGGTCATTTTTGGATCATTGCCGGTCAAACTAATTTTGTCTAGAAAACGCCTCTAAGAATTTTGATTAAATTTTTTATTCTATCATTTTCGGGATCAAGAAGACCATTGGGTTAGGTCGCATGTTCGAGAAAATTCGATTAGTGGGTCATTTTGGCCCATAATGTGTCAGTGTCAAGTTCATTATATCTAGAAAACGGCTCAAAGGATTTTAACTAAATTTTATATCCAACTGTTTTTGGGCACAAGAAGACTATTGGGCTAGGTCACATGTTCGATAAATATCGATTAGTGGGTCATATTTGGGTCACTATGGGTCAAGCTAATTTTATCTAAAAAAGGCTTTAACGATTTTGACTGAATTTTATATTAGATCATTTCTGGTCTTGAGAAGACCACTGGATTGGGTCACATGTTCAAGAAAATTAGTTTAGTGGGTCACTGCGGGTCAAGCTAATTTTATCTAAAACTTCTCTAATGATTTCGACTAAATTTTGTATTTTATCATTTTCGGGTTCAAGAAGAGCATTGGGCTAGGTCGCATGTTCAAGAACATTTCATTAGTGGGTCATTTTGGGTCACAATGGGTCAGTAGAGTTAATTGTATCTAAAAAAGTCTCAAACAATTTTGACAATTTTGTATTATGCCGTTTCCAGGTACAAGACCATTAAGCTAGGTCACATGTTTGAGAAATTTTGATTAGTGGGTCCTTTTTGGGTCAGTACCGGTCAAGCTAATTTTATCTAGAAAACGTCTCTAACGATCTTGATTAAAGTTTGTATTCTATGGTTTCCGGGCTCGAAGACCACGTGGCTGTGTCACAGGTTCGAGAAAATTAGATTAGAGGGTCATTTTGGAATCACTGCGGATCAGCTAATTTTATCTATAAAACAGCTTAAATGATTTCAACTAAATTTTCTATCCTACTGTTTTTTATTACCAGACCATTGAGCTAAGTCACAAGTTCGAGCAGATTTGATTATTACGTCATTTTGGGTCACTGCCACTGGTGTAGTCGAGGGAGGACGTGGGGGGACGGCGTCCCCTCACTTTTTTATTTTATCTCGAGCGTCCCCTTACTTTATATTTACAAGGGGGGACGCTAGAGACGCGGGAGGACGCAGACTTTCCAAACTTTTTTTTTAATGAACACACCAATAAAGTAACAATTTTAGAAATAATGTATTGATTTTTAATACTTTTCAACAAGGTTGAAAAGTGTTTTCTGTGCTGGTTCGCCTATTCACATTTTAACTTCCATAAGTTTTGCTTGGATTGCGGCAAAATTTTATATATTTTTTTTAGTTCAATGTAGTATATCACCATTGTAAATGATGTGTATAGCATCAGTATTTCGTCAACAACAACAAAAACAGAGTTATTTCATATTACGCTTTATTGGCAGAAATTGTTTGAAATAGTTATAATATTTTAAATATAAAAAAATGACATTTGAAATTCGTTGCATGTTCCCTATCGGAAATAGCATTTATCGTTCGTTTACAGAGACATTAAAAAATATTTCCAAACACCATGATCCTTTAATGATAATTATTTGAAATGCGTGGAAAACTATGGGAAACGATAATATGGAAAACGGAAAAAAAGAAAAAAAAAACAGTTACAGGGCCACACAAAAGAATCCACCACATTGTCATCTATGGGTTCAGTTACTGAAACTTGTTTTCGATTATATTATCAGGGCTCCCAACACATTTTAGTCCCTAAAAAATGGGAAGGGGTTATTTTTATTTAAAAGGGAGGATTCAAGGAACCATTTATATTAAAAAAGGGGACTAAAGGGGCCATTCGTCTTAAAATACTGCACCGAGTTTTCCTAAATATACAAGCAAATTTTTTAAAAATACCCCAGAAAATATGTTAATTCGTTATCTTTATAAAGATGGTCATTAAGCAATGTAAACAGCTTTATTTAAACATTCTTAAATATTCTACTGCAAGAAGATAGATTATATTGAGCACTCACCTTCGTAATTGTCCTTAAAGAAGCATGAACTTTTAATTCAAATTGTTGAGTATTAAAATTTTAAATTAGTTTAACATATATATTGTTACTTCTTAACCTTAAAAATTAAACATTTTAATTCAAATTTTATTTCCTTTCTGCACAAAAAGTGAGATAAGCTATGGCTATGATGTTCATCAGAAAAAGCAAAATATGGCAACGCCCTCTGGGGAGTGATCAAAGCCAATATTGAATCAAAAGTTATTCATAATCATCTTACATATTAAATTTGATGAAATTCCATCCCAAGCATGCCAAGATCTGGCTATCATGGAAATCGTTAAAAATGCGATACAGTAGCATCACCTGTTGGGCGAAATACATCAAAAATCTAATCAGCATCAATTTATGTCAAGGGTAAAATGAATGGAAATTTGGTGAAATTTCATACCAGAGATGCTGAGATATAGATATATAAATTGTGAAAAATGAAGCATAGCAATGCCACCTGGTGGGCCATATACACCAAAACCTGATTAGCACTTGTATGTGCTAAGGTCTAATTAAATATATTTGATGAAATTATGCACTTTAGTTTTTGGAATACAGTGGCTGTGAAATGTGTAACATATACAGAGAGAAATTTTCAAAAAATTGTCAAATCATATTCAGGTCAACCTAAAACGTGTAAATCCATCAAAAAGATTCCAACACTTTCTTCTGATAAAAATATATTTAAGAAGTATAACAAAAACAAGAATAAATTCTAATTAAGATTTCCTTTAATAGAGAGATATGCTTCTACATCAAAATCGAAAACAAAACTAAATCTATAATAATAAAGATAGAGGTTGGTCTGCGTGCTGAAAAGACTGCTGCTCACAGCTACAAGATGGAGGCGAGGTACAGTCGTGGAAAAAAAAAAGTAAACACCCCTACTAACTCCTCAACAAATTATCGTAGACAAAAGTTACTGGTACCGGACGATTGGAAATAAAGTCTACTTTTAAATGGTGTGTATAAAATTTGCTTAGGGGACCGTATACATATTAAAACGAATCCAAACTTCATTTTTTTCAATGGCAGTACCCAAATTTAAGAAGATATTTCAAATCTTCGGTTCAAAATATGCCTAGAAACCAAATTTTAAGTTATTCGAATGATAAGTTTTAGAATTATAGACATTCAAAATTTAGTACTTCTAATGTTAAATTATATTTTCATATTTTTATTTATATCTCCTGAAATTATGCTCCTAATGAGCTAATTTTTTGTGTAGCAATAATACTAATATACCCAAACATAAATACGTTGAATTTGCAATTTTTATAATTTTATGATATGAATTATGAAATTAATATTCGAAAAAATTATGAATTGCAACATACAATTTTTTTGATGGATTTAGATTTATTAAGTCCTGCTTCATGGAAATCCAAAATTTCACATTTTTCTCCCAAGTAATTTTCAAATTATGCTTAAAAAACGGCAAAATGGTGGTTTAAGGGGCCGTCTATGATAGAAGTGAGTAAACTTTTGAAATTTATTCTGCTATCCTGTAATCTAACAGGTTTCATTGACGCTTAAACGTGCCTTGATCAAGAAAGCGGCTCTCTCGGTTAACAATCGAGTTCGGAACTTCAATTTGGATACAGCCCTTAAAATACGCTCGTTTTAAAATAATTAATTTCTCGGAAACTTACGGCACGAATTGTATAAAAATTCGTTTATAGGGTAATTGAAAGGTGTAGAGTTCATTTATGCTATCAGAATTGTGTACTGCTATTGAAAAAAAACAAAGTTATGGTTCGTTTTAATATGTAGATGGCCCCTTAAACAAATTTTATATACATCATTTAAAAGTAGGCTTTATTTCCAATCGTTCGGTACCAGTAACTTTCTTTTACGATAATTTGTTGAGAAGTTTGTAGGGGGTGTTTACTTTTTTTTTTTCACGACTGTACATCTATATTTAAAATTATGCACATTGAGGCCAGTTTTCGGATTTTTAACCATTTGGAAATGGTTGTTGTTTTCGGTCGAGGATGGGGCCAAATGATGCTTGCATTTTATTTTTTTTTTAACGAAATTGAACGATGCTCTTTACTTTTAGAAGAATTTTTATTTGAATAGGTAATAGAAAGGCATAAAATCGTTAAAAATTGTTTGAAAAGGTAATCAAAAGGCATAAAATCGTTAAAAATTGAAAAAGTTACAAAATGGGTAGGCACAAATTATCAGATATAGAAAAATCGAATTTGTCAGATATGGAAAAATCGAAAGCCAAAGAGCGACGCTGAAATGAAAATCGTCTTGCAAAGAAAAAATCGAGGTCTTCAACTCATTATGTAGGCCATGAAAATCGAGGTCTTCAACTGATTATATAGCTCATGAAAATCGAGGCCTTCAACTGATTATGTAGCCCATGAAAATCGATTACAGAATAAAAGACAAACGCGAAAAGGAAACAATCTAATGTTTAATCGATTGATAGTAAAAGGCCATGTCTCGAGGGGCTCCAATCCACTAGCCACGGCGTTTTACAATCGGTCGATTCTAACCGGGAAAAATTGAGCTCAACGTAGGTAATTTGTCGCAATCTGTGGATGATTCGGTAGAACTGCTTTCTATTTGTAAACTGTTTTTCTTCTCGAAGCGGGACTTGGAGAGTTTATTGATGAAGGTTTTGTTCGTCTGAAGTTTGATCTTTGTGATCTGTTGTTGAAGAGGATGCGACGGAATTTGGTGGACGAAATTTAGATTTTTCGGTTAAATTTTGTTACGAAGGTGATTTGTCGCGATCTGTGGATGATTCGATGGAACTGCTTTCGATTTTTAACCTCTTATCTCTCTCGGCTTCTCTTGTCGAAATGCCCCAAAATTAAAACTAAGTAAATATTAAGTCAAAAAATAAAAAAGAAAAAAAATTCCAAATGGTCGTTGTAATCTATTAAATTACATTTTTATTTATTTATTTAATTTATTTGCGATTTTTAGCTTTTTTTTCTTTACCGTTCATTGTGATTTTTTTCAGATTAATAAAAGGAATTCAGTTTCAATTTTTTAGTCCAATCGTAGTAAATTTTGTTGCTCTTTTCAACTTTTCAATAAAGTTTATTCAAAATTTGTACAGTGATTTATTTTTGGCGAATTTTTTAAGCGAATTTCAGCTTTTCTTCGCGTTTTGTTTCAATTTTATGATATATGAAAAAGGAATTTAGTTTCAAATTCTTAACCGTAATGTAATAGATTTTGTCCTTTCGCGATTGCGTCCTCAGATTGTAATTTTTACCGAATTTTACCCAGGTTTTTTTCATTCCGCGACGATTTTTTCACATTTTTGAAAGAACTCCGGTAAAAATGTTTTAGCCTACTTTAGTAAATTTTGTCTTTTGTGATTTTTATGAATTTTTAGCGATTTTTATACATTTCTCGGTGATTTTTCCACATTAGTAAAAGGAATCCTGTTTAAATATTTTAGTTCCATTATAGTAAATGTTGTCTTCTTTTCAATAAAGTTTATTCGGAGCAGCGATTTTTGATTCTTTTGCAGTTTTTATGCGATTTTTAGAGTTTTTTTGCCTGTTCCAGTCTTTTACTGTAGTTTAATATATTTTGTCCTCTTTTCAATAAATTTATTTCGAAATTCGTACTGTGATTTTTGAATTCTTTTGCTAATTTTTTACACAATTTTTGAGTTTGTGTTTTGCGGCGAATTTTTGTCATTTAGTTTCAGTCTTCTGGTAGTTTAATGTAGTAAATTTTGTCCTCTGCTATTTATGAATTTTTTGTGATTTTTAATGCGATTTCAGTTGAGTTTAACGTTCTTTCTTAATTCCGTGGCGATTTTTTGACATTCATAAACGAATTTTGGTTACACAGCTATACTATACAAGCCCACTATAGTCAATGTTGTCCTCTACGATTTTTGGAGGTTTTTATAATATGCGGAAATTTTTTTACATTAGTAAATTATTATTTTTTTTTTAGTCACCAAAAAAAGACGAAGTGGACCATAGGGTACCTTTTTCTAAAAAGGGAGCTTTAGGAGCGAAAGTGCACCACTTGGTAGCTCATTTTACATATTTTTTTTATTTATGCTGAACAAAACATTAATTAGGTATGTAAATGATACTTGTATATAGAGTCACACACAAAAATTCAAATGCACTACCATCTATGGCCGGATATTTAAGGAAATGCGTTTTGCAGCTGGTTTAAAATTTAGTGTGCAATTTATAATTAGAGTAGATTTTATTCTTGTTAATAATGTGGTAAGATTCACTGCATCGATTCACACATTCAAATTTCAATCTTATTTCATTCTTTCAATCAGAACAACTAGGCGTTAACAATAACTTCTATGTCAAATTTGAAGTTAGCCCCGACAGTTTCATAAGAATAGCAATTTTAGAAGGTTTTCAGCTCATTTCTTCACTTAAAATTTCAAAATTTTTAAAAGCCGTTCTTCGCGAGCATCTACATGTTAATAGTAAGCATTATATTTATTTTCAAGTTTCTTGTAAAAAACAGCTTCAGATACATTGTCATCAGACGATTTTAGAGGACTTTCCCATAAATTCACCGTATTAAAATTTTAATTAAAAAAAAAGTTTTAAGCGAGCATGTAAGTTCTGAAAATACATAAGTGCCATGTTTTAAGTTTCTTGAGAAATCCTGATGAAACTGAAATTTTAGAATGTTCTTTCCGCATTTCACACGGTTAAAATTCTAATTTTTGAAAAAAAAAATCAAGTATTGCATTTACACATTGGAGTAACCTATATAGTTATTAATTTAAAGTTTCTATTTCAAGTTTTTTTTTTAAAGAAATCTCGATGAAACGGAATTTTTGGAAATGTTCTGTAGAAGGATATTGATCTATTTCCCATCTTTAAAATTCATATTTAAAAAAAACATTCGATTTGGGCCGCATTTGAGTACTAAACATATTCTTCGAGCCAATAAAACGCATCATTTATCGATTACCTTTGGCCTTGGTCAGATTTTTTTAATATCTTTTCTGCCGTAAACAGTACTTATTAGTTACTTCTGGTCAAAAAATGGTATAAAAATTGCCTAGATGCGAAAAACGTGTAAATTTTCTCCCAAATTAAAGTTTGGACAGTGGCATATAGTCTCAGAATATTAAATAGTCTATTCATCACGTATAACATACTTGCAAAATTTGAGCCCAGTCGAAAACACCGTTTGAACGCTATAATGTTCAAACACACATGAAAAAAAAAAGACTTTGGGAGTATGAAAAGAAATACCACTGTACACACATACATAGAGAATTGTTGTAAAAATAGGAAAAAATGGATACAGGGGACTTCAAAAAATAAAGATATACCAAAATTTCACAGTCTTATTGTTTTCCCCCCATGATTACAATAAATTCCTTATATAACATTTGACCAAAAAGTAAAAATGCAATAATTTTTCAATGCTCTTAGTGTAAAACATTTTATAACTATTTCCAAATTAAATAATGAAAAACAAATTCTAATAAAAATTTCGTTGCTTGAATTAGTGCTACTGAATTACAAGTTCTATTCCAAAAATTGTCAGTCACAAAATAAGGTTTTAAATATTTGAATTCTATAGCCAAGCTATTTAGTGTCCAACAGATAAAAAAAAACTAATTAAATTAATTTAAATTAAATTTTTAAATTTAATTTTTCAATCACTTTTCTCTGCAATTGAAAATGAAAAGCAAGATTCAAAATAAAAGTTTGCTCTATGTGTGATACAGACCCTAATGTCTGAAACTATGAGCGTCCCCCCACTTTTTTTTCCAGGACTACACCACTGGTCACTGCGGATCAGGGTCATGAAACCGTGAAGTTGGTGAAGTATTGGCAACATTTGGCTGAAAAGTCTACTTTCAAAATTATGAATGCCAAAACACATACTCGGTGCCAAATGCAAGAATGTCGCCAAATTTGGCTATTGTCGAAAAAATAAGCATTCAGAATGTGAAAGAATTTTTTAGAAATTCTTAATAGGACTCGAGATAAATGGTTAAACCAATTAGAGTTGAGTTAAAAATGTAATTTGGAATGATGTCCTTTCGTTGTAAATGTGTGAATAGTGTAAAATTTAGAAGCACGTATACTACATCTTTTTCATATTGATTGTTATTGTAAATAATAGTGTTATAATATAACATGCTTTACAGCAATAATACGGAGAGATACAGTGAGAATATTCTATCAAGTTGAACATAAAGCTAGTTTTGACCGAGCTATGCTCAGTCATCCCTGCTTGTTGCATCATGCATAATAAAGATGAGATATACATTTTCCTTGAATTATTCAATGAAACTTTCCTCATGAAGGTACATTATTAATTCACATCAAATTCATAAAGTAAGGAAGTTTTATTTCAGGTTTAGTTAGTCTTAATAACCAAAAAAGCTTGATTGGGCCATTTTCACCATTCGCTTACATTTCAGAATTTTTTTTTTTTTCTTTCAAACTTAATAATTTCTTTTAAAAATGGAAACAGGTGTTATGGTAAATGTTTAAGGTATATGAAAAAGTAATTGGTCATGCACTTTGTCTTATAATTTAATATGTAAATGTTATTTTAATGTCTACTTGTAAGGGAAATTGTCAAGTCTGTTACCGTACAAATTACTGAAAATACTCAGCTTTAAATTTTCTAAAATCAACTTACTTTGAAGTGACTTATGTCCCGAAATTTCAAAACATATTTATCAATAATACTTAAATGAAATTGAAATGAGAAACATTTATAGCCCTAATTTTTGACCACATAGAAAATTATACAAGAACTTTTTCTAATAATAACATTATATATTCATGTAAATTATTGAATTTTAAGAAAATTACAGCTCTATTTTGTAGTTGAATGAAAAATAACAATAGAATGGTGAAAAAGTTATTTTAATATTAAAATATAAAAAAAGTGTGCGGTAACAGACTTGGCATTTGGTAATGGATTTGACACTAATCCGTTACCATACGTCAAGTCTATTACAGCACAGTTTTTAATGATCATATTTTCAACTTCATATATAAACTTTTTTATTTAAATACCGTATTTTATGGAAGACCCGTATGGACCGTATTACTCCACACTTCTCAAATTGGCCTGAATAAGCTTAAAAATATCGTAAACGACGCATCCATCGGAACGCTACTTTTGTCGACAGCGTCACATTGACCTAACTTTAATCAAAGTTTTCTGAGCAGTGTAGGATGCCTCGTTTTTAATATCTTAAGATGCCTGAAGTTTTATTTAAAATATTTAAATCGAATTTTAAATATTTTTATGAATTTTTAAATTAAGGAAACTCAGTTGGTATTTAAAAAATATCATAAATGCCGCACTTGGAAAAAAATTAACTTGTAAACGCCGCGGCATTTCTTCCATAAAATATGGTAGTATTTTTCTTTCAGTTATGATATAGAGAAATCATTTTATTTTATATTCAGATCAATTACTATATTTGAATTTGACTTGAATATCAAACAAATAATTTATCAAGCAGTTCCACCTAAATATTAAAATAGAACTTGAAGTAACTGAGAATTAGCATCTGTTTGAATGGTTTAATTCAACAAAAAGTTTATATATATATATCATCATCATCATCAACCGTTTTCAATCCACTGCTGGATGTAGGTCTCCCCCAGAACATATATATATATATTGTATTTACTTATACTCGAAATACGTGCATGATATATATTCAAGTGCAACATGACTCAAATTTTAGTTTTCATATAATAAGTGGAACTGGACACTCGTAAAATATTCAGTCTTATTGCATTGACAAATTTGATTATAGAAAAATTGCTATGATTTGCTCAAAATTAACATGTATGTCTTGGATGGGAAATACTCTCCTGTTGCAGTCATTCACATTCAGACCCACATAATTTTAATTTTATCTTCTTTATCTGCTTTGTTTAGGATGTGTATTTTTTTTTTTCTACTTCCTCCAATAAATTTTACCAAAACATGGACAATTTCATACAATTTATCAGCAGGTATCTCTTCCAGAACCATCCTCAGGCCTTTTTATTTACTTCTCTTCTATATAAAATTCACTATCAGTATCGATAAATATTTCCCTCTCTGAGGAATTCGAATAGATCTTACTGATTTCATAGTACAAAAAGAGTAATTTCCTCATCAATATACAGGGTGATTCAAAACTAGAGGAACAAACTTCTTGGAGAGGTGAAGTACATCTAGACAACTCGGAATCACATAGCAATGCAGTATCGGAAATGCAATCCTAACGAAATAGGGAGGTTGTTAGGGGCTGAATCATCGTGATCGAAAATTGACATTTAAGGACCATAAGCTTAAATTAAGTCATGAATTTCATGATAATGAAGTTGCCCGATGTTTCATAACATAGGCACCTCATGGAATCTCAGATGTTTTGAAATATGCAGGGCATCCTTCAGACTTCACAATAGCAATGAGGATGCGCCATTTCAAAATGCCCTTACTACCTCAAACATGCAAAAATATAGATAAGAACCAGGTACGTAGGCAGAAAACTTCATTATCGACAAAATATTGATTTATTTTAAGCTTTATTTTAATGTCAATTGCTATCACAATGATTCAGAGACTAATAACCCCCTGTCTTGTTAGGATTGCATTTCCAACGCTGCATTATTATGATTCCGATTCATCTAGGTATACCCCCAGCCCTCCTCGAAGTTTGTTCCTCTAGTTTTATATCGCCCTGTATGTATATAAGACACCTATATCAAGTGTAGCCTGAGTTCTAGATGCACCACTGTGACTGGTTTGCATGTCTTCACTGAATCTGTATGCATAATTTTCTGGAAAATAAATATGCAAAAATGTTTTATTCAGTTTTTGCACATTAAAGCTGGAAGGGGCTGATATTTTAAAACTGTTTTTTAAAGCATATTAAGACTGCTTCAAACTTTTCAATTAACATGGAGTTACTGGACTGAAGTTTGCACAAGCAACGTTAAACTTGCTTTACATGCCAATACTTTTTTTTTATACCTCCTCATATTTTATCAATAAATCATTGATATAATTTTCTTTGCAAAGAATTTTTTTCTATAAAAAGTAGAATACTGTTAATAATTTGCATACAAAATAAATATGAATTTAACATTTTAATATAAAAATTTAAGTTATTTCGTCCATTGGTTTGCCATAAGTGATTGAAAATGTTTTAAATTTGCCTTTCTTTGTTTGTTTTCAGCTTGTTTATATTTTTCTGGATTTTATTTGTCTTTCCAAATGGTAGCACCGTTGCATTTCTGCAGCTGCTAAAGCCATTCTCGATGCAAAAAACCTTTATAAACGATAGTTTGCAAACAATGTCAAGTCTGTTACTGTGAGTCAATTCCCTTACCAATCGCATAGTAACAGACTTGACAGGTAACGAATTTGACATTCAAATCAAACCATTAGAAATGGAGATAAGCTGTATAATTTCTAACTTAGATAACAATATACATGCCTTCTAAAGTTATTTAGTGATCAATATTTAAATACAAAAGTGTAAAAAGTTTTATTTTAGTATTAAAAATTATGGTAACAGACTTGACCATGAAAAAAAATACCAACTTTGAAGAAAGCCGGTTCTTGCCACTATTGCAATGTTTTTCAATTGATGAATAAGAAATAACAAGTAGCAGTTGCTTGAATAGTTTAACAATGCCACTGAATATGTACTGCCAACTTTTGGCAGAATTAGAAACCTATTTTGATTAAAATAATTATAAGGTAATGGACTTGATGTAAAGTGAGGGACAAAATATTTCTGTTGATTTGTTAAAGAAAAAAACTTAGGCAATTAATTTTTTTTCCCCTAATATAGCACACTAATAGTTCATATTTAAAGTAATTAAAGCTTTTTATTTTAAATTTAAATTAGATTAAAAAAATAAAAGTTAAAACTTGGAATGGGACAAGCATTTTTGCTTAGAATCATAATTTTAAAGATTTATATTTCAAAATTTTTTATTGATTTTTTTTATTTTTAATGCTAGAAATATTTAATATAGTCTTCTTTATACAATGCATAGCTCAATTTAAACTTTAAATGTTAATTTATATTTGAATTTTCTTCTTTTTTCTCTTGGACAGCATATGTAAGCAAATTTTGAAAATGGCCCGATTAATACATATATTTGATAAAAAAGATTGTGATTACCAGTGATATTAGCAATATCTTGATTTTTTTTTTTTTACAAATAAATTTATACTTCATGAAAAACCACGAGTTTATTCATATTATGAATTGTTATATATTAAAATACATACGGAATGATATGACTAAAAAATTCTGCAATTTTGCCCCTACATCTGAACTGAAAGTTTCAATGTTTACATCTGTAATGAGGTGCGGATTATAGGCATTTGCGGAATTTAGGGTTGTGGATTTGAGGAAGTCTACTGTATATGCAAAAATGTTTAAAGTACAGTCAAGGATCGATAATCCACTCACCCATTATCCGCAATTTTCTATAATCTGCATTGCTTAGCAAAAGTAAATATCATGAATTTTGCCAATCTGTCACTGAAAAATAAAGCGAACTTTGATAAATGTGCAGTAAAAAATCACTAATTTCATTTATTGGCCATGGGAAAACCCCCAAGAATTCTGACAAACAATCGTGGGGAAAAAATCGCGAAATTTGCAAATATGATGTTGAAAAATACCGTGAACTTCGACAAATGATGGTGGAAATAAAACACGAATTTCAGCAATTGATTGCGAAAAAAAAATCACGAATTTCGTCAAACAATCTTACAAAAAAAAAAAAGTGAATTTTCATGAAATGATTGCGGAAAACACACGAATTTTGGTAAACAATCAAGGAAAAATATTGCAAATTTCGTCGAAAGTTTGTGGAAGTACATAACGAATCTTGTCAAAAAATCGCAGAAATACATAGCGAATCTTGTCAAAACAGGGACTGCGCTAACCATTTGCCAAATGCGAATACATCATAAAATTGGCGAGAGAAAAAATATTATGGCGAATGATGTTAGAGACTCTTTTGAAATGTAAATGAATTTCCGTTTTTTCTGTTTTTAGCGCGACTTCGCGTACGGCCACATTTCATGAGCATTGAGGAAAAAAATAAAATTTCTTCGTATAAAACTTATGATTTATGAAATTTATAATACTCTAAAATAAGATTATTTTTGTGTGGAGTAAAAAAATTCAGATAGAAAATAATAAATGTGTGCAATATTAAAACACACAGCAACTGTAATATGGTAAGAAAATGCTTTTTTATGGGGGGTTAGTCGGAAAATAAGTTTCCCCTGTTGATTGTGGTCAGAGTTGTGTATGAAAGTCAAAAAATAGAATGAGGCATTAAAGATAAGACATATCTTTATTTTTCTACATAATTACCAAGTACATTGAGACATCTGTCATACCGCTTGATAAGCTTCAAAAAGCCCTCCAGGAAAAACTCGGGGCTTTGCATACAGAAGAAGCGTTGAACAGCTTGTTTGACTTCAGCATTGCTTCCAAAGCGCCTTCTGCCAAGATTCTCCTTAAAAGCTTGAAACAGATGGAAGTCACTTGGTGTGATATCAAGACTGTATGGCGGAAGGTGTAGGCACTCCCAACAAAGAGTTGCAATATGGTTTTGTGTTGCCGTCGCAGAGTGTGGTCTCGTATTGTCATCCAACAGCAGAACGCCAGATCTGAGAAGGCCAGGCCGCTTTTTCCGAATCACCTCTTTCAATTTTGACAGAGTTTCACAGTACCGCGCAGCATTGATGGTTCCATCCTCCAAAAAATCCAGCAACAAAACTCCTTCGGCGTCCCAGAAAATGGTGAGGAGCACTTTACCTCAAGACGGGGTTCTTTTGAACTTCTTTCAGACAGGTAATGATGGATGTTTCCACTCCATAGATGAGGCCTTCAATTCGGGCGTGGAATGGTGGACCCACGTTTCATACCCTGTCACAATCCGGTCGACCTCTACCCAGTGGTGTATTGGTGTCTTGCACGTTCGCCTGCTGTGTCGTCTTTCGCCCATAACTGTTCAACGCTACGTCCATATGTAAAGCCCTGATTTTTTCTTGGAGGGCGTTTTGAAGCTTATAAAGCGGTATGACAAATGTCTCAATGTACTTGGTACTTACATGGAAAAATAAAGTTGTTTTATCTTTAATGTCTCATTACATTTTTTGTCTTTCATACACACCTCTGTCCACAGTCGCTGAAAGGGTTAATGATAATAAATGCATATGACATGTATATATATATATATATATATAAGGTTTGTTGGGGTAACTGGAACCACAAGGTAAGTGGGCCATAGGCTATTTTATAAAAAACTGTTGGTGTTTTTTAAGTTTTAGCTTTTGTGAGCAATGCCCCTTTATCTCTACTTCCTAAAACAACGTGTATCAACTCAATCATAACTCTCACTTTGCTGTGATAGGTTGTCAAAAATTTACATTTCTTTTTTTAAAAACGTCAATATGGTTGAACTTCCTCGGATTTTTATTAAAATACTGTAAGTACTTTTATTAAACAATCTTTTTTTTTAAAGATTAGACATAACTACATTAATATTATTAGGTATCTATATACATATTTACTTCATGTTTTAAATGTAAGCCCAGTGTCCCAGTTACCCCATAAATGTTTCAAGAATGGGGTAACTGGGACATGTATCCAGGGTAACTGGGCCATGCTGGATCCAGTTACCCAAATAGTTATAAACAATTTTTTTGTGTTTCTCTTACTACGGGAAGTAAATTTCTCCATTGGCTTTTGCTCACAATAAAGAAAATGATAGAATACCTTATTAAAATAACGTAATGAAATTAAAAAAAAAGCATATTGAGTGGTATCAAGCCAAATTTCTTGACCTCTTGAGAGGCGGTGATGCCGTTATGGCATCACTTAAGTTTAATTCCTAATTGCCACATTGGCACCTGAATTTTATAATGAAAATTTAACCTTTATTAAGTACGCGAAAATATACTTTTACATGTTTTCAGATATTCTCTTGTAAATATTGGTGTCATTAAATTATTTCAACATTTTACGAATGCGAGTACCTTGTCCCTTAAAGCCAGATAGCCAGACCTTGAAATTGTACTATACACACGGGTCGCATTCTATAGGCATAGCTACCAACTTTTATGCTTTCTTGCTACCACTAAAATTTAATAGAGATTTTCGTTTTGTTTAATCATAAGATTTCGACGATTAAATAAGACAACATTTACTATAATATTTTAGTGGTAAGAGGAAAGCGTAAAAGTTGGCTGCTATGCTATAGGGAATCTTTTATTGCTCCTACCACTATTTTGAAAATATCTTCATTGCACCTTTCTTTAAGGAACAATAAAATTTTCCCTATATAATGCGACCCCTGGATAAAGTACTTACGTAGCCTTTTGTTCAGAGATTTACCATGCTATTTTTCCTTTAAAATACCCATGTGACTTTTATACTTATTATCTATACTAAAGTACATAAGTACTTACTTAAGTTTTATATTTTTGGTATAAATAAATCTAATATTTTCCCTTTTAGTGCTTTTTTTAGGCACACTGACAGGAAAGATTTCCCTTACAACGCTGTTTATTGACATATAATTTACATGATCTGCCTGGTTTAAATTTTTTTAAGTTGTTTACACTTTTTCAAACAGGACCTGATATCCGAGATGAAAAAATATAAACGCGTTGGAACATAGACCCCCCCCCCCCCCTGGTCCAGTTACCCCATTTTTTGGGGCAACTGGACCCATGAGGAAAGAAAGATGAAATTTGCATATTTTTAAATATTAAAATGTAATTTTGAGCATTTCTGTCTGATAGAGGGAACCTAACTGAACACATTTACAGAAGTTCAGACTTTAATTGAAATGAACATTAGCTTTTTGAAGCTGAATTGTCAGAAGCTCCAGAGTCACATTGTAAAATCATGTCCCAGTTGCCCTGACTAACCTTATATATATTATATCATTATATATCATACATATGTATATATACAATAAAAACTCCCTATAGCGACCATGTTCCGTTCGAATAAAAATTGGTCGCTCCGAGAGGTGGTCTCTTAATGGAGGTCATGTTTAAATCTAGATTTTAATTGTTGAAAACAGTAACAATTAAAGTTACTAAAATTAATTTTCACATTACGAAAAATTTGAAAATTTAAGTATCAAAACAAAAGTTAATTGTATAAAGTTAATTACAGCAGCCTTTAAAAATTAATACATTGACATTTGCTTTGATTTTACGGTTTTATCTTTAACTTTTATTTCCATGTCCTTTCGAAGTTCAGTAAATAAGTGCAATTTCTTTTTGGACAGAAAAAAATGTCTCATTAATTTATCTATTTCTTCAAGAGTTTCCTGACAGAATGGTGCAGGGGAGTTTATTGACTGTCATTCTTTATTTGTCATCAAAGTTAAATTCATTGCCTAAAAAGGTACAAAGGGGTTTAAACACTTAAAAGTTACCTATACAATACATTGACCACTATGGAAATTAAGAGCTCTAAAACTTTATGAAACGCTTTTATTAAGAAACAGGAGCACCTGTAATTAAGGGTAGTGACACAATATTTGTTAAGATTTTCTGAATTGTTGAAGCAACTTCTTTCAGTGATGTTTTGCAATGTTTGCAATTAAAATTTTAAATACTTGTTAATATAAATGCAGTGTTGAATATCATTTTTTCTCTCTTCCAAACAGTTGTACTCCCCACCATTTACAAATGTTAGTTGGGAGGCTGCTCTCCTAGAAAAAATTTAATTTCAAGTCCTGTTTATATGAAATCTGACTTGGTCAAGTATCTTGAGATGCATAATATTATGGAAACAGTTTAACAAACTAAATGCTCATACTTAAATTCGTTAAAATTTTATTTATCTCAGAATGCTTAAATGAGTTAAATCACACTCTAAAATTCTAAATACAGTTACAGAGAATTTTGCAGCACAAACCTTTAGTTATATTTTAGGTTTTGCAATAGATAACATTGTACATAATTTTATTTCAATATTTTTCTACGTTACTGATTTTCAGTCTTAAATTTGGAGAAGGAAATACTGAGTTACTAATAGAATGTCTATCCTTTTGAAAATTATTAACCTCCTGACTGCCAAGCAAAAAGGCAAAATTTTAACGTTCTGTTTTCTCTAATTTTTTTGAAAATGCAAAAAAAATATTTTTCTAACATTAAAAACTTAATTACAGATATAAATATCCTTGAATTATATTAATTTAAAAAATGCGTTTACTACAGTGAAACCTGCAGTTTAGTGAATGAATATATCAGTTCCTGGCAGTGAGAAAGTTAATATATAAAGCATGTAGCTAAATGGTAGTTATAAGCTTGATATGATATTTAACGTATAAAATAAAAACCATATTTCGGAGCATTAAAAAGAAAATTAAAAATAAAGATAATTACAAGGTGGATAACATTGTTTTGGTATGTTCTTGAAAAAATTGCTTCTTGCTATATGATAGACAGACCTATTTAGAACATTTTAAATTAGCATAATTTTGGCCTTAACTGATAATGCAGTAGGAGGTGTAATTGAACATTTTGTGTTACAATCTACTTCTTATAATATTGATAAAAATAATGTTGTGCATGAAGTGAAAAATATTCTCTGATATTAATATTATGAGAATACACAATTATATCTGCTATTCATATCTATAAAAGTATGAAGCTTCTAAATGATAGTTATAAGCTTGATGTGATATTTAATGCATAAAATAAAAACATATTTGAGCATTAAAAAGAAAATTAAAAATAAAGATAATTACAAGGTGGATAACATTGTTTTGGTATGTTCTTGAAAAAATTGCTTCTTGCTATATGATAGACAGACCTACTTAGAACATTTTAAATTAGCATAATTTTGTGCATGGCTAATAATGTAGTAGGAGGTGTAATTGAACATTTTGTGTTACAACAGGGTTGCCACACCACTGATAAAACCAGGAAAACACAGGGAATTTTAAATTCCCTTCCAAAAACAGGGGAAATGCAGGGAATTTTGAAAAATTAAAAAAATAAATCTGGAAAACACAGGGATTTTTTTTTGTTTGTTACTGGTATTTTCAAACATAAATTATTTTTTCTCGGCTTTAAAAACAAAATCGCTCCGCAGGAAAAAAAAAAGAAGAAAAAGTGGTGCGAAAATTCATTTTCAACAAAACTTCGTAAAAGCACATTTCTACCTATACTTCTTTTCTTGCAATGACTGAATCCAGAAAGCAGCCGCTTCATCCCAGTTCCCATTCACATCCATCTGCAACTGCACATAACATTCTATCTCTTGGTTTTCTTTGTTCAGTACAAAGCCATTTCAGCATGCATGCACCTGGTACCGCCAAAACAAAACAATGTTGATGCAACCAGCACACGCATGCGATTCACGATTGTTCGAGTTTAGTTTTGTTTTAGTTTGTGTTTTATTTGACTTTAAGAGGTGCGATTTAATTGATTAAATTTCTTATAACGAGTTCTTTAAAGTCCGTATTTAATACAGATTGGATGGATTCACATATAAATCCTGATTTTTCCGGTTGGATTGCAGAAGTTCCAAAAAATCCATTTGCTGCGTATTGTAAACTTTGCAAGAGGATTTTCAGCCTAAGCAAATGGGAAAGCAAGCTGTTACAAGTCATGCAAAGGATAAGAAACATAAAAAAAACTGACTTCATCATGAACTTCAATCTTTGATTTTGTACCCAAAGAAAGTGTTAAGAAAGAAGATAACACTTTGGTTTCTTCAGAAGCGTCGGCTGTACCCAAAGAAAATGTTAAGAAGATAACAGTTTGATTTCTTCAGAAATGTTGGCATATGTTACTAATGAAAATAAAAAAGGTCTATCTCATTTCCTGATGTAGGAAAATACATTCAAAGCTGAAATTTTGTGGGCGATGAAGCTTGTTGCATCACATTCTTCATTTAATTCGTTCAATGATGTATCTGAGATATTTTGGCACATGTTTCTATTGCTAAAAAATGTACTTTAGGACGTACAAAAATGAGCTATTTGATTTGTTATGGATTAGCTCCATTTTTCCAACTTTCTCTTCAAAAGTCTGAAGTACAAAATATATGTCATGTGCTTTGATGAAGCATTAAATCATGTTTCTCAAAAGTGTCTAATGGATTTAATAATATCGAAAAAGAATAATTAACAGCTAATATTATCTTGTAATATTTTTTAAAGTAAAAATTAATCAGTGTTGTGTATCAAAGTTATCTTATATTTTATGTGTCCTGGGTCCATATTTCAATTTGAATGCATAAAGTAGCTTTTTTATTTTCTCCAATTTTTGTGATATTATGTTTGAGATAATTGGTTTTTAGGTAAGATTCTTTAAAATTTTATATTCTTTAAATTATTAGAAAGTTTTTACATTCTAACATTCATTTACAAATATTTCAAAGTATTTTTTAGTAGTATGTTTGAGTATTGCTTTACTGTTTTTATTATTATTAATGTAAAATGTGAAATTTAATAATAAATGTAACAACTTTTAAAGAGTTTTATCATTTGCTCATATCATATATTCTATTTGGTCAATTAATTGGTAATGGTACGTTATAAGCCCAGAAGCAGAATTTTCGGTATCATTCTGCAGCATATTAAAATTTATCTGTGACTCAACAGTGCTAGACTAAGCCTACTAAAATAATATCGCGTAAAATAAGAAAAGTTTACCTTTATAAAGAAAATGATAAAATTATGAAACAAATACTATAAATCTAGAGATTTAAAGTAAATTTCAATTTTTTTAAAGCCCAGCCTTTTGTTTTAAGCTTGTGGATTAATCTGCAAGGTTTAAAATATTCTGCAGTGCCCACTGCCGTACTGGACAGTTTCTGCTACTGGGGTTATGAGATGACTAACTAGTATACATACATGGGCATATTTTGCACACACAGCATAGTAATAAACACGTTGTGGTACAGGGAAAATATAGGGAATTTTTTTTCAAGATTAGAGCAACCCTGTACAATCTACTTCTTATAATATTTATAAAAATAATGGTGTGCATGAAATGAAAAATGGTCTCTGATATTAATATTATGAGAGTATGCAATCTGCTATTCATATCTTTAAAAGTATGAAGCTTCTTTCTACCAATATAAAATCAATTTTAGTATTCAAGGATTGTATTATACTTATTTATAGAAAATATAATTGTAAATTAATCAGCATAAAATAAATTTTATTATGCTTTTAAGTGTAATTGCATCAATTTTTTCATTTTTTATACATTTATTTATATAGGTGGCCTCTTTAGCTATTTCAGAAACCTCTTTGGGAGTCGAGAAATCCGTATCCTCATCCTTGGATTAGATGGTGCTGGTAAAACAACAATTCTATATAGGTTGCAAGTTGGCGAAGTTGTAACTACCATTCCAAGTAATTTTTTTAAATATTCCTGTAATAATGAGAAACTGCACATTTATTGATGATTCTCTTTTCTGTTATTTAACGCGAGAGTAGTTTCGTCTTTCTTTTTAATAATACTATTGGTCGTGTTTTTTTTTTTTTCCTCTGCCAATGACTGCTGTCAGAATTTTTTTTATTTAATATGCATATAATACAGTATAGGACCCATTATCCTGAATTTCAAAAATCAAGGACCCGAAATCCAGAATATTTTTTTTTTCAAAATTTGTAAATTTATATACTATAATTTTGCAATTTCTGAAATTTTTTGAAATTTTTACAGATTCAGTTAAAACAAACAAAAATGACTGAATTGTAAGAAATAAGGTCTATTAAAAATATTGATCAAAATATTTTATGTAAATTATGTAGTTAAAAAAAAGGGTAGAAATTGTAGATTAAATAATATTAGTTTACCGATTTTATTTTGTTATTTATTGTTACCATCAATTAGTGCAGAAATTTCTGCTTAATTTAAAAAAAAAATGCAAAGGGTGAAGTTTTTATTCATATCTTACAAGTGGTTGTTTCAATTTTGTTATTTTTATATTTTTGAAAAATACTGGCAGGATTTCAGGGGCTGGGGGAAGGGGTGGTTCTGATTTTTTTTAAGAAATAGGATTTATTAAAAATATTAATCAAAACTTTATGTAGCTACAAAACAAAGAAAGAAAGAGTAGAGCTTATAGGTAAAATGTTAGTACCAATTTTAATTTTTTGTTTAAATAATTTTAAAAAATATGCAAAAGATAAGTTTTATCCATATTCTACATGGGATTGTTTAAATTTTGTTATTTTTATGTTTTTGAAAAATTTGATTTCAAGGGTGGGGTGATATTCTGAATTTTGGTAGGATCCGAAATCCAGAAAATTTCAAAATCTGGAAAGTCTTCGTTCCTGAGGATTCCGGATAATGGGTCCTGTACTATAGTACAGTATAGCATCCATTATCTGGAATACTTGGGACTTGAGATATTCCGGATAAAGAGTTTTTCCGTAATTCGGAACACATTACAATAAATGTTAAGAACAGTGTAAAATAATGGTATGAAATGTATAAAATATGAATGATATTTGAAAATACATAATTATAAATTTAGTTAATTTAATAACTTATTTATACAAAATAAAAAAACCTTCTAAATTACAATTCAAATAAAAAAGAAAATTACATTAGCATATAAGAAGAGAGCAGAATCCTTTGATTGGATTTTTTAGAAAATTTTTATTAAGATTGGTTGTTTGCACTGTTTGGTTGTGTCTTTTGCACTAATTGCTTCTGTATACTGACACGATTTGCTGTTTGTGGGAGTAGCTTGTTTGTTGCATTCCACAAATCATCTGTTCAATTGAAAAATATTAATAGCTCATTTGAAATCTTTTTACCACCTCATTCTGCTTGTCATCATCTTCACTTCCATTAGACATATCCCTTGGCATTATGTCACAAATCTCACTGCCAGTCATCTGATCACTTACAGGAGTATCGTCATCAGCAATTAGACAATCTTCTACTGGTTCTTGATCTAACAGTTGAGCTTCTGAACATGAAAGTTCTTTAGCTTAGTCCAACAGATCTGTAATAATTTCTTTCTCTTTTTAAATTTTAAAGTCTTCAACTTCATGCTCATTTACACCATTAAATGCATGATTTTACGTTTTTGAAATGAAACAAATTATTTTTCAGTTATCATTCTGCATTCCGGATTTCGGAGCATTCTGGATACAGGGTTTCCAAATAACAGGTCCCATACTGTATTATGTATTACTTTTCAATGAAGGTATAAAATTGCAATGTACTAAAATTATAGGATTCTCTCATGAGCAGGGTCAGGTTTTTAACAGTTTAAACTCTGTATAAAAAAAACTCATATTAATTTTTGGTAATATATATGGATTATAATGTTAAAGATGTCGGTAATAAGTGTCAAATATTAAAATTGATTTTTAAGTAATATGTTAAAATCTCTATTTTTTTCTAAATAATAAATGTCTAATATTTTTTTTTTTTTTTAATCTTTATGCTGTTCTGAGAAAAGGTTCTGTTCTTATATCCAAATATATATCATCATCATCATCATCAACCGTTTTCAATCCACTGCTGGATGTAGGTCTCCCCCAGATTTTTCCAATGTTTCCTGTCTAGTGCTTTAGTCATCCAATTTACACCGGCTACTTTTCTGATTTCATCACTCCATCTTACTTGAGGTCGTCTTCTTGGCCGTTTTATATCTCTGGCATACCACTGTAGGGTGTTTGTGCTCCATCTATTGTCTTGTCTTCTTGCGATGTGCCCAGACCATTTCCATTTTAGCCGTTTAATTCTTTCAATGATGTCAAAGACTTTCGTCTGACTTCTTATCCAGGTTACTCTTTTTCTGTCTCTTCTAGTTATACCTAGCATACATCTTTCCATACTTCTCTGTGTTGTTTGTAATCTTTGTACCATCCGTTTTGTTAGCGTCCATGTTTCTGCTCCATAAGTTAGGACAGGCAAAACACATTGGTTAAATACCTTTCTTTTCAAACACAGGGGCATGCTACTCTTCAGAATAATATTGTTCTTCCCAAAAGCACTCCATCCATTTCTTATTCTTCTATTGATTTCATTCATGATACTATTATCAGATGATATTTCTTGCCCAAGGTACACATAACTTTGCACTTCTTTAATTTCAGTGTTGTTGTAGACGGTTTTCTTTTTTGATGCAAATGAATTGAACATCACCTTAGTCTTTTCCAAATTTATTTTTAATCCCACATTAATGCTAGCGTCTGCCAAATCTTTTAGCATATTTTCCAATTCTTTAGGACTGTTACTGAAAATTAAAATGTCGTCAGCGAATCGGAGATGACTTAAATATTCCCCATTTATTCTAATCCCTTTGTTTTCCCAATCCAGCTTCTTGAAAATATTTTCTAAGACAGCAGTAAAAAGAAAAAGCTTAGGCGAAATGGCGTCTCCTTGTCTTACCCCTCTTCCAGGCTTGATCTTTGCTTTTCCTTTGTCCAAGCGGATGGTTGCTGTTGCTTTCTTGCAAATCTTCTTTATAATATTGATGTAAGGTTTGTCTATACCAATGTCTCCAGAGATTCTACTATTGCTTATGTGTAGACCGAATCAAATGCTTTTTCATAATCAATAAAGGCAAGGCAAAGAGGTAAATTATATTCCTTATGTTTTTCTATGAGTTCCCTTACTGTTTGGATATGATCCATTGTGCTGAATCCACTTCGGAATCCTGCTTGTTCTCTAGGTTGAGCTGAGTCCAGAGCTGATTCAAGTCTTGTCGTTAAAACTTTGGTGAAAATTTTATAAATCACTGACAGTAAGCTGATTGGACGGTAGTTTTTAATGTTTTCCTTCTCTCCTTTCTTGTAAAGTAGCACCATCACAGCATTATTCCAATCTTCTGGTACATCTGACTTCTGGAGACATTTAGAAAAGAGTAAGGATAGCATTTTTGCAAATTCTTCTCCTGCTTCTTTGATAAGGTCGATTGTAATTCCATCTTCTCTGGGGCATTTACCTTTTTTCATAAATTTAATGGCTTGTAAAACTTCGTCTGTCATCACTGGGATTATAGCATCGGTTTCTGTTAAGTTTTCTCGTGGATCACATAAGTTGATTTCCCTCTGATCTTCACATTTATATAAATCGTTATAGAATTTTTCGACAATGTGTACTATTTCTTTATTTATTTTGGTGATTGTTCCATCTGCCCTCTTTAGTTCAAAAATACCTTTTCTTCCAACACAAAGTTTTCGCCTAGCTGATTTTAAACTTTTGTTATCTTCTAGAATTTTCTTGACAAGATCAGAGTTAAATTTTCTGATATCTTCTGTAACATTTTCTTACTGTTTTACATAATTCAGCATATTCAACTCTTGATTTAGGATCGTTTTTCTTCATTTTAAATTCTCTGCGTTTCTTCATCAATCTTCTTGTTTCTTCTGTTATTTTCTTTGTCTGCTTTACTTGTGCATCGCCAGCTATCTTCTTTGCAATATCTTGTTGAGTACTGGTTAGTTTCTTGTTCACTACTGTAACATCTTGCTCTTCTTCTAAAGTTGATTGAAGTACTTGGAAACGGTTTTTAAGTTCCAAATAGAATTCTTTATGTTTCTGGAGATTTATTATATCGATTGATTTCTTTGAGTGTTGCAAAAGCTTCATTCTTTCCACTTTAGTATTTAACAGCAGTTTGCATCTAACCAACCCTGTGATCACTTCCTGTATTGAAGTTACTGAGAACGCTGCAATCCTGAATAAGATGCTTTTTGTTTGTTAAGATGTAGTCGATTTCACTTGTTGAGCCATTTGCACAACGCCATGTCCATTTTCTTTGTGGCTTTTTCTTGAAAAATGAATTCATGATATACAACTGTTCACATTCTGCAAACTCAATCAATCTGTTTCCTCTTTCATTTCGCACCCCATATCCATGATTTCCTACTGATAACTCACCTTTCTCTTTTTCCCCAATTCTAGCATTCCAGTCTCCCATTATTAATTTTATGAAGCATTTTCCCTTTTGATGCATTGAAGCTACTTCTTCATAGAAATCCTCAACTTCTTCATCAGTATAGCTTACTGTTGGTGCATAAACTTGGGTAATTTGCAACTTGTATCTTTTAGACACCTATATTACTAACCTTGCAACTCTATCTGATGCACTATCATATTCTACGATGTGATTCTTCCACCTTTTATGAATCAGAAATCCTACACCGCTTGTTCTTCCATCTTCTGTGCCTCTGTAGTATAATACATGTCCGCTGGCAAGATCTATCTTCTCTTCTCCTTTTCTTCTTACTTCACATAATCCTAGGATGTCCCAGTTGATTCTTTCTAATTCTTCTTCAAGTTCCTGTAAACGATTTTCCGAAGATAGGGATCGTCCATTATATGTAGCCAATGTCATCAACTTATGGCAGCCTAGCCAAGCCCGGTTATTCTTAGCACCCTCTGTCTTCATGTCTTTCTGATCGATGCCATAACCAGGAACATTCAGACCGCCGGGAATTAAGGGCCATGATTTATTTTGTGAATTCATGGTAAAATAAGGGGGGGGGGGGGGTAGGTGGCCAAATTCCTCCACGCTGGCCAAGCGGGTTGGAGGAAGCCCATCCGCATTCGTTCCCCATGCACTAGGCAAGGGTACTAACAGGCTGTACCGGTGGAAGGTGCGGATTGGACATTAAGTCTCCGCTCCCAGTCGATTCCTTTAAGTCCTCCTCGAAGGCAATTAAAGGGTCTTCTCCTGGTTAATAAGCAGAGGCTATTAAACAGCCCATCCAAATATATATATATATATTCTAATAAAAAATATTAAATTAACTTAATCCAAAATACTTAAAACAATACCTTAAATGTTGTTAAACAATGTTGTTAACCTTTGTTAAACAATAATCTTACCACACTGGGATTTTAAATCAATATGTAGTTGACTTTAGGCCAATATGACAGGGCATCATGCCCGGCAGCCCTTTTTGACTACTTTATACACCCAACGGCAATTTTTAACTACTTTATGTGCCTGACGGCGACAGCCCTTTTTAATTACTTTATTTGCCCGACAGCCCTTTTTAATTTATTTGCCCGACAGCCCTTTTTAATTTATTTGCCCGACAGCCCTTTTTAATTACTTTATTTGCCTGACAGTCCTTTTTAATTACTTTATGTCCCCAACAGCCCTTTTAAAGTATTTTACATGCTAGTGGCTCTTAATTCCATTTCTGAAGCTTCTCTTTTGATTCTTTTCTTTTTCTGGTCATGGGAGAAAAAACTCACGAAACATGTCCATTGATTGCAGGAAATAAATCATAAATTACATCATTTGGTTGTGGAGAAGTATCACAAAATTTGTCAATCATCATGTGAAAGAGAGATTCACCAGTCGGTTACGGGGGAAAAAATTGTGAAATTTGTCCATTGATTGTATGAAAGAAACTCATGAGTTGTGGCAATAAGTCATGTGGGAAAATTTGGAAATTTACCGACAGTTCATGAAAAAAAAATTGTGAAATTTTGTGTGATCTGAAATGTGAAATTTTGTGTGGCATGAAATGTGTGATCAGCACGGAAAAAGCACTCAAGAATAACACAAGCAAAAAGAAAGAGCACATTAGCTCTGCAGAAGTATATATCCATGCTAGAAACAGTTTAACTCATGCGCAGTCTCAGCATCTAATCAGGAAAGGCATGTGGTGATGATGCAATATGTATGTACTGAAAGTACACTTCCTACTACTGAAAGTTACGTCTATAAATAGAAGGAATTAGAAACGTGTGCATTTGTTTACATCGAGAGAGATCGCGCATCGGCAATATGATAGCAATTGATGTGCGAAACTGAAAAACAAAGTATACATCTCAGTGATGCAAGAAGAAAGAAAATAGGTAAAAAATACTTTCACAACAATACTAATAAGTAAGAAAAAAAAAGTCCCATTCTTATATGATTAAAACTGACCGAGTAATAGCTGTTTAAAGTTGAAGTATCTTTTTTTCTGCGAAATAGGGGTCATTCACAAATTTACTAGAATTATAAATAATCGCCAGATATATAAATAGTTGAGAGTAAAATTAATACAATATAAATTTGAAATCTATTTCTACTCTAACATGTTATAGAAAAATATACAACTTGTACTAAAAATATAAGTTAAAAAATAACAGAATTTTTGTTAATTGAAATGATAAAAACCAACAGTTTGCAATTCTTTACAAAATGATATGTATTTTAAAATACTATTAGATTATCTAATCTAAAAATTAATTTATAAAAATTAAAGTTAACTTAAAACTTGCTCAAAATGACTGCCTTCGGCGGCAATGCAGAGATGTACAGTCACGGAAGAAAAAAAAAGAAAATACCCCCTACTAACTCCTCAACAAATTATCGTAGAAGAAAGTTACTGGTACCGAACGATTGTAAATAAAGTCTACTTTTAAATGATGTTTATAAAATTTGCTTAGGGGGCCATCTACATATTAAAATCAACCCAAACTTGATTTTTTTCAATGGCAATACCCAATTTTAATAAGATATTTCAAATCTTCAGTTCAAACTATGCCTAGACATCAAATTTCAAGCCATTTGAATGATAAGTTTTTGAATGATAAACATCCAAAATTTAGTGCTTCTAATGCTAATTTTTTGTGTAGCAATAGTACTAATACTCAAACATAAATACATTGAATTTGCAATTTTTATAATTTTATGATATGAATTATGAAATTAATATTAAAAAAAATTATGAATTGCAACATACAATTTTTTTGATGGATTTAGATTTATTAAGTCCTGCTTTATGGAAATGCAAAATTTCACATTTTTCTTTTAAGTAGTTTTCAAATTATGCTTTAAAAACGGCAAAATGATGGTTTAAGGGGCCATCTATGATGGAAGTAACTAGATATTTTGAAATTTCTTCTGCTATCTTGTAATCTAGCAGTCTTCAATGACTGCTTGAGTAGTGCTTAACCCTCTGACTGTCTTGGAAAAGGGCAAAATTGTAATGTTGTTTTCTTTGAATTTTGTTTTAAATGCTAAAAAAAAAATTATTATTTGAACATTTTATAAAAAAACTTAATTACGAATATGAATGCAATCCTTGGAAGTGTTAATCATTGTTCAATGTATAAAAAATACATTAAATCAATAGAATTATATTACTTTAAATATTGCTTGTATTGCAGTGAAACCTGGAGCTTAGTGAACGTATTAACACGGGCTTGTCAGTGAGAGGGTTAAGATGCCTTGATCAAGAAGGAGGCTCTCTCAGTCAACTATGGAGTACCAAACTGCAATTTGGATACATCCCCTAAAATATGCTCGTTTTAAAATAATTAATTTCTTGGAAGCTTATCGTACGGATTGGATAAAAATTTGTTTTTAGGCTAATTAAAGGGTGTAGAGTTCATTTATGCTGTCAGAATTGTGTACTGCTATTGAAAAAAACAAAGTTATGGTGTGTTTTAATATGTAAAGGGCCCCCTAAGCAAATTTTATGTACATCAATTAAAAGTAGACTTTATTTCCAATCGTTCGGTACCAGTAACTTTCTTCTACGATAATTTGTTGATAGTCCGAGAGCTGACAGTACAAAAACCTATGTTATCATGCACAAGAAAAAACCTTTATTTTATGGAAGAGTAGAAGTAGGAGAATCTAATGATCCATGTCTGCCGGTAGTGAAGTGGTGCATAAGCCAAAAATGAACACCACTGGTGGTTGATTCGTAGGTTTATCATTGTGTTTGTCCTACAAACAAAGATATGAAAACATGGAGGACTGGGAGCAGGAAAACACAATGATAAACCTACCAGTCAACTACTGGTGGTATTCATTTTTGGCTTATGCACCCCTTCACTTCCATCAGACATGGATCATTAGATTCCCCTACTTCTACTCTTCCATAAAATAAAGGTTTTTTTTCTTTGGCTTGATATCATAGGTTTTTGTGTTGCCGGCTCTTGGACTATGAGGAAGTTAGTAGGGGGTGTTTACTTTTTTTTTTCCATGACTGTACATACAAAATAAATCCTTCTTCTAATTCTTTAAGCAGTTTGTACATGATCCCTCGAAGCATGACCCAGCTCATCTGTGTTCAGATGCAGAAAATTGGTATAAGTCATGTAATTCAAAGTTTCATAACTCAGTCAATTTTTAGTGTTAGATGAATGGGACTTCTTTTGTTTTACTTGTTAGTGTAATAGGATATTTTTACTAAATATCACTTACAGGACTGGGAGACTGTATAAAAATTTAAATTTCATAACTATTTAAGAAATGTTCTTATTGATCAAAATGACTTTTAAAATAATTTACCTCATTTAAAACATTTTTGTAATTGGAACTATATTTCTATGACTGTTTAGAAACTAGCCATTGATACACCATTGAGAGTGAACAGAAACAGCCTGTATAGTGTATAGACAAATATTATATATATGTAATGAACACATCATGGCCGATTAACTACACACAATAAATACACAGGTGAATTCTTGGAACCTGTTTTATTCTTTTCCACACATTCATCATTTTGAAACCAGGTCCAGCTAGATGGCCTATACTTCTCAAATATTCTGGGGAAACGCTCAGTTCAGTGACACATTTTATTTCAATAATCCATGATGGCAAGAGTCACCCCAAAAAACTTGCTCTTCAATACATAAAAGGGGTAGTTCACATTGTTGTTGCCAGATGGCAGATGTTTTCATAAAAGGAGGAAAATTTAGTTTCGTTGGCTAAAACTATTTTAATGATGGGTTTTCTGATATTACGCATGTCTTGCATCACCAAGAGCTAATTTTAATATTATTTATGAGATAATCATAGTATTCACTGTCAATTAGACAAAAGTTAATTATGATTTATTTCCTATAATGTAATCATAATTTAATTTTGACACTAATTTAACTTTGTACTCTAAACATATTTATTTTGATTTACTGTTCTGAAATTAATAACTGTGATCCTGGAAAAACTTGATTAAACCGTATGATTTAAATGTAATTCTAGATTTATCATAATCCTTTGTTATCTTAAATTATTTCATATAGCATGAAAAAACCAGTTTGTTTATGCTATAAATATAATGATCCTTAATTCTTAGCTCATGAGAGATTTATTACTGCTATAAGGGTTTTAAGATAATTTAATGTTTTATGATAAGTGTCTTGTGTCAACAAAGGATAATATCTTTTCTAAATCTGTTTCATAAATATCAATTAGTGTCAAAGATTTTCATGATGAGTAAACTGTTTTTAATTATTTGATTTAAGAGTATCTGGAAAATAAAATGGGTTTCTGATTTAGAAATTTAATTTAAATTTTGAATTTTACAAATGGCTTATCTTTTAATAAAGGGTTTATTTTTATCCTTTCACATCCCCTCCCCCCCCTTTTAAAGTTGAGAACTCGAGGCCTGCAAGGTCGATGGAGCTCATTCCAGTTAAAAAAGGAAATCTCTTTAAAACTAAGTTTGGATTTATTGGTTCAAGTCAGCTGGACCTACTTTCACATCTAAAAATACATTTTATATGATACATTGAAGATATGCAAAATAGTAATATGACAAAACTGGGGGGGGAGGGGGAATAATTTTGGATCTGCAGGTAACCTTTTTTCATCCATGGTTACATATTTAAGGCCAGTATTTTGATTTAGATCTAGATAAGATGGATTAGAGGTTTTTGGTATAACATTTTCCTGACTACTACTTTCATTTTGACCCCCTTCACCATTTATTTTCTAACCAACAGAGACTCAGCGGTCAAACTTCCTGTTTGCTCTGTGGGATTCATTGTTACTCAAGTTTATCATATGCAAATATGAACAGTAAAATATACTTTAACTAAAAATTTTAAAAAATGTCAAGTCATTAAGATTTTTTTTGAGTCATTACTTTTTCGGCTGTTTTATTTAAGTGGGTCCTGTTCTTTCATTCCTGGTTACTGGCACAACTATAAAAAATATGAAGAAATAAAATATACTTTCAAAAAATCCTAATTATTTTTTTAAGGTATTAAAAACATATCAGTTATATCTGCTTAAAATTGAAAATACATTTTCAAACACAAAAATATAATAAAAATTTAAACTTTAAAAATTTCCCAAACTTTTTCTTTATTGTTAAAATTACCCATACACTACACATAACTCAATAAAAATTGAAATTCTTTCAAAAGTCAAAACATAATAAAAATTTAGAATTTATATGTAACTGTAAAAAATTTTATATACTAAAACATACAAAAATAAAATTTCAAAGGCTTCCTTTTATAAAATGGTCTCTTCTTTTTACCTCATTAAACAATAAACCAAAACCTCTGACATCTGCTTTCAGCGAAATAGTTTTTCTTCTAAAAAAAAATATATATATATTCTTACCTTATACATGAGTAATCTGTTAGTGCAGAATAACACACACACACATGCAAATGAAATCTTGTCGCGAGAAAAAAAAATCACCACAGGTTTCTTGTATTCCTTATCTCCGAAAATATTCTTTTCATTTCATGATACAGTCAAAACACAATACACCAATCGATGAACTTGACTTTCTTGTACTTCTACTTCGTTGTTTACACACCTTTGAACTGCAAATAGATGAAATCAGAAGCTTCTCTGTAATTAAATCAGACTTAAAACAGAAGATAAAAATCAGATTATTACTTTTTGCAGAATAGGCCGAAAAAGTTAATTCCTTTTTCATGAAAATCAGTTGGTCTGGTTTATTCTTAAATCTGTAGTCAGCAGATGCAATCAATCCAGAGTTGCATTTTTCTTTTCTCAAAAGCACACACCACTTTCTCTTTTACAGATGTATTGCAGATGCAGTCATTACTTATTGCTTATTGCGCGGTCAAGCGCATGGGTCTGCGGCAGATTCACCATACTACCATACTCTTTGTAATGAACGTGTCACGCTCTCTTCCTTGCATGACATTTCGTGAAGTTAAGTATTCATGGCCGATTAACTACACAATAAATACACAGGGGAGTTCTTGGAACCTGTTTTATTCTTTTCCATATATTCATTTTGAAATCAGGTCCAGCTGGATGGCCTATATGTTATAGGTGAAAACTGGGAAATTGAGTTAGTAGCCAGTGGCCGGTAGACTCAGTTTCATTAGTGGCCACTTTTTAAAGTTAGTGGCCACTATAATATTTCAAACTTTCTTGACATCTAGATAAACTATAATCGTTGTATATATACACATTTTTCTATAAATCAGAGTTTTATACCAGCCAACTATTCGTGATAAGAATAGGGAAGCAGTCGAAATTCAAGAAAATTACACTTTAAAACCACAAAATCTATTATCATATTGATTTTTTTTAGAATATACTTTTAGATTATTTGTATATGTTCATAAACACTATCAATCAAATTATTATTACTTTCTTTATATAAAAAATAACTAAATCAAAATTCCAACAGTTAGGTGTATACAATAAAAAAATAATCAAATAACAATAAAATGTTATTTGTATTTTATTTAATAAGTAAATGTGTTAACATATTACACACATTAATTACATACAGCAGAAATCTAACCTGTTGAGTATTTCGCAGGATTAAACAATATCTCTTGAAGAAAAATAATCTAACTGGTGAACATGTGGCAGGAGTCTAAATTAGTGAAAATACTGCAATGTTCTTAAAACATGCTTGCATTCGGTGAAAAAAAAAAAAAAAAAAAAGGAATAAATTATTTGAAATGCATGTGGAATCAAAGCTGATGAATATATTTTGCAGAATAAAACTGTATTTCTTGAAAAAATAATCCAACTGAAGGGCAATGGCAAAAAGCCGAAATATTGAAAATACAGCTAAATCATTGTAATCTGCTTGCATCCGGTAGAAAAAAGAATTAACCAGTTTGCTAATTAGATGTAATCAAAGTAGAGACGCATATTTCTATGAAAAAAGCTATATTTCATTTGGCGATCGATAAGAGATTTTTCATTGCCACAAATATTGAAAATACAGCTAAATCATTGTAATCTGCTTGCATCCGGTAGAAAAAAGAATTAACCAGTTTGCTAATTAGATGTAATCAAAGTAGAGACGCATATTTCTATGAAAAAAGCTATATTTCATTTGGCGATCGATAAGAATTTTTATCGCCACTTGGCGAGTGGCGACTAGAGTGGCGATCGATGGCCGATTTTTTAATCGCCACTTTTACAACTTTAATCGCCACGTGGCGAGTGGCGACCGCTAATTTTCACCTATACTATATGTCCCAAATATTCTGGGAAAACGCTCAGTTCAGCGAGACATTTTACTTCAATAATCCATGATGGCAAGGTCACCCAAAAAAACTTGCTCTTCAGTCTTCAGTATATAAAAGGTTCTCTTCAGTATATAAAAAGGGTAGTTCGTATTATTGTTGCCAGATAGCAGATGTTTTCATAAGAGGAGGAAAATTTAGTTTCATTGGCTAAAACTATTTTTAATGATGGGTTTTCTGATAGTACACATGTCTTGCATCACTAAGAGCTAATTTTAATATTATTTATGAGATAATCATAGTACCCACTGTCAATTAGACAAAAGTTAATTATGATTTATCTCCTGTAATGTAATCAATTTTTAATTTTGACACTAATTTAACTTTGTACTCTAAACATTTATTTTAATTTACTGCTCTGAAATTAATAACTGTCATCCTGGAGAAACTTGATTAAACTGTATGATTTAAATGTAATTCTAGATTTATCATAAACCTTTGTTATTTATAATTTGATTCTTAAATTATCTCGCATAGCATGAAAAAAACAGTTTGTGTATGCTATAAATATAATGATGCTTACTTCTTGGCTCCTGAGAGGTTTATTACTGTTATAAGCAGGGATGTAGTGGAGGGTATACAGGGGTATATGCCGTATACCCTCTGGATTTTTTTAAGGAACACCGTATACCCTTTGTTTCTCAAGAAAGTTATAGTATATATACACTAGGGTGTCCCAAAAAAATGAAAGTCGTTTTATTTTTTCGCATACCCTCTCATTTTTTTCCTTTTATGTCAAAACAATTTTAAATAAAGTTTCATTTAATTTGGACCACGGGAACCCGTACCGACTTGTATCTAAATGTCTCAGTCAGTACTTGTGCACTTAGTGAGCGAACGCTGACACATGTCACCCTGTCACGTGTCTGTAGCCGAGCACCCAGCAGTTGCAAATGAAAAAGATGAAACAAAACAAAAAAAAGAAAGGTTTTGGAATGCTTGTGACAATGAGCAACCCTTGAAGAAACAGTGCAAAACATGTGAAACGTGTCAGTACCAGTTTAATCAAGACACTGCACATCTATGTGTCAATGTGTGTATAATTCCAAGTTAGTCTTTTGTTAGTAAATGTCTGAATAGTTTTTAATCAGTGAGCAGAACATGGCAGTGGAATTGTGTAGTTCTAAAAAAGTGATATTTTTAATAGGGAAAATTAAACATAAAATAACGGGTTCAAAACTTCGTCTAATGGACAAGTTCTCGCAGTTTTGTTTTACAATATTCGAGAAGAAAATTTAACTGTTAATGAAAATGTAAATATCGCTATTCGTGAAAGTATTATTATTTGGGAAAAGGCACATATGCCTAAGAAATCGTTGCCAAATTGTGTGAGGAAGCTTGTTAATATGTATCAAGTTTGTAGAGACTTACAAAAAATGCAAAGAAATTACAAGACGTATTCAAGCGGCGACAACAAGAATTTGTAACTATTTTAGAGCTCTTCTTTGCTTGCTGCCATCATGTATACGATCTGGTATTAAAGGCTGTATTGGAAATGAACATTAAACAAGTGACAACAAGTCCCGATATTACACTCTTTAAAAAGCACAAAGGGAATTGGAAGAACATCTATCCAACTAAAATACAGTGCTATGGAGAAACAGTGGAATTGTTCTAACCCGTATCTGAACTTCGCAATTTGCTTGAATTTTATCGCTCTGTTAAAGTGTTATGATCAGAGAGGACTATCAAGAGTTGATCAAAATTTCTGTCATTTTTAGGTGGAGATGCAGAAAAAAAAAAATTAAATCAGACCTCTGGGTGCTATGTACCAAGCTAGATTCATGGTCATTACTCCCTAAAGCTCTCGTTATTTAGTTCTCATCTGAAATGAAACGCCAAGGATAAGAAATCACTGTTAAACATCTGCTTCTTTATCGGGAAAATCTATGTTAAACATGGCTTCAATACATTTTGGCAGTTAAAGAACACTAAAAAATTTGTGCTTTTTTGAAAACTTTGAAAATCCACGAAAATGTGAATGAAGAATTTCTCCAGCATTTATGGTATTTGACTGATGAAATAGCAGTATTAGCACTTTTTGATGATGATGATGTTGACAAAGAAACAAAATTATAAATGATGACAAATTTACATAGAGAAAATTTCTTGACCCGTGAAAAAACATACATTCCATTGAAGGAAGAAAAAGGTTCAATGTATGGCGAGTTTCCTATATTGATTTTGTAATTGTTTATTTAGTTATTCATTTATATCACGCGATTGTTACCTGTTCTTTTATTTTTTTTTACAGAAAAAAGCATCAATGATCTCATATCTGTCAAAAGCCATTCATTGTTTTCTAGACTCAAAATTTATGATAATTTTGAAGAGTCCCTCTTCATGGGAGAATAATGCTTCGTATCCCGACGCGAAAAAGACGATCTCAATGCTCAGAGCAATGAACAATACAGCTGAAAAAGCGGTAAAATTGATGCAGGACTTTCATGATTTAATAACGGTGATGGCAGAACAAAAACAATTTTCGTTATGTTGCGTACAAGAACACACAAAGGTCTATCCCGACTGTAAAAAAAAAAAAAAAAAAAAATTGAAATCAAAATAAGTTCAATAATGTTTCTTTTACTATAATATATTAATAAATATCTTCTTTGAATAAAATAATGTTTTATTAACCAAAGAAACATACATTTTACAATCTTTCCATAGTATTCCCCATACAAGATTTCATGTTCAACTTTGACCAAAAGTTGGCATGGGTTACCATTATCTGATTGCAATAATATTTTTTATTTATGTTTCTCAGGTGAAATAGAAAAAAAATAGAGGGTATGTGTATTTGATTTTGAAAAAAAAAATTTTTACCTTGTATCCTGGGACACCCTAATATACACTAAGGTATACCCCTCTGCTTAGAATGTATGCCCTCTGTTTTTTTTACGACTACACCACTGGTTATAAGGATTTTAAGATAATTTTATGTTTTATAAGTGTCTTATATCAACAAAATGTAATATCTTTTCTAAATCTGTTTCACAAATACCAATTAGTGTCAAAGATTTTCATGATGAATAAACTGTTTTTAATTATTTGATTTAAGAGTATCTAGGAAACAAAATGGGTTATCTGATTTAGAAATTTAATTTAAATTTTGAATTTTAAAAAGGGTTTATTTTTATTTATTTTTATTCTTTCACAAATGTATAAAAATTTAAATTTTGTAACTTTCTAAGAAATGATTTTATTGATCAAAATGACTTTTAAAATAATTTATTTAAAACATTCTTTTAATTGGAACTATATGTCTATGACTGTTTAGAAACCAGCCATTGGACACCGTTGAGAGTGAACAGGGACAGCCTGTATAGTGTATAGACAAATATAATATATATATTATGTATATGTTATGTGCCTTAAAAATCAAAATAGAATAAACAAGTTCTTCCCTCTGTAATATATACATATATATCAACATTTGAATGGAGGATCATGGTTTTGGTGTCTTGTGGGTTATGCTTGGTGAAAATATACCAAAATTTTCCAGATGGATGCAATAGATAGCTTTTTACTTTTTGTAATGAAAGCCACCTAAGGTGCAGTAGTTATGTGATTTCACAAACTAAAATATAAGTTTTTTTAAACACCTAATCTAACTGAATAAAAGAGAATAGATTTTTCAGGAAACAAAATGATTAAAATATATATTCACTAAAAAAAATAACATATATCCTAATCACCTCAGTACTTTCCAAGAAAAAGGTATGCCAATATCAGCTGTTTTCCATAAGATTTTGCACCTGCTGTTGTCCCTTTTTAACTGACATAAAGTAAATATTTATTAAATATTATAAAAATATTTTATTGTTTTTGAATTTTTATTTATTTTTATTTCAGCCATTGGTTTTAATGTAGAACAAGTTACATTTAAGAACTTGAAATTCCAAGTCTGGGACCTCGGTGGACAAACTAGTATTCGGTAAGTTTAATTTGTAATTCTGCTTTTGCCTTTTCCCGCCCCCTCTCTTTTTTTGTTGGACAGAAGCCATTGTTCGTATGCTTTGGAAAAATAGAAAAAGTACTCAGGGGGGGTGGAGGGGGGAGTATTCATTTTCAAGGAATGAAGAGTGCTGGGAAATAGTATTCATATTCAAGGAATGAAAAGTGCTGGACAGTATTGTGAACTTTGACAAATGGTTGCCGAAAAATATCAATTTTAACAATCGTTCACATGAAAAAATTGATAATTTCGTCAAAAGATCGTGGAAAAAACACTAATTTCGTCAAAAGGTCGTAGATTTCACATTCGTAACGCATTCATCAAAGACTAGAGAAATGATGCAAATTTTGACAAAAGATCATGAATAAAGCACAAATTTTGCCAGGGGATCATGGAAAAAATGCAAATTGCATTTAAAGATCATGAAAATATGCGTGTTTCATCAAAGGATCGTTAATAATAACACAAATTTCTTCAAAGAATCGTGGAAAAACAAGAATTTGTCAAAAGATCACGAAAAAAGGAAATTTCGTCAAAAAATCGTGTAAAAAAGGCAAATTTTGTCAAAGAATCACAGAAATAACGCAAATTTCTTCAAAGGAGCGTGGGGGAAAAACCACAAGCTTCATCAAAGAATCGCAAAAAAATGCAAATTTTGTCAAAAGATCATGAAAAAATGTGAATTTTGTTAAAGGATCGCGAAAAAATGTAAATTTCGTCAAAGGATTGCAAAAAAGCGCGAATTTCATCAAAGGATTGCGTGAAAAACACAAATTTTATCAAAGGATCGCGTGAAAATCACAAATTTTGTTAAAGGATCGTGTGAAAATCAAATTTTGTTAAAGGATCGCGTGAAAAACACAAATTTTGTTAAAGGATCGCGTGAAAAACACATTTTGTTAAAGGATCGCGTGAAAAACACAAATTTTGTAAAAGATCACGTGAAAAACACAAATTTTGGTAAAGGATCGCGTGAAAAACACAAATTTCGTCAAAGGATCGCGTGAAAAACACAAATTTTGTCAAAGGATTGCGTGAAAAACACAAATTTTGTCAAAGGATTGCGTGCAAAACACCAATTTTGTCAAAGGATTGCGTGCAAAACACCAATTTTGTCAAAGGATTGCGTGCAAAACACCAATTTTGTCAAAGGATTGCGTGCAAAACACAAATTTTGTCAAAGGATCATGCAAAAAAAAAAACACATTCAAAGGATCCCGGGAAAAATGCAAATTTCTGTCAAAGGATCACGGAAACCACTAATTTCATCAAAAGGATCCCGGAAAGAACATGAATTTCATCCAAGGATCTTGGGGGGGGGGGGGGGACACTAATTTCATCGAAGAATCATGAAAAAAATTCAAATTTTGTCGAAAGATTACAAAAATAGATGAATTTTGTCAAAGGGCCACGAAAAAAACGCATTACTAAGCATTGGGAGGAGATTTTCCCCTCCCCTCTCTGCTGTAATCATTCAGAAAATTTGCTGTGAATGTTAGAATTTTTTTTTTACTGAGAATCACCCTTGCAAATTTCGTCACGTTGAAAAAATCACAAATTTCTTCAATCTGTCATTGAAAAAAAATTGCAAATTTTATCGATCTGCAGGGAAAAAATAGCACAATTTGTCCATTGGTCATCGATAAAAAATGCAAATTTCATCAATTTGTCGAATAAATCACAAATTTCATCAGTTTGATGCCAATTTCACTTATTGCTCCCACCCCCCTAAAAAAACCCCTTTTAATATAGTCAGTCAGTCATTGGAAAAAACCCCTTCTAAGATTTGTTAATCGATTGCAGAAGAAACTTTGTGAAATTTGTCAATTGGTCATTCATAAAACTTGCGAATATTGTCAATCAGTAAAAACTTCACAGAATTATATTAATTCCAAATTTTTCCCTGTGTAACTGATAATAAAAATCTTTTGTATTTAAAAAGTAAATTATCTAACCTTTATTAACCATTTGGAAAAATGGTTATTGTCCTCTGTCAGGGTAGGAAATCAAAAACATATCTGAAGCATTTTATTGGTTGAATCTGCATTTTGTTTTCTGTCTGGTTTATACAGTAATCTGTATTATCCCTTTACTTTCAACAGAGATGGATACTTCTGTTACCACTATGACAGAAAAGTAATAAAAACTACAAAAAAAAAAAAAAAAAAAATTAATAACTCAAACAAATTGAGATACAGCTTTCAAACAAATTGCATTTTAAAGTACATTTTTTTTTTCTATACGACGGTGTAAAAAGTAATATTGTGGGATGTTTAGAAGTTTAAAAATAAAATTTCATTTAAAATTGGTCTAGGAATATTGTTTAATCCATGGCGTACATAATGAATGACCAGCTCCGTAGAAGTTTAAAAATTTACAGTACCGAAAAATCTAATCCATGGCGTACGTGTTGTTAGAGAAAATTGTAACCCTGACGTATCCCTAACAGTTCTTGGCATGAGTTCACACGCTTCTCAATTAATCATATTCTATAAATGCATACAGCGCTCTGCCTCATCATAGCAAAAAAAAAGGAATAAATAAATCTCTTACCTTTTTATATAGATATCCGCATGATTTGAATTATCCATTTACCGGGTAAGTCAGGCATCGTAACGTAAGTGTGAGATTAATCATCTTATAATGGCGAGTGTGTGAGATTGGTGCACATTATGAAACAGCTTCTTTGATAGGAAAGAAAGAGAGAAATTTAATTATACATATTAAAGAAAGAGCAGTGAAAACATTTTGCGTCTTGCTTGTTCAAGATCGCATTGAGAAGTGTGTTAAAAAACATACTATAGTCACGCGTGTTACATCATTAAATTTTACAAGTATATGGATGTATTTTCGGCACTTTGATGCAATTGTCGAATTAAGCATAATTGGGTATTTATATTAAAGTCAAAATGAAATAATGTTCTGTAGAGAGTGTTCAGTTTAAAAACAGTCAATTATATTGCTTTTAAGTTCTTTTACGAACCAGAAAAAACCATATGCGTTTTCTACATGGCTAAGATATATTGCATATTTTCACATAAAATAAAAGGAAGGAAGTAGATGCAGTCCTTCTGTTTCTTTCCTTTTTATTTATTGGCCGATAAGAGATCTTCCACTTTGAACTTTTTAATGATGTTATATTTCTGCGGCGATGGAAAGAGGGAGAAAAAAGGTTCTGAATCTTTGATTTGGGGATTATACGAGATATCTTCCATCACGTGTAATGTATGATCAACTCTGTGCGATTTTTTATGTCTTAAATTTTAGTCTTTGAAAAAAATCATTTTCCAAATGGTCATTGTAATTTGTTAAATTGCATTTTTATTACCTTTTTAAATCCTCCACTGTTCCAATTATTTGATAGCTGTAATTGACTGGCATTTAGTATTGTAAACTATCCATCTAAAATACTTAATATATCGATCTTCTGATAATTACAATAATTGATGGAAACGGTGAATGATTATCACAAACATTTTATTAATTACTGATATCCTAATTGTTAAATTTATTTCTTTTTACAATACTATTGCCAATTGCAGGTATAGAAATATTCACTGCTTCAAAAGTTTGGAACTAACTTTTATTCTTAAGAATATTTGGAACAGATGCTATATATATTCCCGCGGCTGCCATCTTGGATTTTTTAAAATTATTTTTGTATAGATAAGCACAAATGCTGTAAGGTTTGAGAATTCAGAGAATATTTATTAAAAATATTAAAAAGTATAACTTGTAAAAAATTGTTCACAACTTCTGAAATGCTAATATTTGACTCCTGATGAGTGTTCAGAATTCCTAAAATTTAACTAGTTTACTCCTGTCTTCTACTCTTGTACTGATACCATACCTTTTATTTTTTTGCACTTAAAGCAGTGGTTCCCAACCTTTTATTGACCGCGCCTCACCAAATCATCTGTAAAATCAATGTCCTTTCCCCCATAACTCTGCAAATGTTGTCTCTTATAATTTAAAAAGTCCTTCTGGCCAGTGCCGGGAGGAATAGGTAGCTTTCATATTCCTTATTTTTTAAAAAGCAAGCTTATATTATTCAAACACACGAAGCTCAATTTGGTGGAAACCGATTATAGGAGATTCAATACTAATTTTTATCAATACTAAATCATTATGAATGAGAATTTCATGAAATTAGTCAGCTTTATCCAAGTTGCTTTTATTTAAAGTAACTTATATTTGGTTGCCAAATTCGGCGATATCCTGAAGTTCCTGCCATTTTAAGACAACATGGTGGATGAGGCTAACGAGTGAACTTGGTCGAGACCTTAGTAATTCCTGTGCACATGCTCACTCGCATCGGAATTGATTGATATATACAAGTGCTGTCGCAGGCAAAAAATCAGATTTTTCAAAATGTCACCCACTTTAGAAATTGAAACTGCTATATCTGAGCCATTTTTTAAGATAAAGACAAAACAAAAAATGCTCCAGAATCCTTATATCATGGTCAAATACTTAAGAAAGAAACCTTTTTCAATTTCTAATTTTTTTGCACCTCACTTTAAATATAATTTTTTATTTAATTTAATGGCCTCCATTTTGAAACAAGACGGCTGATGAATCTGACCAGCGAACTCGGTCGAGATATTACGATATACTATCCACATGCCTTCTTCTAACTTTTTCTCTACATCGAAATAGGTTAATATATACGTGTGTTATCACGTGACAAATATCAGATCGTTTCAAAATGTCAGCCATGTTAGAAATTCAAAGTGCTATAATTCAACCATTTTTTAAGATACATACGAAACAAAAATTGCTCCGGAATCTTTGTATCAAGGTCAAATACATAAAAAAAATCTTTTTCATCTTTCAATTTTTTGATAACTTATTTTAAATTATAAATTATTTTTTTTTGTTAATGGCAGTTCTTTTGAAACAAGATGGCGAATGAAGCTGGCCAACGAACTCGGTCGAGACACTGGTATGGATTATGTATGCACTAGGACTGGGCGATGTAGAAATTTCTTAAATCGATTTATCATCCATCTAACATCGCGATTTAACGCAGATTTTACATTTTAGAATACGGACGCCTATTTTTTAATTTTTAGTAACAAAATATGGTCATTATGCACCCCCCCCCCCCCCATCCTTTATTATTTAGTATACTTATCTTTTAATTTTTCAAATACCTTTGAAAAGAGGTATATTTTACACATAAAAAAAAACTTTGAATTCCCCAAAACACTATTTTTTTCCATTTTAAAAATTAGTGACCTATTTTAATACATTTTATAAACTCATTCTATAAGAAGTAATGGAAAAGAAAATGATTTTTTTTGGGGGGGTGGGGGGTGGGGGTCTGACTTGTTATGGCTGCTACAATCTAAATTCCTTAAGGGGGGGGGGGGGCAACAACTTCCCCTAGCCCACTCAAAAAGCACTTCATTGCTAACATACACACTTTTTTTACAGACACAAAATTAAAATCTTTTTGATGTAAAACAGAAGCAGATTCAAAGAATTCAATGATGAATTTAACTGTTCATTTACCATGATGAGAAAAGTAGTAAAAAAAAGGGGGGGGGGAGATATGAGAAATAAGGTGCAATTTTACATCTTTTTAACTTTTAGATTATAATAAGATTTGTTTAACATATATACTAACATTCATATAGTGAATGCAGAAGGATTGAGTCTTGGAGCACATTACTGAAATTGCTGATATTTTCATGCCTGTTGGCACCCTGTAAGATTAGTAATAAAATATAATCTTAAAATATCTCTTTAATGATAACAAAATGTCAAAAAAGCAGAAAATCGCAAATCTGCAAAAAAATCTAATGAATGCCTCCTCCACCCCTCCCTCATTCTGCTGTAAAAATAAAGTTACTTGACTCATTACAGGACTCTATTAAAGTATTTTTAATTAATTACAAAATAATAATAAATAAAAAATAAAATATTCCCATAATACACAAACATATGAAAATTAATTTTTCATCAAAATAATGCAAAAAAAATATAAACTAAAATTGGATGAATTTGGATATAAATAGTGAATCAATTTCAGCAAGATACTCAATCCACGCAGCTGGTGTTAAAATCGGATGTTAAACCCCATGCATGACTATTTTAAAATATTTTAATTACAGAATAATAGAAAATAAAGAATATATATTAAAATATTACCCAAACATGGGAAAAATGAATTTTTCATTAAAATATTGCATAAAAATAAAAACTGAAATTAGTTGAATTTAGATTTTAAATATGAAACTTTATTCTTTTTTTTTTTTTTTTAACAATAAATACTTAATTTCAGAAAAATAAATCTTATTAGCAAAAGAAAAATATTTCATGCGGATCACGGCCAAATCGGAATACACAAAACAATGGATGACTATCGATACTTTAAAATAATTTCATTAATTGCAAAATAATAGAAAATAAAAAATATATGTTAAAATATTACTAAAACATGTAAAAAATGAATTTTTCGTCATAAGAATGCATAAAAGTATAAATTGAAAGTCAATGAGTTTGGATTTTAAATATGAAACTTTATTCTTTTTTTCAACCATAAATGCTCAAAGTCAGAAAAAAAATCTTGATGCAAGATTCTACTTTAAAGTATTTTAATTACAGAATAATAGAAAATAAAAAATACATATTAAAATGTTACTCAAATATGTGAAAACTTAATTTTTCATCTAAAGATTGCATTAGCATATAAACTGAAATTCGATTAATTTGGATTTTAAGAATTAAACTTTACTTTTTCCTTTCAACTTTCAACCGTTTAAGTGCTTAATTTCCAAAAAAAAAATACACATTTCAGTATCAAACTCTGAATCTTGTTTACAAAATAAATAAATATCAAATATACTTAAATCGTCGTTTTCTTAAATCATCTTTTTCTTAAATCGCCTTTCCCGTACATCGGAAAGCATTGAGGGCTGAATGTTTTCTTAAATCCGATCCTGCTAAATCGATTTAACACCAGCTTGTCTTGTTTTTCTTAAATCAGAAAGCATTGAGGTTTGCGATGTTTGCTTAAATCGGATCTAAATTGATTTAACACCAACTTGCCATGTAAGTGGTAGATAAATCGTTTTTCCGATGTTAGCTCTGAATCAGTATTTTGTTTTAAATCGATTTAAAGCTGTAGCGATCTCATCTCACATGATCAGTATAAAGCAAGTTACTAGCTTAGAGTAACTGGCTTGGCCTTTTGCTCGACGCTAACGTTCTCGCCTCCTGATCATGAGATCCCTGGTTCGTAACCCATCAGCGCCACTCTCTCTAAAGTGGTGACCCGTGCAAGCATGCAACAACAACCTTCATCAACAATCAACTCCTCTCATTACCAACAGATGGCAGCACCAAGTAAATCATCCCCTGCAACCAAAGCCTGTGAAATTCTCACAGGACAAAGCCTGTCCTCACACGCATCACATATGCATACGACAGCATCATTCACGAGTGCATATCGCTCGTCAGACGTCAACAATACGTCTTTCTCACTGGGGATGGAATGTGTAGCGATCTCATCTCATATGATCAGTATAAAGCGAGTTACTAGCTTAGAGTAACTGGCTTGGCCTTTTGCTTGACGCTAACGTTCTCGCCTCCTGATATGATATCCCTGGTTCGTATCCCATCGGCGCCACTCTCTCTAAAGTGGTGACCCGGGCAAACACTCAACAACAGCCTTCATCAACAATCAACTCCTCTCTTAACCAACAGATGGCAGCACCAAATAAATCATCCCCTGCAACCAAAGCCTGTGAAATGCTCACAGCACAAAGCCTGTCTTCACGCGCATCATGTATGCGTACGACAGCATCATTCACGAGTGCACATCGCTCGTCGGGTGTCAACAATACACCTTTCTCACTGGGGATGTAGTGTGTAGCGATCTCATCTCACGTGATCAGTATAAAGCGAGTTACTAGCTTAGAGTAACTGGCTTGGCCTTTTGCTTGACGCTAACGTACTTGCCTCCTGATCATGAGATCCCTGGTTCAAATCCCATCGGCGTCTCTCTCACCTCAAAGCCAATGGCTAAATCGCGATTTAAGACATTAGCTAAATCGCGATTTCCAATGTTAGCTTAAATTGATTTAAGACCAATGGTTAAATCTGATCTCTGATGTGAGCTGTAAATCGATTTAAGACTTAAATCGTTCATAAATACGCCTGTTATCGCGTGACAAAAATCAGGTCGTTTCAAAATGTCAGCCATAATAGAAATTCAAAATGCTATAACTCAGCCATTTTTTTTTTTTAGATATAGACGAAACAAAAACTGTTCCAGAATCTTTGTATTAAGGTCAAACACACACAAAAAAAAATCTTTTTCATTTTGCAATTTTTTGGTACCACATTTTAAATTTAAAAATTTAAAAAAAAAAATTTAAATGGCCACCATTTTGAAACAAGATGGTGGATGAAGCTGGCAAACGAACTCGGTCGAGACATTGGTACGCATTATGTATACACCAAGGTACATCCAGATCGATTAATAAATACGCCTGTTATCGCATGACAAAAATCAGGTCGTTTCAAAATGTTAGCCAAGCTAGAAATTCAAAGTGCTATAACTCAGCCATTTTTTAAGATATAGACGAAACAAAAAATGCTCCGGAATCTTTGTATCAAGGTCAAACATGTGAGAAAAAAATATTTTTCAATTTTCAATTTTTTGGTACCACATTTCAAATTTTAAAATTAAAAAAAAAATTTAAATGGCCACCATTTTGAAACAAGATGGTGGATGAAGCTGGACAACAAACTTGGTCGAGGCATTGGTATGCACTATGTATACACGAAGTTACATCCAAATCGTTTCATAAATACGAGAGTTACAGTGTGACAAAGATCAGATATGGATATATATATATATATTATACATAGAATGACACAAAATGTATAACGCTTCCGGGGTTGAACTCATCCGTTTCCTGATAATCCAAACGCGGCCACGTTAGGCTTAAGTATTCCGATGCCGTATTTGCCGACTGCCTTATTTAATCTGTCTATCTGTTGTGTAACATATTCTTCTTCAATTTTTCTCAAACCTTCAAAAAGTATACAATTATAACGCTTTAAGATCTAATTTAAAAATAACCAGATACCAACAACAGGGTTCCGATGTATACAAGCGATTACCGTTGCCATTCATAAGCACAAATTACAAATCCAAAAACAAATGAATGACTCTTTCAGCTATTCATTAAATGCTCTTAAAATATTTTGCAAAAGCATATTAATATTTTGAAATACGTTTTTCACTTTTGTTTACATTTATTTACCGTTTGAATTCAGTATACATGGTTAAAAATATCAGGAAAAATTACCTCTGTTTTTCAAGGCTATCTATTTTCTGACCAATGAGACTTCATGGTGTTCAGTGAATATAGCTATATTCGGTGATTCATTCCCGTGAATTATTTTGTACCGGATTAACGTTTCCTTTCTAAAAACAAACGTATTTCAAATTATTTAAAAGCTTTATTATGGTTTTACAAATATTTTAAGAGCAAAATCGGATGTCGACCGTATTTTTTAATGATTCGTTCAAAGAGTCATTCAATTGCTTCTGGATTTGGAATTTGTGTTGTACATGTGGCATCACGACACACGAGTGAATGTTGATTTTTCAATCTTAAAACGTTGAGTAAAACGTGCTATCTTTTCCACTATTCACAAAAGTTACATTTTTAGACAGATCATTCAAAATAAATTAATATTTATAAGAGATTACATTCAATTATCTAATATTCAGCTGCGATAACTTGAGTTAAAATTAGATTGGTAGCTTTATCTATCCCTATATGAAAGTAAACCATTGATTCATTCGTCTTGAACTTTTAAAATATTAAAACAAACGTTTATATGCTCTGTTGCGCCATCTGTCGGTAGTTAAAAAAAAAAATTTTCTTTTTAAAATGTTTTTTGAATTCTGAAGACATTGGGGGGGGGGGGGGGGGGAAATGAATATTTCTTATAAAATGAAATTAGAATATCAGAAATATGTAATGCCGTGTATTACATATATATATATGTATATATATCAATGCATTATTATAATAAATAAAATTTTGTATTTTGTAGGGAAAATAAATTTGTAATTTAATAACAGAATTTGGGAAAATAAATTGTTAATGTAATTAATAGTTGCAATTTACTTATGTGATAAAAGATGATTTTTAATTATCAAAATTTATTACAGGTTTCTTTTATGCATGTTTAAAAAAAATCGGGATTTTCTCTGTTCAACTTTTTAAAATTTAAGTTATATAATTATTATTTTGGCAATTAATAAAAACAAACTTTCTGTTGGAATTGTCTTTTATTTTACCACATACCATCAGATAAAATAGTTAATTGACAATATGTTTTAAAATAACATTATTAGTACTAATTTGAATGTTTTTGTGAAATATTTCTTCAAATTTTGTGAGTGAAGTTCATTTGCATATTTTATATCAGTATTTTACCAATTCAATTAATAATTTTCTTGCCAATTAAATTTCAATGAAAAATGGGCTGTTTTTACTTTACCCCACCTGACCCTATTAATCAGACAAGACAAAATTTATTACTTCACAATTCTTTTTATAATGCAATGCTATATAATTTTTTTGAAAATGCAAACACGTCATTCTGACGGGCTATATTCTAGTATATATATATATATATATATATATATCAACTTTTGAACGGAGGGCGGTTTCGGGATCTGGGGGTCATGATCGATGAAAATATACCAAAATTTTTTTAATCGCTTTTCTTTGAACGGCTGCAATAGGTAGCTTTTTGTAATGAAAGCTACCTAAAAGTGCACTTTATTCACACAGTAGAAGCGTAATTAGAGCCTTAACAATAACTATTCATTCCACGTTTTTTAATTTATCAAAAAAAGATTCTTTTGTCACAAATGTGTTTACAACATAATTCTATAAATGCAATGAGCCTGCTCATCTTCTCATTTGTTGCAAGAATAATTTTGTTGTGCTATTCTAACTTACTTCAATGTTAAAGAAAAGTATTATACGATCTGCATTTTATCTTCACAAAATATCTTGAAGAGAGACTTGCATTTGGCATTAAAATTGATAACATTCACACATTTTATAATTCATTTTTGTAACTTATTAAGAGTTTGTGGAAAAGCTTTGGATGCCAAAGTTTCTTTCTATAGATGACACACAATACACAAACATTTAAAGATTCTTGTCTTTATCAATTTTAAGTAGCCATTATTCCGCATCACAACACACTTTCTCTGTTTTCCCTTTTGAATATTGTCTTCCATGTATTATCTTTGATTTTCTATGATTATCTATGAATTTAAAATGTATATGTCATCATGTAAATTTATTTACTGTGTAAGATGCCTGCATTTGAGTCATAGATATTTATTATCTACCAATTTCTGGATTTATGAATTTTATTAAGTTGGTAGTACCTCGTTTAGCTATTTCATATATTTTTTAGGTGTATATGTTCAAGAGTGTCAGTTTTTACTTTTAGTAGTTTAACTTGGAAAATGATTCTTTGTGTGACATACAGCAGAACGAATAAAAGAAGAAAGCTCATTCAATAAACAATTGAAAATGTTAAAAAGAATTATAGAATACAATAACAACCAGAATATTTATAGAAGTTTTAACAATAGAGAAATATGTCAATATCTTAAAAGATTACTCATACAATTTTTCCAGTGTTGATTCTTTCTTATTTTTTTTTAAATATTTGATTTAAAACATTTTTTAAATTCAGTAAATAACTGACTTTTTAAATTCTGTTTATATTTCATTTATTTTTAGTTTACAACATTAAATTTTTTAAGAAAAAAGAAACCGATGGTGAATGAGTAACAAATTTGGAATTGCCCCCTTGTGGGTCATACACAACACGTTGGGAACCACTGACTTAAGAAAACAGGGGTTGATTTTTTTTTCTTTTAACTTAATGAAATTTCTTTCCATGGTACCTTACTAAGTTAGAACACATTATTCTTTGAAAATTCTCTAATAATATGTCTTGAAAATGCCTTTTATAAAAATTAAAAGATCTGATAAGATTTCTTTGAAATAGATAATCAATGGGGTGGTTATTTTCCTTAAGTTTTATTCTATGCCATTTTTATGCATATATCTAAACAGTCCTTGAATAGGGCTTGAAATTTATTTGTTCTCGAGTGCATGAACCATGGAAGCATCTAGCACAAATAAGTTTTACATTTATTCACTGTTATTGATATTATTCTGCTGATTAGCAATAATATTTATAAAACTATTATGATTTTTGTTCTGAATATATAAATGTTCCCTATATTTTAAATATATGTAAGCAAGGCACATCCAGCAATTACTTAATTCACTAAACTAGAAATGTACACAATTATGATCCTATTATATAATGCCAATTAAAGTGTCACATTATATTGAAGTTTTGTCGAGTTGTTATTTCTGTGCATGAATTTTTTCAACCAGTATACTTGCATTAGTTTGGCCTATTTAAGTTCAAAATGAAAAATCCCTCAACTGTAACTGAGAGTATATCTTTGGAAGAAAGACCTTGGATATTTCAGATTTTTAAACCAACATAAAATCAACATTGTGTTATGATTTAAATGTTAAGCATTCTCAACTTTTGCTTCCCAGATCTCGTTCTTGTGATTTGTTTATAAGAATAAAAATGTTTCATTAGTTTGGTTTTAAGGTGAAATTGGGTGAACTGGGGTTTTTTTCTTCAAGCATTTTTTAAGCTTTTGTGTAATTTATAAAAATTTATTCAAAAAAAAAAAGGGGGGGGGGGAATAAAAAGAGAATAAATGAACTCTGTGAAATCTGCCAATGTACAATTTGCAAATGTCTATTATCCGCCCTACTTGTTGGAATGTAAACAATGAAAATTGCCGTACAGTTAAGCTCTGAGAAAAAGTTATTTTTTTCCCTCCATGAATTTTCAATTTTCCAATGAATAAATATTTAAATATAAATTGGATATAAATATTGAAATTTCCTTGAGCAATGAAATGTTGCAGCAATAAATAATGAGTGTTCATAGACAACAAACCAAGACTCAAACTACCATTGTATTGTGTCAATGTTTAAAAAAATGAATAATCGGTAAAATTGGTATTTTGTATAATTTAATTTTTCTTTAAATTAACTTGTTATTAAATATATGAAACCATTGTTGCATCATGTTTTTCTTTTCCATTCCAATTATAATTTTTTTGCAGTTGTTCCTAATTTATAGTCAGACTTAAAAAAAAAAATGTAAACAAAGGGATGATCTATAATCTGCAAAAATGTATAATCCACAAAACCCTCGGTCCTAAGTATGCAGATTTCACAGAGGTGACTGTAATTATCTTCAGATTCTCCCCTCCTTAAAGTTTAGCTTTATTACAGGTAAAATAGGTTTTTTCAGAGACAATTGAGGGCCATTAACCGAAATGTGGGAAGAACTTTGTTTTGACACTAGAAATAAAAGATCTGATAAGTCCCCCAAAAGTAAAGTTTTACATGTTTTGGGGGGCAAAACGGGAGGGGGATTTTAACTCAGGGAGGAAGGAAACTCAAAACATTTTTAAGTAGGTCATGTGGGTTATCATTCATTATGTATTTTTAAATTCTGAATTCAATGACACCATCTGCAAGTCAATACGATCATTTGTTACAAAGTTATAGTAGGTTTTATGAATACAAAGCCGAAAATTGTACTTTAGGTAAAATGGGTTTTTGCAGTAACAACTGATGGCCATCCATGAAAATTTGTGAAGAACTTCATTTTGGCACTAGAAATGAAAATCCGATGAGTCCCTCTCAAAATAAAGCTGTTTTATCGTGTTTTTTTTTGGGGGGGGGGGGAAGGTAGGCATTTTAACTCAGCGGGGGGAGAACTCAACTTTTAAAAAATGGCTCACATGGGGTATCATTTAAATTATGTATATTTTAATTCTGAATCAAATGCAATAATTAGATTCATTAGCAATAATTCTTGTACTGTTTTGAAATCCAGTAATTGAATGTAGCAAACATATCTTATTAAGGAGTAACACCATTTTGATCAGTTCAAAATTTCGATTTTTTTGTTTTCTTAAAAGTACTTTTTATACACGTGAAAATCATATTTTATTAGTCTTTTCACTTTTAATATCTATTTCTATTTTGGAGCTATAGAAGTAAGAGCGTACCATAGCGAGTAAACAGTGGCAAAAACTTTTTTTTTTTTCAGATCAGCATTTACAAAAAAGGTGGACACTTAAACTCCAATCAATAAACTTCTACCTTTTTTAACTTTGTCACTTATTTTTATAGTGAAATATGTAATTTTTTCCCGAAATATTGATATCTCGCTGTTCAGTATACCCTTTAAGTAACAAAATTTGTGATTGAAAGTTTATAATTTTACTTTTATTCAATACAATTTCACTAAAAATGTATATTTCACAAACATTTTGACTAAGAAAACTATTCCTTTTGTCTCATTGTTCTAAATGATATGTCTATGATGAGCTTATACATGCACGGCTTGACCTTTTTTTGTCCCCCAAAGTGCTTCAGCCCATCAGCTGTCAAGCTGCCATTTTTTAATGTATCAACTAAACAAAAACTGTTTTCTATTTTAATGTATACATTCAATAAACGAGTATAAATGGATTTTTATAAACACTGCATTTCTTTTTTTTTTAAGCCTGAAAAGAACCTTAAATTTCAAGGCATCGGAGTGAAGTTATCCCTTAATCTCTTTCAAATTCTTCTGTTAGTAATGAATTGAAAATCTGTCACCCCCCCACACACAATTATATAAGAGCTTGATTGATAAGTTGTCAGTTACTCTGCAAGAAATTTAATTTTAAACTTATAGGCGATAACAGACAGGAAGTGACCTTTTTGTTTTTGCTAGGATTTTCATGTCACGCTCTATTTTAGATACATTCACTTCAGAGCCCATTAGAAGTGACTGAAACTTATGGTTCTTTAGCCTTTTATTTAAATAGACTTATAAAGCTATTATTTCTGTTGTACTTTTCCTGTGACACTTCTAGAAATGCTGCACATTTGGTTTCTCATGTGCATTTAAAAAAATTGTTGAATTTTATATCTTCCTCCTTTTTTTCTCTAGCATTAATGTATATCTTGTATTTTTATGTATTTCCCCATATTTATTATACATTGCACCTTTTTTAGACCATACTGGAGGTGCTATTATTCTAATACAGATGCTATAATTTATGTTGTTGATAGTGCAGACAAAGACAGGATTGGAGTATCTAAGCATGAGCTCGTTTCAATGCTTGAGGTTAGTAACGATTTTTTTCTCTGGTAGTTTCTTTTGAAATTTATTACTATAATTTGCTTTACTCAAAATATGGAAATTTGCAAATGAGAAAAGAAAAAAGGAGCTAATAATTGTTATATTAATGTTATACTTTCAGATCTTTTCGGAATAGCAGTTAGTTTTTAGAGTGGTTAAAAAAATATATGTATTTAGTTGTCTCATGCTGCACATTTTTTCAGTTTATATTTTCTATTTGATTGCATTGCTTAAAGTTGTTAAATTATTTCAAAAGCATGTGCATATATTCATATTGTTACAGAATTCAAAGCCTTGGTAGAGTGCATGCTTTTCCTGCTTATGGGTGCAGTTATTGTGAGGTGTTAGGTTTCGGCAGAGGCCCAGTTGAGTTTTTTTTGGGAGGTTGTGGTAGAACGTAAAGGCACAACTGTTCTGTTTCTGATTGGCAGAAGCAGACACGTGGGTTCTAGATTTTTTTATGATTTGCATGCTTTGAGAGTAATTTTGATTAGTAGTAGAATTTTTCAGGTTATTTTACATGAATATATGATGTCCTTTGGAATAAATTTATTCTGTTAGTTTTGTTGCTAGCTTAGCCATGTTTTGGGATACTTTGAGTTCTTAGTAATGGAATTTATTTCATGTTATTATCCAAAAATTTCTGTTGTATTGGGAGTTTATGCAAAAGTATTTTCACATGTTTGTGAGTGCATAAGTGTACATTTGAGACGTTTTATTTTTTGTTAATTACCTGATTCTTCTGGAATATTCAATTTCATAAAATATATAGTTATGACTATTAAAGGTCTGTTTTCTATTAACAATCAACCACACAAAACCTAATTTTGTAATAAGTAAATCTAGTATTGTGATATAATAAAGATACTTAACTATTATTCGTTATGTAAAAATTCAGTGATCTTTTTGTAAATAGCAAATAGAATTATGTTAATTTTTTATATGAAATGTTTCCATGAATGTATTTCAATAATCCAAAAAACATAATTACTTATTTATATGATTCAAGCATGAAGTTTTTCTGCCTGTCTACAGTTTTCTGTTTTTTACTCATTTCCTGATTTTCATGTTTTTGCCATCTGATTATTTCCACACTTTTTTTTTTTTGGAAGGGGGATATGTTTGACTTTTATTCTTTATTCAGTGAAATCAAAACAATCGTACAATGAATTTAATTAGTACTGCCATATACCCATTCTCAGATTGTGGGCGAGGGGATAATTTACTACACATGGTACAATCACTTCTATCATAAGCAAATTTCTTCACAGAATATTTTGCTGAAAATTCATTCTGCTACCAAAAAAAAAAAAAAAAAAACAGATATTTAGCATATGCAGCTTTAAGAGGACTCTTCACTCACTTGAAAGCACCTACTCCATAATGGTAAACCTATGGGCAGATTGTTTTTGAATTTCTTGTTTAAATTTGAATATTTTTAATTGATTTTTTTCTTCTTTGCATTGGATAAATGAGGTCAATTTTTAATATGACTATTTTTTACTTTTTCAATTTTGGTTGCAGATTTTTTTAATAAAGGTGCTTTCAGTTTCGAAACCGGTTTTGAAAGTGAAAATAACTTTATTTAAAAAGTCTGCAACCGAAATTGAAAAAGTAAAAAATAGCCATATTAAAGATGACCTCAGCTATCCTATGCAAACAAAAATCTTTTTAAAATATTGAAATTTAAACAAGAAATTCGAAAACATCCTGCCCATAGGTTTAACATTATGGAGCGAGTGAAGAGTAACCCTGCATCCATGCACAGAGCTGATGGGTTGAAAGTTACAAAAGATTACAAATCATATGGTCCATCATATAAAATGTAGAAGACTTACACAGTGTAAGACCAATTATTTGGAATTCTGAAATCCGGGAAAAGAAAATTTATTCAAACATTTTCTAAATTTGTAATTTTTACTAAAATTTTGGAATTTCTGAAATTTTAAGAGAATTTTACAGATTCCTAATTATTTTTTCAATCTATTGTGTTTCAATGTGTAACCACTAAAATATGTTACTTCAGTGGCGGGAGAACACGGAGCTATTTTTTCGATTTCGGTTGCAGATTTTTAAAATAAAGGTACTTTCAGGTTTGAAACCAGTTCTGAAAGTGAAAGTACCTTTATTTAAAAAGTCTGCAATTTCGGAAATTATACAGCATAGCACCCAATATTGATTTTCAAATTAATTTATGCTAGTTAGTGCCCGTCACGATTTGACGGTAAATAACTTGAATGTTTCATTAGAAAATTCTTAAATTTTTAATTAAGTTGCTTTTAAATCAATTATTGAACGACGAATTACATGATGAATTTCTATATTGCATAAGTGATTCTTATTTCTTTAAGGGGATAAATGGTGCTGCCAGTCTAACCTATTCAATGAAGTGAAACAATTTTTAGTTTATAATTTACAACTAATTATGCTTGCTTTTTATCAGAAATTTACCTAAAAACACCGGGTAGAGAATTTATTTTTACTTACTACGACTTTATTTTTTTTAATAACAATATCTATTTTCATTTATTTATTTATTAAAACTACATGGCCATTAAAAGCTGCCATGAATTTTATTTTTATCTGGCTCATTCTCTAAAAACCTAAATTTGAAACTTGATGCAGCTAACGATTTATAATATATATTTTTTATTACTTGAATTTTATATTTTTATACCATTTTTTAAATATTAAACCTGGATATCAAGGTAATTTTTTATCACTCTTATACAAATATTTTTCTTTCTTACCATTTTATTTTTTATGCAATTGATTGACAAACTTTTCTTTCTGACACACACACATATATATTCTTGATAATGGTCGGAAAATATAACGAAAATTTTAGATCGGCTCAATTTATTTAATTGATAATTACATGCAAAATATTTTAAATATAAATCATTATTTTTTTCAAAACATTATTGAGTGTTACATTTTATTTAATTATAAAGCATTCAAATAATAATGATAAAATAAAAATCCTATAACTTCTTTTCCTAATAAAATGTCGTTATTGAAATGAATTATTGACAAAAATATTACACATTTTGCCTTGCTTGGGTTCGAACCTGCGTCCTCTACAAAAATTCACTGCTTTAAAGTGCTGTGCCTACCCGCTATGCTAGTGGGAACTCGTTTTAGTTCCTTCTAAATTGAAGATGTTCGAAAAACAGTTGATGCATACAAATGTTTCGGATACATGTCTCGGATTTTAGTTCTAACCTTACAGAAATAGTTTTGCATTTTTATCTTTATGATACCTTATTTTTTTAAAGAAGTAGCTACAACATAATATGCTAGTTTCCCAATCTTCATGTCTAACTATTGGCAATTCATAAGACAGATTACCAGCCATAACTTTTAGCCTCAAATCACTGTTTATCTTCTGTGTGTAGTGTAATATAACCAAAACTATATGACACCCCCGAAATAAACTGTATCTAGCTCTTAATATAGACACAATCATTTTTTTCATTGTTAATAAAGCTGAAAGAGGCAAATAATATTAACTTTGTGAAAGAAAGAAAAGCTTATTTACAGTAAGATCGAATAGCAGACGAACTTAAAACAACTTCGATCTGTGATGTGATGTTCAAGTGGTGCGAGCATCTTTGCGCATGTGGAGTGTGTCACTCCAAAATATATACTGTGCATGCACAACTGTATAATTTTAATTAAAAATTATGGCTAATTAATAAAATATTTGAACAAACGAATGGACGATAACAAATCTGTGGCCAAATATCTTTTATTTGAAAAAAGATTGGTGTAATATGATGCAGTAGTTTTTTCTCACAGACTTTCGAAAGAAAACGCTTAGCGTTTTAAATATATAGATTACGATTTGTTAAAAAAAAAATCAGATATTTCACCAGAGGTGATTCTATTCCGAATTTCCGAAAATTTAAAAAAAATAGTTTTTGTATCCAAATTTTTGGACTAAAAACAATCGCAAATTTCGACAAATGTCCGGTAAAAAAAAATCCGTGAACATGAGTCATTTGCAGAAAAATTGCCAATTTTGCCAAAAGATTGCAGAAAAAACACAACTTTCGTCAAAGGATCGCGAAAAAAAAACCCCCACAAATTTCTTCAAAGGATTGCAAAAAAATGCGAATTTTGTGAAAAAGTCACGGAAAAAAACATAAATTTCATTGAAGAATTGTAGAAAAAATATGAATTTTGTCAAAGGATTGCAAAAAAAAAAAAAAAAAAAAAAAAAAAATGAATTTCATCAAAGAATTGCCAAAAAAGAAATAAATAAAGCAAATTTCGTCAAATGATCATGAAAAAAATGCGAATTTCATCAAAGAATCGTGAAAAAACGCTAAGTTCATCGAAGAATCACAGATAAAAACGAGAATTTCATCGAAGGATCGCAGATAAAAACAAAAATTTCATCGAAGGATCCCAGATAAAAACAAAAATTTCATCGAAGGATCGCAGATAAAAACAAGAATTTCATCGAAGGATCGCAGATAAAAACAAGAATTTCATCGAAGGATCGCAGATAAAAACAAGAATTTCATCGAAGGATCGCAGATAAAAACAAGAATTTCATCGAAGGATCGCAGATAAAAACAAGAATTTCATCGAAGGATCGCAGATAAAAACAAGAATTTCATCGAAGGATCGCAGATAAAAACAAGAATTTCATCGAAGGATCGCAGATAAAAACAAGAATTTCATCGAAGGATCGCAGATAAAAACAAGAATTTCATCGAAGGATCGCAGATAAAAACAAGAATTTCATCGAAGAATCGCAGATAAAAACAAGAATCTCATCGAAGAATCACAGATAAAAACAAGAATCTCATCGAAGAATCGCAGATAAAAACAAGAATCTCATCGAAGAATCGCAGATAAAAACAAGAATCTCATCGAAGAATCGCAGATAAAAACAAGAATCTCATCGAAGAATCGCAGATAAAAACAAGAATCTCATCGAAGAATCGCAGATAAAAATGCAAATCTCATCGAAGAATCGCAGATAAAAATGCAAATCTCATCGAAGAATCGCAGATAAAAACGCAAATCTCATCGATGAATCGCAGATAAAAACAGCACCTACAATACAAAATTGTTCTCAATGTACACATATCCATGTTTTTAAAAAAGAAAGGAAAAATCTATGATTTGATTGCTGGATATTGGCAAAAAGACCTGCCTATTTTGTTTTATATTATGAAACATGTAAATATATTTTTATTTTAATCATGTACTTTTATACCATGACTGTCCAGAATTAGAATATTTAATTTTATATGTAATTTTATAATTTTTATATACACTATATGGCCATTAATGACTGGCAACTTTCAATTTTAGACATTTTGTCAAATATTTTAAAATATACTTGTCAGATTCTTCAGGAATTTTAGGATTAAAAAGAACAGGTTTGACTTCATATTTATCAACGTCGATTTCATAAGGAGGCCAATTAAGGGGCCGACAAAAAATTTAAAGAAAAAAAATACTTGGGATGACCCTGTAAAATAAAATGCACGAAATGATCTATTGCTACGGAATATATATATAAGCAGACATTGTATAATATGTGTATTCATTTGTGAAAGAATAGCATATACAGTGAGCAAAAAAAGTATTTGCATGCAGACGATTGTTTGCATAAGTAACCATAGAAAGCAAATTTGATACTATTCTCTTAATTATTCATTTATTTAAATAAAAAGAAAATAAAAATAACTACCCATTTTCCTTAAACAGTAATATTACACATTTAAAAAAATAAATTAATATTTCCTCATACCTAAAAAGTATTTGCACAAGAAGCATTGACTGTTAAAAAAGGCATTAAATGTGAACATTATGCAAATGTTTAGCATATCAATCCCGCAGTACATTAGCCCTGCACTTTAAAGTCACGTAATATATTAACTGGAGCAGGGATTCTGGGGAGTTTTTGTTCTAATGGTGCCGAAAATGTGTGAACTGTCTGTTTCTACCCGTGAGAAGATTATATTTCTTCACAATTCTGGATTAAGTTACCAAGGAATAGGTAAAAAATTAAATCTAAACTTTTCTAGTGTTCGTTATGTAATTAAGAAGAAAAAAGAAACTGGTTCGACAATAAAATAGCTGCGAACTGGGCCTCCAAGAAAGCTAAATACCAGGCAAAGGAGAGCCATCATAAAAGAATCTTCAAAAAAACCCTTTTCTAAGTGCTCGTAAATTGGCTGTTGATGTCGCTTCAACGTCGGGAACAATAGTTACACCACAATCAATTAGAAATATTCTTCATGATGCAAATATTTGAGGAAGAGCCCCTTGAAAAAAACCATTTATTAGTGAAACAAATAGGCTGAAAAGACTTGAATTTGCAAAAGCTTATGTCAGCAAACCACTAGAGTTTTGGAAAACTGTTATTTTTTTCGATGAAAACAAGTTCAATATTTTTGGCTCAGATGGTAAGAAAACTGTACGGTGAAAGCCAATTACTTCTCTTCAAATTAAAAATTTGAAACCAACTGTAAAACATGGCGGTGGTCATGTAATGATTTGGGGATGCATGTCTTTTAACGGAGTTGGCGAAATGACCTTTATTGAAGGCAATATGAATGCTAAACAATATATTAATATATTTTGAGATCATTTGTCTAATAGTGCTCTGAAATTAGGAATTCCTAATTCATATTATTTCCAACAGGATAACGATCCAAAACACACTGCACTGCATATATTACGAGGTTATGGTTGCTTTATAATGTAAAAAATCAATTGAAAACGCCACCACAATCACCAGACCTCAATCCGATTGAAAATTTGGATGTGAAAATAAGGAAAAAGAAAATTTCTAACAAATCAGAACTTAAGCAAGCTCTTGGGGAAGAATGGCTACAAATCAGCAGTGAAACATGTCACAAATTAATAGAATCAATGCCCAGAGGATTACAATCTGTAATTGAAGCAAAGGGTATGCATACTAAATATTAGCACTGTTTTTAACTTATAAATAATTCCTCTGGTTCTATTTTTATTGCTAGTGTGCAAATATTTTTTTGACAGTACAAATGCTACTTTTTTATGTTTTCATATTTTAAATATAATTATTAAGTCAGATATTAAATATGTTTGTTTTGTAAAAGTGTTGGTATTTTTAATTCTTAGTTGCTTTTTATTTATTTATACATATGTTACAACAAATTTACCTGGTGTGCAAATACTTTTTTTGCTCACTATATATTAATAGATATAGCGATTTTTTAAAAAAATAAATAAAATTCTTGCATGTTTTATGCTTATAACATGCCAAATTTTTAACCAAATTTAATGCCAGTTTCAGAAAAAGTGACAAAATGTAGTCAAAACAATATAGTGCAATTGGAATAAAAATATATTAAATATTTAAGGAAATATGGGTAGTTGTATAAAATAATTTTTATCTGCGCATGCGTGAAAGATAATCATTAACTTTTTGCATAATTTAATAGTCAACTCTATGGAGCAACTTATTAAAAAAAATCGGTCAAATATCGAAACAATTCAGAGAGATATTGGCGTTAGAGTGAGCTGTTTTTTAGTTTCTTGCTAAAACTTGCTGAATGATAAGGGATTGTCCACAAATTGTTATTTTAAGTAGCTTTCATTACAAAAAGCTACCTATTACAGCCGATCAGAGGAAAGCAATTAAAAACAATTTTGGTATATTTTCATTGATCATGACCCCCAGACCCTGAAACCACCCTCCATTCAAATGTTGATATATATCTGATCTTTGTCACACTGTAACTCCCTTATTTATGAATCGATTTGGATGTAACTTGGTGTGTACATAGTACATACAAATGTCTCGACCAAGTTCGTTGGCCAGCTTCATCTGCCATTTTGTTTCAAAAGGGCAGCCATTTAAAAATTTTTAAAAAATTTCAAATTTCAAATGTGGTATCAAAAAATAGAAAATTGAAAAATATTTTCTCCTTATGTGTTTGACCTTGTTATAAAGATTCCAGAGCAGTTTTTGTTTTGTCTATATCTTAAAAAATGGCTGAGTTAGCACTTTGAATTTTTAACGTGGCTGACATTTTGAAACGTCCTGATTTTTGTCGCATGATAAAAGGCGTATTTATGAACCGATATGGATGTACCTTGGTGTATACAAACTACATACCAATGTCTTGACCGAGTTCGTTGTCCAGCTTCATCCACCATCTTGTTTCAAAATGGCAGCCATTTAAAGAATTAAAAAATTTAAATTTAAAATGAGGTAACAAAAAATTGAAAAATGAAAAGATTTTTTTCTTATGTATTCGACCTTAATACAAAGATTCCGGAACAGTTTTTGTTTTGTCTATATCTAAAAAAATGGCTGAGTTATAGCATTTTGAATTTCTGTTGTGGCTGACATTTTTGAAATGACCTGATTTTTGTCACACGATAACAATCATATTTATGAAACGATTCGGATGTAACTTTTTGTGTACATACCAATATCTCGACAGAGTTCGTGGCCAGCTTCATTCGCCATCTTGTTTCAAAAGGGAACATTAAAAAAAAATTTTAAATTTTAAATTTAAAATAAGGTATCAAAAAATTGGAAAATGAAAAAGATTTTTTTTTATGTGTTTGACCTTGATGCAAAGATTCCGGAGCAGTTTTTCTTTTGTCTATATCTTAAAAAATGATTGAGTTATAGCATTTTGAATTTCTAGTATGGCTGACATTTTGAAACGATCTGATATTTGTCACGCGATAACACATGTATTTATTAACCTATTTGGGTGTAAGAAGGCATGTGGATAGTATACTATCCACATCTACTATCCACTACTATCAATGTCTCGACCAAGTTCGCTGGCAAGCTTCATCTGCCATCTTGTTTCAAAATGGCGGCCATTAAATTAAAAAAATATATATTTAAAATGAGGTGCAAAAAAATTAGAAATTGTAAAAGGTTTTTTCCTTAAATATTTGACCTTGATATAAGGATTCTGGAGCATTTTTTGTATTGTCTTTATCTTAAAAAATGGCTCAGATATAGAAGTTTGAATTTCTTTGTGGGTAACATTTTGAAAAATCTGATTTTTTGCCTGTGACAGCACTCGTATGTATCAACCAATTCCGATGTGAGTGAGCATGTGCGCTGGAATAATGAAGGTCTCGACCAAGTTCACTGGTTAGCCTCATCCTCCATGTTGTCTTAAAATGGCAGGCACTTCAAGATATTGCCGAATTTGGCAACCAAAATATATGTTACTTTAAATAAAAGCAGCCTGGATAAAGCTGACTAATTTCGGGAAATTCTCATTCATAATGATTTAGTATTGATAAAAATTAGTATTGAATCTTCTATAATCGGTTTCCACTAAATTGAGCTTTGTGTGTTTGAATAATATAAGCTAGCTTTTTAAAAATAAGGAATATGAAAGCCACCTCTTCCTCCCGGCACTGGCCAGAAGGACTTTTTAAGTTATCTGACAGCATTCGGAGCAAGGTTTTTGAAAAAGCTATCTACTTATTATAAAAGCTGAGTGCACGTGACCGACGGAACGATGCCGGTGCGAACCACTCTGGTCTGCGAAACGACCGTAGCTAAACGCCATGTTAGGCTTAATGAAAAACATATCTTAACATATGACAGCTAAATGATAATTTTTTCCACTTAAAATCATGTCTGTTCAGCATATTTTCATATAAAACATGTGTATCATATCCATTTATAATGTATTAAGTTCTAAATTAAAATTAAGCTATTAGAAATCAAATCTAAACAAACGATACTGTTGCCATTCAAATTCCAGCAAATTAAGAAACAAATGAATGACTCTTTGACGATTCATCAAAAAAAAAAATACGGCTAACATCTGATTCTGCTTTAAATATATTTTTTAAAGCATATTAAAGCCTTTAAGTTTTTTGAAATGCGTTTTTCATTTTTTGAAATGCGTTTTTCATTTTTTGAAATGCGTTTTTCAATGCGTTTACATTTATAAGCAGCAATTTTATTTACGACTGTTTACATTTACAAGCAGTCAGTTTACGACATACATATGAAATATTAAGTAATTTATTGAATAAATATTTTAAACATTATTTAATGATTATTCATCATTATTCATATGAATCATTCATATGAATATTGATTCATATCAATGATTCATGTATTTCACTCTTCTGTAGTGGCAACAGTGAAACGCTGTTTCTTTAGGAAAAACAACAGAGGGATAAACGTGCTGATTTTTCGCCACTACTCGCTTTCATCTGTCAATAGTTATTTTTGAATGTTTTAAAAGTTTTTTTAATTTTTATTATGGGCTTTCAGAAAGAAGGCGCCAATTGACCAGGAAAAGAATTGCGCGATCGCGGCAATCAACGGATTTCTCAGTTTGCCTGATAAACTCAGCTGAGTTTACACCGAACAGAATTAAACACCCATATACACAATTTTTTGTTTTTTTTATCTAAACTATGCATATTTTAAGTTCATGTTCATAAAGTGTTTATCACTCACAGGAACGTTTCATTATAATAAAGATTTAAAAATCAAAATTACATTTTTTTTAAAATTTTACTAAATTTTTGTACCGTTAAAAAACATAGCTTTTTGTATGTGTATTACTTTCAATGATGCACATAATGGTGTTTTAGTTTTGGCCAAATATATGAATCAAATTTTAAAGTTTCATCTAAAATTAAAAAATAAACATCTGATTTTTTAAAGAAATGCCATATGTTTTTTGTTTTATTTTTAAGTTTCTTATTTCACCTATGCTGCATTTTTTAAGCTGAATTTAATATATTTCTGTGAATTATTTTTTGCTGTTTGAAAAATGCAACAGCTTTTTTTTTTTTCAACTATGCATATATTTTTAAAAGCATTTACAGACATGCCACTTTCCAGCGAAAACAGGGAATTGCATTTTTTCGGCACAATTTATCATCCCTGGGATTGATGCAAATCAGTATTAAAATTTGACATTTTTAGGACGAGAAGGGGGGGGGGGTGGTAGCAGAATTTGACAAAATAAAAATGCGAGTACAAGCAACTGCAATTTGAGTTTATTTCTAATCCTTTCCCATGACCTGTGCATTTAGTCCATGTATAGAAACAAACAGGATGAAAAAAACATATAGCCAGGAGCTTGCAAAAATCATCAAAATATCGTAGAAAAAGGGTGGTGTCATCAAACGAATATGAATTCCATCAAAGGATCGCAGAAAAAAGCACAATTTTTCCCAAAGGGTCCTTTAGTATGCATGTTTCGTCTAAGGATCATGGAATATGTGAATGTCGCCAAATAATCATGGAAAAAACATGAATTTCATCAGATGACTGCAAAAAAAATGCATTATTTGATCAAAGTATCGCGAAAAATGTGAATTTTGTCAAATAATCACAGAAAAAATATGTTTTGATTAGAGGATCACAGAGAAAACGAGATTTTCATCGAAAGGTTGCAAAAGTGTAAGTTTCAACATAAGAACCTAAAAAAAAATGTAAATTTTGAAATCGGGGGATCTTGAAGCTTATTGGTTCATCAGTATCAGGTGAACCGTTAGTCAGCTAAATTTTCTGTTACGTAACTAATTTGCTGCATATATTCGGATGCACCTGTGCTTCTGTCAACGTATTTTGATTGTAAGGTAAGTCTCGCTTGCTCTGCTGTTTCTTTTTTTTTTTTTTTTTTTTTTATTAGGATTTTTGCATTAGCTGTTTAAAATGCACCCTTTATTGGTGAATATATCGATTTTTACATTGTTTACTGTTTTAGAGACAGACGATTCAGCCAACGGCTGCCGAAAAAATTCAGAGTCTGAAAACATCAAGGGTGTATTACCAAACATCCATCAAAATTTAAATTTAATTCAGTTAGAAGAGAAGTACCATACCTTGACGATGTTTCAGACCCTGACTAGGATCCCTTTTTCTAAACATTAAATTATTGATTTTTTTTTAAATTTTAACTGATTGTTTTTTATGTAAATATTTGAAATTTTTTTTGTATGAAACTCCCCCTTTTTTTTTATGAATCACCGTCTCATTTATTGGTATTTCTTTATATTTATCCTTTTACTTTTATTTTATGTTTCATAAATTTTTTGGCAGTTGTGAGCGAGATTTTACCTGCATTCATAACAAATTTTTCAAGATGGCAGTAAAACTTCATTTTTAAATCTTTGTTACTTATAAATCCATGTTTTTACATCATTTTCTATTTTTTTGTGCAAATCATTGATTTATAAATAACATAAAGATTTAAAAATTGAGTTTTTCCGTCACCTTGAAAAGATTTTTGGCACAATTTTTTTCGTCAAGCGGCACAGGATGCGAAACTCTTCCCTGAATTTTGTCAAAGAAATGTGAGAGGTGTAATTCATCAAAAAGGTGCAGGAAAAACGTGAATTTTGCAACAAATCCCGATAAAAACACTCATTTTGTGAAAGGATTGTGGTAAAAAGTCATTTTTTTAAAAGGCTGCGAAAAAAACATGAATTTCATCAGAGATGTGCAGAAAAAACGAGAATTTCACCATAAACATTAAATTATTGATTTTTTTTTGTTTGTAAATTTTAACTGATTGTTTGTTTTTTGTGTAAGTATTTTTAGTTTTTTTTTATATATTTTTTTCTGTATGAAACTCCCTTTTTCCTGAATCGCCGTCTCATTTATTGGTATTTATTTATATTTATCTTTTTATTTTATATTAGTAAGTTTTTTGCTAGTTGTGAGCAAGATTTTACCGGCATTCGTAACAAATTTTTCAAGATGGCGGAAAAACTTCAGTTTTAAATCTTTGTTATTTATAAATCCATGTTTTTACATCATTTTCTATTTTTTGGGCAAAATCATTGATTTATAAATAACAAAGATTTAAAAATGATGTTTTTCTGCCATCTTGAAAAGATTTTTGGCAAGATTTTGAACAATTTTTTTTTGCCAAGTGGCACTCTTCCCTGAATTTTGTCAAAGAAACGCGAGAGGTGTAATTCGTCAAAAGGGCGCAGAAAAAAAGCAAAATTTTCAACAAATCCCGATTAAAAACACTCATTTCGTCAAAAGGCTGCGAAAAAAACACGAATTTCATCAAAGATGTGCAGAAAAAATGAGAATTTTGCCATAGGGTTGTTGGAAAAAGCTCTCTGTATAGTGTGTTTGCTTTACTGTAGAGTGTGTTTGCATATTGTGCCAAATTTCATAAAATTTTACCATAAACTCCTCAATATACCTAAATGTAATCAATGTATGGACTATATTTTCCTTTTCAACATAGTTTACAGTCAAAATCTTCCTAAACATAACCGTAAACTATTAATTGCTTTTTCAAAAAACTTGTTCCGAACGCTGTCTGATAACTTAACAATTTGTGGACAATCCCTTATCATTCAGCCAGTTTTAGTGAGAAACTAAAGAACAGCTCACTCTAACGCCACTATTTCTCTAAATTTTTATGATATTTGACTGATTTTTTTTTTTTTTTGAATTATAAGTTGCTCCATAGAGTTGACTATTAAATTATGCAAAAAGTTCCTTGTTATTGTTTGCGCATGCACAGATAAAAATTATTATATACAACTGCCCATATTTCCTTAAATATTTAATATATTTATATACCAATTGCACTATATTTCGACTACATTTTGTCAATTTTTCTGAAACTGGCATTAAATTTGGTTAAAAACTCTGCATGTTATAAGCAAAAAACGTGCAAGAATTTTTTTAATTTTTTAAAAAAATCGCTATATTTCTATTAATATACGTGCTATTCTTACACAAATAAATACACATATTGTACAATGTCTGCTTATGTATATTCCATAGTGATTGATCATTTCGTGCATTATACAGTAGAAGATCTTTATAACGCAAACCTAAAATCGCAAGGTTGTGCGTTATATAGAATTTTGCGTTATATGGATTGCATTTCACATATCATTAAATTTACCTTGTAAACATGGGCAAATATGTCTGAAATATATCAAAATACATTAGATATACAAAATACATTTTATTTATACTGCTTTCCTTGTTACCAGATGTTATCCAATCCAGATAATAATTTTTAGCATAATATAGATCATTCCACACATTCTTAAATTTATTTTATAAGATCCAAGTATACCTGGACCAAATCATTCATTATATTACTACTCATTTTCAAAACTATTTATTGTAATAATAGCAAATTTTACATTAGAAAGTCCTGAATTAAGGATATAAAGTTGAAATAATAAATTTAGTTCTGTAGAAAGTCACAATTTTTTATAATATGGAAATATAGGTGCTTCTGAATTGAAAAATTCATTGTTTACATCTGAAGAAGTTGTGCGTTATATGGAGAATTGCGTTATAAAGATCTTCTACTGTATTTTACAGGGTGATCCCAAGTATTATTTTTTTCTTTAATTTTTTGTTCGTCCCTAATTGTCCTCCTTATCAAATCAACATTGATAAATATGAAGTCAAACCTGTTCTTTTTAATTAAAATTCCAGAAGAATCTGACGTATATTTATAAATATTTGACAATGTCTAAAATTGAAAGTTGCCGGTCATTAATGGCCATATAGTGTATGTTTGAATGTTTCAGATCAACACATATAATGGCCAAATTTATTGAAAATTGTTTGCAATGTACAGACATATATATTTTCTTAATAATTAAGAATAATGTAAATATCCATGTTTTGAAAAAATAAAAAAATCGATATGGGTTGATTGCCGGTTATTGGCAAAAAGACTTTCTTATTTTGTTGATATTATGAAACATGCAAATATCCTTTTAATTGTATCATAGTTTTATACCATCAGTGTCCAGAATTAGAATATTTAATTTTATATGAAATAATTTTGTTATTCTACATGCTTGAATATTTCAGATCAACACATATAATGGCCAAATTTATTGAAAATTGTTTGCAATGTACCTATATCTATATATTTTTTAATTAAGAATAGTGCAAAAAAAATCAATGTTCTGAAAAAAATATTTTGTTATGAGTTGGTTGCCAAATACTGGCGAACTTGCTTATTCTCTTAATACAGTCAACTTCCTCTAATCCGCAAACGCCTATAATCCGCACACTGTTTCAGATGTAAACATTAAAAATTGAGTTATAATAAAATTTGTGAGAAAAATTTTAAATTTTTGCTTTTCAATGAGGTAAAACTTCAAATGGAAAAAAAAAAAAAAAGAAAAAATCAGGGCAATTTTTTTGGCAAGCATTTACACAGTGATGTTGATATTAACTTTGGTGGCTTCAGTTTGGGTAATTTCAAAACAAAAATCTGCAGATATTTAATGTTTGCAAAAATTTCACCAACTGTTGTGCCTGATTTCTTGAATGGAGAAAATATAATTGAATGGATGTCCATCCAAGATGAAGCTTTAGATACAGAAAATTTCACAGATGATGGCATTGTAAGTACTACTCTGTTAAACTCTACTGAAAAGCAGGATAATTCTGACAATGAAGGTGAAATAGGAACTCTTGAGCAGGGTTTGGCAATCGGTTATAATTATCTGGATTTTCTTCAGAAACAGAGTTTAGTTTCAGAACAACAAATAATAACTATGCATAGACTCCAAGAAAAAATGCTAGACCGAAAATCAAAAGTTCTCATACAAATATATAATTGATACTGTGCTTGATAATTATAAAAATAGACAAAAGCAATTATAAAATAATAATAATAATAATTTTTCCTTAATTGTAATGTTTCTTTCAATTAAATAACCAAATGTGTTGCAATATACTTCTTTATAACCAATTAACTTATGCATTAATAATTAATTTACAGGAAGAAAAAAATGTAAACAAAGTAATGACCTATAATCTACACAACCTTTAATCCCACGCTGTGCAGATTAGAGAGAATTGACTGTATTGTATAAATAATTTTTTAATATAGTTTTTATAATATAACTGCCTAAAATTCAAACATTTGATTTTATAATTTCCCCTGTTTTTTATTTATTTTTTTTCTAAAAATGATAGAAACCTATAATTATTATTTTTCTATTTCCTTGTACACTTCATTTTCAGTACCTCTAATGTTTACTATTATCCAAAGTTGTCCGCAATCAGCTTTATATACCTATATTTTACATCAGAAGTCTGGTACAAAAAATAATTGAATGGTTTGAAAAGTGATTCCTAATTTCCTGATTTGAGAATAATTTGGTTTTTTGAAGAAGTTTTGGTTATTTTTCTTAATATTTTGAAATTAGTAAATAATATTTAACAAAATTTTAATTTGAAATTTAATTTAATTTTAATTTAAAAAAATGCAGAAATCTACTTATCTTTGTTTTCTGTGTTGTAGCAGCATGTTATTTAATATATTTTTAGTTGCTTATGTTTAATGCATTGTATTTATTTATTTTATCTCCAAATCCTTCAGTTTTCCTGTTTGCAGTATAAAAAATGCTGAGGCAAAATAGACGTATATTATCTATATCTTTTATAACGCATATACAGAGACGTTTTTTGTATTTTTATGTATGAAAGTAACACTTAATAAGCATTACTTACAGCAGAGAAAATACAATTTACAGTAGGTATTCGCGCCATCTGGCGGTGACTGTAGTCTTTAACGATTCTGAAACTAAGGGATATTGTGAAGGCCGTATAAGGTAGGATCAAGTTTGGCCGTGATAAATTTAACTGGAAATAATAGAAGCATTGCTGTAGAAATATCATTTTACTTTGTTTTCCATATGTTTTGAATTTATATCAAGAAACATTTTAAGCTTTCATTTCATTAATGATAAAGATATTTTTAGTGAACCTCTGCACTCTCTCTCTCTCTCTCTCTGTAATACATACTTGTTAACACATTATTGTTAAATTTTTATTAAATGCCATATTTATTTGTTATTGAGTGTCATTAAATATTTTCAATGTACTTTTGTGTCACAAATTGTACCATTTTTATATGTATTGTGTTAATGGTAATTTTTTCATATGCATTATGTTAAGAAGACAGGCTGTTAAAAATTATATATTTATAGGTTATGAAATTTTTAAAACAATTGTTTTATTTTTTCTTTGTTTTTGTTTGCAGTTTCATTGCCTAAAAATTAATGTATTTTATATTGGCTAGACATTCATGCAAAAAAGTGCAAAAATATCGTTTACCTATGGTATCAGTTTTTAATAGGATTTTTTTTTGCAGCTGGACAGTAGGATGAAACATTACGTAACCGTATGTATGAAAAAAGATTTTGAATGTAGTACACTGTAAAACTCCAGTTGAGCAGCTAGCTAAAAGTACTGGGTCTACACAGTGAAATAGCTCAGAGATAAGAAAAATCAGAATAATAAACATTTTTTAAATAGAAATTTCCTTTACAGATTTGCTTATAATATTTATTTAAGGAATGTTCGTTCAATGGCTTTTTCCTTTGATGATATCTTGGAGAATTAGGTTTTGGTTGTAGTATGGCTTGGTGGTAAATAATATGGACTTGGAGACCTGTTTGTAAAGGACCTGACTTTTATTAGCTCTGTTTACTAAATAATTTCCTGTTTCAAATCGACTTCATCAGCAAGAGTGTATATTGAGGGATGTTATGTTGTCATTATATGCCCCAAATGCCCGTCTGAGTTACCATGACCTTTTTAGCATTTCATTGTTGGTAAAAAAACTCTCTCCTGTTGGTGCAGTTCACTGTTGTTGGTGTATTTCAAACATCTTTTAACAGGGTGCTTAAGTGTCAAAGTTGGTGATTTCTTCAACCCTAATTGGTTTAATCTATTTTTAATGGTGGGTTTTCTGAGGTGACACCTGTCTTAGTCCCGATGGCAACACTCATTGTAATTTCCACCTTTGGCATTAATTGGTATTTATGATTTTTAATAATAAATGTGGGATAGAGAAAAGTTAATTGGGATTTATGACTTAAATGTACATATATTGACATTATTTTGAATTTATCTTTTAAACATAATTATTTAATTTGATTTATATGCTCTAAATCTAATAACTGTCAAATATGAGGAAATTTGATTAAAATTTATAGTCTAAGTAATTTTATTAAAGTATAAAAGTATTTCTTATCAATTTATTATCTGAATGGATAACTGTTATACTTGGCAAGGTTAATTGCTATTTATGACTTCAAAGAATCTATGTTTATTTTAACTTTAATTTGATTTTATGAACTCAATATTTGCTATAATGATAAAGCTTATTATTATTTTAAGTACTCATTTACTGTTTTTTAAACACCAATTAATGTCAAAGGTTTTTATAATAGATAGAACTGTTTTACACATTAGATTTAATGTTAGAAAAAGAGTTGGGAATTTTGAAAAAGGGTTTACATTTTATCCTGTCATTTACATAAACTAAATTTTGAATTGATGATTGTGCTCATGAATAGTGTATGTTGGTTTTGATTGAAATAAAGAAATGTTTGCTATCTGTACAGGTTTTTATTTGTTGTGAAAAATAATTCAAATATTTGCTCACACTGTAAAATGTTATTTTTAGGCATTCTTTATGTCCTTGGGTAGTTGTAAAAAAATTTTGTTAGCCGTTGCACTTATAAAATTTTGAAAAATATGACTTGTTCATCCATCTATGGGATTTTGCATATTTATGCAATGTACACCCATCTCTTTAATATTTAAACTACCATCCACCAGGCCAAAATGTTGGAGCATTGAGTTGCATAAAATGAAGACAATATTTTAAAATCTGTTTAGAAGTATAAAACTAAGTTTGCAATAATAGCTGTTCAATCTTCATTCTTAAATGTTTATTCTGTCATTAGTTGCCTCAAGGTCATTCCATGTCACATGTGGGACAGCTTTTTTACATAGTTCTGATGTTTTAACAATGTTATTATATTTCCAAATTAAAATAACCATGCTAATATGAAAATCTAGATTTTTTTTTTTTTTTTGTTATTTTTAATCTATAGTTTGTTTTAACAACTTATAAGTCAATAGATATAGGTATTTATGTAAATGTCGTGCACAGGACATTTTGTCAGATTTTCATGGAGTGATCCTGAAATGGGCAGATTGCTTAGGTCTAGGATTTAAAATGCGGATATTTTTATTATCTATTACTTTTATTATTTATTAAAAACGGGCAGCTTACTAAGGTCTAGGGTTTAAAATGAGATTTTTAAACCTATTAACGGGCCATTCCATATTATATGTGTAACAGCTTTTCTACAAATTACTGCTGTTTTAACAATGCTATTGTATCCTCAAATTAAAACAACTATTCTAATATGAAAATAAAGGGTTTTTTTATTAATTTTAATGTATAGTTTATATTTTAACAACTTATAAGTTAATAAATATAGCAGGGATGCAAGCACTATGCCACAAAAGGCTGATTTTCACCACTAAATTTTAATAGTATTCTTTTCCTCCTTAAATCTCAGAAATTCTGTCATTTAAATAAGGTGAGGAATACTATAAAAATTTAGTGGTAGCAATCAGCCAGTTGTGGCGCAGCGCTTGCATCCCTGATATAGGTATTTATGTAAGTGTCCTGTGTGGGACATTTTGTCCGTTTCTCATGGAATGGCCCTCAGGTAATGCTCAAATGTTAATCAATGAGCAAGTGCCTCTATTCTTCTAATTTGGTCAACCATAATCCTTCGCAAATGTCACTTTAATGAGAATATCCTCTTAATAATAAACTCTAATAAAAATGATGTAGGTGCTCTAAGTGACAACTCTTTTGGACTACAGGTATAGTGGAGGGTATACCAGGGTGCATAGCAATCCTTATAAGTCCTTATACTTGAAAATAAGTTAATAAGGTCTTTACAAGTGCTTATTTTTTATTGTGAAGTATTTATATTTGAATGAGCTACTGTTCTTTCTCCCAATTCTGAAGCAAAATTGTTCTTCCATATTTAGAATATCATGTGATGCGTAATACTCTAGGAATCTGCTCCCATTGCCTACTTTCCCCCCTTCTCCATCTTTCAACTTTGATGTTCGGAAACAGAAGCTGAGCACATCATTCTCTTGTTTTAGTATATGGGAATGGAGTAGAAAAATGAAATTTCTGCTTTTCTAGTACATTCATATTTGTATGTATTCATTCATATTGATTTGAAGTAGTAAAATTTTTGTTTTTATTTCTACCTTTCTCTTGGAAATTTTGAATTGGTGCATCATAATATAGAAGTCATAATGATTTTTTTACCCTTCTTTTAGAGTTCATAAAACCCAAAGTAAAGCTGAAATTCTAAGATTTTCCCAGTCAGGGGAGGGGGGGGGGGGGCGTCCAAAATGATGTAGAAATTCTAGCATTTTCAGTTTATTTAAAATTCTTGAGTTTGTGGGACTTAAATAATGCTAAACTAGCAAAATTGACACCTCCTTTTTTTTTCTTGCTTTCTCTGTGAGACCTAAAACAATGATGAAATTGAAAAATTCTTGTCCTTTTTTCTCCCCGAGTCCATGGTAGTCCTGTATTGAGTCTGATAACCTAATTTTATCAAAAAATGCTAAATTTTTTCATTTTGTGTTGTCTTTTGACTCTTGGTTCAGGCTGACTCGATTGTTTAAAAGAAAATCTTGAATATTTTAAACTATTATGTACATATTTGAGCATTAATGAGTATATAGATGTTCATTTTGCTACTTAAAAGTGATATCAGGATTTGAAGTAGCGTGTAAGATTGTGCAAATAGTTCACAAAATAGGAAAATCCCACATAATGAAAATTTCTGTTTAGGATTTTCTCCAGCCTTAACTTCTTTCTCATGCATGTGATTCTTCTGCAAAATAAATTCGCCAGTCATGAAAAAAAAAAAATGTGAATTTCGATAAATGGTTGGCGGAAAATAACGTTTTGTCTTTTAGTCAAGGAAAAAAATTGAAAATTTTGTCAGTTGGTCATAGAAAAAAAAATTTGCAAATTCGGGCATTATAGTTCTGTCTTTAGCCAAAATTTGTCTCTGATGATGATTTTGGCCATTCTCTGGATCAATGCAGAAAAAATATTGCAAGTAATTTTTTTTTAGGAAGGGGGAGGGGGTCGAAAAGTTTAATCACCCACTCAGATCCTTGGTTGGAGATAGTTTGATCGTACCATAAGAAAGAGCTATTCGATCACAGGTCAGCTAAGTTCTATGGTAGAGTAAGTAAGTTCTAAGTAGATGTGGTGCATTTTGGGATGTAAAAATCTATTTTTAGACTTTAAAATGAGTTTTGTGAATGATTGTTGTTTTGGATGCATAGAGGAATGGTGTGGGTATGAGTTGTTGGGTCAAAGGTCACATTGATGTGGAAGTAGCAAGGGGAAAAAAATCTGGATTTAAGAGATGATTCATTGTGGATTGATGAGCTTAATTATAGTAATAAGAACTTTGCCATTGATTTTTCAGATTTTTTTTTCTTTCTTTCAGAGCGATAATCATTTTGATGCTTAAACTGTTTGCTTTTTTCTAATGAAAAATCACTATTTCAGAAATATTTTCGTCAAGAATGTTTTAGGAATTTTGCTTTAGAAATTATTTCTAAATAAGTGAGTTAATACATATATTTGGACATCTTCTATAATAATAATAATAAAGATAGAAGTTTGTCTGCTGTGTTTTGAAGAGATTGCTAGACAGAGAGCTACAAGGTTTAGTAAAAATATGTCTGTCTGAAGTTATGTAGGGGAGAATAGGATAAAACTGAATACCTAACGGTTTTTCTTTGTTGACAGAAGGGCAGAAAAATCAGAACCAAAAAAGGTTTGGGGACATCTGGGCTATTGAAAAATCATAGCTGTTGCTACAGGAAAATTCTTCTCTGGGAAAATGTGTTTTTTCTAGCACTATCTGAAGCAGCCCCAAGCATTGGTAGGAGAAAACCATGTACTAATCAGAAATTAGGTTTTTACACTTGCTGTAATAAAAAGCTTTAATGTAATATATTTTGAATCAGACTTTACAATATATATGCATTTTTTTTAGGGTCCATAACTTTTAAAAAAAAAGTTTTTAACAATTTTTAATGTACTTTGTCAGTAACCATGTCACAAAAATCAGAAACAAAAACATTGTAATGCTTATTTCTGCTGCATTCTTCATGAGCCCACTCCTTTGCAGACTGAACATTGTATCCATCCTTTAACACCTGTTGAGTGAAGAAATGATTCATTGCAGAATGGGCAAGCATCACTTTGGTCGTCATCTTCCTCAACATAGCTCTCCTTATCTTGTTGATGTGATTTCTTTTGCCCTTTTTTTTTTCATTTCTTCTGAACTTCTTTGGCTAAGCTGTTCTCCTCTTCCAGTTGAAATCATTTGATGTTTTTGGCTTTTTTCCAAACTGTTTTCTTTGTCAGAGCATTGAAAAGTTTGGGGATGCTAAAAGGATGTAGTTAAGATGTACATGGTTTTAACCTATTCTCCTCTGTAGCAAAGTCAGTTTTGTATTTTTTGAGAAGATTTTTTCAAATTTTCTATGTTTCAGTGATTTTTCGTGTTCCATGATGATTTTTGTACATTAGTAAAGGAATCCAGTTTCAATCTTTTAGCCCAATATAGTAAATTTTGTCTTTTTAATAAGATTTATTCTGAAATTGTACAACTTCTTTTTTTTTTTTATAAATTTTTGTGACTTTTTAATGTGATTTTGTAAACTAATCAACCTATTTTACTTGTTTATTACAGTTCTTAAATGAGTTTAAATACTTACCTACAGGTACAGGTTTAATAGCCTATTTATAATTCTAATGTTCCAGGTTTATTTAGTACTACAGAAATAATTTCTCTGTTTAAAACATATCACTTATTTTACTGAAATATAAGTTAATCTAAAAGCGTTAAGGTTAATGTTGTCAGATGTCTCGATTTAAGTGTGATGTCTGATTTTCAGGCATTCCGAGACTCTTCTCTTGAAACCAATGCATGAGACATCAGAAGTCCCGATTTCTCATGATACACAAATTCTTTAAAATTAATTTTAGTACCATGCTATTCGTTAATCTGAATCAAGTGGAAATTAATACAGTCAAACTTGTTAAAACAGAAATTATCTATAATGTAAAAATTTTATGTTCTGGCAGAATGGAATACCATAGAAATCTACTGCTAAGATAGAAAGTTTTCTAAAACAAATTAAAAAATTCTAGTCCCTAATGTTTCTGTTTTTACAGTTTTTAATGTACTTGCTTAAGCAAATCCTGTTTATAGGAAAATCCTATCTTAAACATAAAAATTTCATATTTCCCTATAGGAGAAAAATTATATAATTATAAAATTTGTTTCAATCTCTACCGATTCTGCTTCCACTGATTTTACTGTATAAGATTATTGTGTTTAATTAATCCAATGAAACATACTGAAACGGGATATCAATCGAAAAAAAATTCTGCTTTAGACAGGTTTCTGTATCAGCAGGTATATTTGTATGAGGTTTCTTCCATAGAGACCATGATTTTTTTTTTTTACTTTTAAGACAAGATTCCTCTATAGATAGATTCAGTTTTCATATATTTACTGTATGTTTGTGTCCCGATTAAGGAGACACTGAGGCTTTTTGAGGCAGGACCTGGCAACACTTTTTAAGACTGCTTTATTAATACCTTTATCTTATCTTGTAAGCTTACGCGTGCTCCTTTTGCCAAGCTGTTCCATTTCTGTCTCGTAGATAGCATTGGTTGTGCTGATAGAATCTGCCTGCAACTGGTTAATCCGGAACATACTCTTATGTGAGTGGATTTGCACAGTTCAGTCTTAGAAGTACAAAAGAGGTCTGATATTATGGAGTAATAGCTTTGTATCTTTTTTAAACTTCGTTATTGTTATGCTTTTGATTGGTTTCTTTTTTGCTTTTCTGAGTTAATCTCAGTTAATTATGTTATCTTATTTAATGGATTAAGTTAAAGTTATGTTAATATGGATAAAGTTATACAGTCATTTTTTTAAATGAATGATTTTAAATATAACTTAAACATGTGTCAACTTTTAAAAAAAGTTTGATTTTACCAGTTTAATAGACTTTGTTTTTGAAATCTACAAATTCACGGTTACGTTCGCTTCCAGTCACAATATAAAAAAAAGTTGAACTCCTTTTAATAGAAGATAGTTTTAATTGATGTTTTAACAGTCTGATTTAATCAATGTTTTGTTCTGAAAGAAGATTAGCTAGATGTTTTAATCATTTGGAAGTTTATTGTTTCAAATGAATTTAAATAATTGGCAGTAGTCACCAATAAAAAGATTTTTTATTAACTTTGAAATCAAATCTATCTGTATACAATTTTTAGATCTCTGCTAAATGCATTACGAAGAATATTAGACCTGTATTAATACAGGCTAACAGACTTTATAGTTTTCTTGTATTCCGCTGTGAATTTTTAAAATTTGTAAACTGAATTAGTTTTAGTTGTTTAGCTCAATATAGTAAATTTTGTTCTTTTTGAATTTGTAGAGTATTTTTTTCCTAATACGATTTTTAGCAATTTTTCACATTCTGCAACTTTGAGATTTTTTTTTTCTTTTCACAGTCTGCAATGATTTTTTGACATTCCTGAAATGTATCTGGTTTTAATCTATTAGCCTAATATAGCAAATTTTGTCCTGTGCTTTTTGAATATTTGTGGTTTGTTATGCAATTTTTTATGGCAATTTTTCCACATTTTAAAAAGGAAAATTTTTGAATTTATTTTTTATGCTTTTTTTGTGTTTTTTCATGACCTATGGCAATTTTTTGCCATTCATAAAAGAAATCCTCCAGTCTCGAATCAAATGAAGCTAGAGATACTATGGTTTCTTTATCTAGACACAAATTAAAATTTTTAGCATTATTCACTTTTAAAATTTTTAGCATGCTTGATAGTCATCCAACATCAAATTAATCTCTGTGGTGACAAAATTTACCAGAGAGGTATTTCCATTTCAGAAAAAAATGTCACGAAATGTGAAAATATGCTGAAAATCTCATTAAAAATTCAGGAAAATTTAAAAAAAAAATCATTGAACAAAATTTAATATATTAAGCTAAAAGATTAAAACCCGTTTTCAGTAAAGTTTATTTGGAATTCATACAGTGATTTTTAAATAGTTTTCAAATTTTTTATTACTTTTTTATGGAATTTTTGTATTTTTTCACATTTTGTGGTGATTTTATGGCATTTGTAAAAAAAGTCAAGTTTCAATCTCTTAGCCAATAAAGTAAAATTTGTCGTCTTTTTAATATAGTTTATTTGGAAATTGTACAGTAATTTTTTAATTTTTCATAAATTTTTCAAGCGATTTTGTTTTTTCACATTTTGCAGTGATTTTTCCACATTAGTAAAAGGAATCCAGCTTCAATCTTTAAGCTTCATAATAAATTTAGTCTTTTAAATAAGTTTATTCAAAATTTGTACAGCGATTTTTGAATTTTTTGCACATTTTTTATGCGATTTTTAATGCTTTTTTGCAATCTGTAACGATTTTTTTGACATCCACTCCAGTCTCGAATGAAACAAAGCCTGAATTATTGTGAATTTTTATTTCAACACAGATTAAATTAAAATTTTCAGCATCGTCATTCATGTTACTATAGGAACTAAAATCAAAACAGACTGGAATGTGCAAACCATACCAGGTGTATGCATAGAATCTCCCTATTTTTTCTCTTCCAAATTCAGTGTATGAAGTCGAAACATTTTTCCACCTTTTTTTCCGTTGTCCCACTTTCATGCCTGTAAATTTCGTCAAATGGTCACGGGAAAAAATCACAAATTTTCACAGAGGAATTACAAAAATAGAGAATTTTGTCAATCAAGTTGAAAATTATCACTACAAAACTTCATGCACAAAAAAAAAAAAAAAAAAAGAAAAAAGACATCATCAGCCAGTTGTGGGGAAAAAATGAGAAATTCAATCAGTCACGAAATTTGTAATTTCTTTGTTCCTTGGGGATAAAAAAAAAAACCTTCATTAATGATTTTCTACCTTCCTATTCACTAATGATCTAATCTAAAATCTGTATAATTTAGAAATCTGTAAAGCCCTTGGTCCCAGGCTGTTTAGATTTTTGAGAGTGTACTGTATATAAGGATTCAATAAGTAAATGATTCAATAACATTGAATAGATTACAGTAAAAAGAATGCAAGAGTAATAATGCCCCCTCCCACACAAAAAGAAATATTTAAGCACTTATAAATCCTCTTTAAAATTTGAACTAAAGGGAGAAATTACCCCCCCCTCTCCTTAAAATTCAATTCCTATTTCAAACCCTAGCAGTACAATTGTAGACTACCTTTCAATGCAATTGATTAGCAAAAAAGAAAAAAATTAAAAAAAAATTATAAAATGAAAATCCTAATGTTAGTTATGGTGAATATTTTTCATTAAAGTGATATCTTATACAGTGCATTAAGAAATTATAAGACCACTTTGATTTTGAAAATTATGAAGTAAATAAAGGTTCTAATTATAGTTTAAACACATGAGATATCAAAATACAACATATTTATTAAAATTAGTTTGCAATAATTTTGAATAATGCAATAAATAAGTATGTTAACAAAAATATAAGCCATGATTGAAAAATATGCTGTTAACAAATTATGAGACCGCTTGTCTAAAAACAAAAGTAATATGTAAATTAATATGATATTGGTCCCCCATTTTTCCTTATAACTTCAAACACTCTGTTTTTCATAGAAGTGACCAGGTATTAAAAGCACAGATTCAGAAATATTGGGCCATTTTTTTACAATGGCTACTTCTAGTTCATTGGCAGATAAAAACTGTTTATTATTAGCATAAACTGTGACTTAATATGCCCCAAAGATTTTCCATATGGTTCAAGCCTGGACTTCGATTTGGCCATGACAAAACATGATTTTTTTTTTTTTTAACTATTGCTGGGTGGATTTAGACACATGGCAAGAAGCATTGTCCTGCTAAAACATCCAGATGGCACCATCTAAAAAAGGTCCAAATGATCATATAACATAGCCTGATACTGCACAGAGTTCATACATCCTGAAATTTTGAGTTAAATCGCTTAATGCATCATGACTAAAAGCTCCCCAAACCCTTACTGATCCTCCTCCCATTTGTCAACTGAAGCATTGTTTTGGTTCCTTCCTCAAATCATGCGAATAGTGTTTATAACCAGGCCGTCAAAATTACATTTTTTTTTTTTTTAAATCTGAAAATATCACTTGTTTCCATTTCTTGTCCCATGACATGACATTTTTACCCATTTCAGTCTTTCTTCTTTAAGATGTTTCATTAACCTCGTTTTTTTTCAACAGTTTCATATATTTTGTATTACTATTTCCTTTCAGACTCTTCCAAGCTGTAACATGTGAGGTTCTTTTGCTGAAACGGTTCAAAATTTCCCGAGTGGAAAGACCTTTTTAAGTTGATAATCGAAATATTTGTTGATCATTCGATGCTGTCAAAATCCTTTTCCTTCCAGATAGTTTAATTTTATTTGAATCAATTTTAGTAATTACTTCATTGTGAATGGCAGTTATGGAACGCTTCATTAACCGAGCTATTTCTCATTCAGATTTACCAGCACCCTTGTAAAACCAATTTTTTCTTACTTTCGTCACAGGCAACTCTTTATCTAGTAGCATCTTCCAATATATCGTAAATAACACTATCTAAACCTGCACCTTTGCTTCTCAGGAATACTTTCATGATATACAAACACATATGTTTTATAATGATTCTGATGTGACATATAATGTGTTAATTTTCTCAGGTGGTCTTATAATTTCTTAAGTCACCTTATTTACGTTTAAAAAAAAATTAGATTTTAATAAAATGTAACAGATGTTAACAGCAATTATAACAGAAAACGTTCTACGATTAATTTTTTAAATACACTCTAAAAATTTGTATACTTCAGAAGTGCAGCAATTTGTTAGTGATCTTAATTTCTTAATGCACTGTATAATTGAACTACCAGTAAGATGAGGTTGATTTCATCATTTTTTTTATTTCTTTTTGCTGAAGAAAAATTGTTTTAGTTTTTGCAAATAATGTATGAAATACAAATATGCATGTGGAATGGCAGGGGAGATAATGCTACAGTACTGCATAATATTAGGCTTCTAATCAGTGGTGGAATTCAAATAATTTAAAAATCGGTTCTCTGTTCTAATGTCTTTTTCATCAACTATGAAGAAGAAAACTGATACGTTATACATTGATAATAAAATCCCCAAAGCTGAATACTTTGCAATGTTCTGCAACAAACTTCAGCTGATCAAGAATGTTCTGCGGGAATGTCTTCCAATTATCCATTGATGAATTTCCCAATTTTTTACTTGTACTGTAGGCAAATTTTGAGGCTTTTTCTTGCAAACGATTAGAGAAAACCGTTGTTTTTTTTTTTTCACAGTTTGTTCTGACGATCCACTGACGAATTTCTTGATTTTTTTCCTTGTACCGTAAGCAAATTTTGAGTTTTTTCTTCTTGCGACTGATTAGAAGAGATAATCGTGGGGTTTTTTACCTGGAACCAATTGGCGAAAATCAGGGATTTTTTTCCGCAACTGTTCATCAAATTTTGTATGTTTTTCCACAACAGGCTTAATTTTCACGATTTGTTCTTCAGGATTGACTGACGAATTTTGCAAGTTTTTTTGTGACCAATTGATGAATTTCACAATCTTTTTTAAATGGATGATTAAAGATTTTTTTCTTTTCGCCCATTGTGTGACGAATTTAGTAATTTTTCCTTCGATTGAATGATGAATTTTCTTGAAAATGATAATTTGAAATGTTCTGCAGAGAAGCCCATTGTTCTGCGATGTACGTCACTTTTAAACATACTCTGCTGTGAGGAATAAAATACTTTCAAACATTGTAGGAACACGTTTAAAAAAAACAAATTCAAGCTCACCTTCTAAAATTGCAGGCAGTTAGCTATTAACAACTCCGTATTAAGAATAGAAGATATTGCTGAAGTCTCTGTATGCTATGAAAATATTAACATACTGATTGTCGAGAATTCCTGTTTATACTTTATCTATAGTGAGAAATACTTGTAGCTTTTTCAAAGATAATCAGGAATATTTTTGTTAAATCAGCTTCTATGGGTCATTGAGGCTTGATTTCTAGATTTTTGGAAGTTCTTGCTTGTAGCTATGTTTTGTTACTAAAGTCACCAGTTCATTAAGATCATTGTCAGTATCAACTTCTATAATAAGTCACAAATGTTTTTAAAACTATTTTTATAGCAACAATAGTGCATATGTGGGGATCAAATATCTGGAATTTTGTTTCAATAACACAATTTTGCTTTATTTAAAGTATTCAACATGCTTTAAAACATTTAATGCAACAACTGCCCAAAGTAGAATTCCATTCTTTTAGAAGCAAGCCGATTAGATTAATCATCATTATGTTTGATATATTATAGTTAGCAGACTTCACTTCTCTTAATTTATAGTGTTTTACTTATAAAGTTAATTAGGATATAATTATATGATAGTATTATTGACATATGAACAGGAAATTGTAATAGTTTGAAAGATACTGAACTAATTTAGATGGTGCACAATGGCAAAAATTTGTAAAACGCTAGCTAAAACCCAAAAATAAAAGTTAAATTTTCTTATGGATAAGTTTGCAGAATTGTATAGCATTGTGTTTAAAATATGTTCAGGACACTTTAATGTATAAAATAAAAGTGTTACAGATCCATGCCATGCCACAGATCCATGTCTATGTCATGACATTCGTAATGTTGGATAATGACTCATCAAAAGTTAATCTTTTATGGTGATAATTTTTAGTTATTTATGATGGACTGTTTCATGAGATTATCAGTGAGTTTGGATCATAAGCATTTATGAATTTCTGAAAAATGACCACAGAATGGGCAATTTCATGTTGTCTTATATATCGTTATATAAAAAAAAAAGTTTGAAATCCAATCAAACTCAGATGAATTAATAAATGAGAGAAACCGTTTGCTATCTAACCTTAAGGCTGTTCTCAACTGCTTTCGTCAACAAGTGCAAAATGTTTTTACACATTCACTAACTCATTTATAAATGTAAAGGTACAAAATTGGCAGTGCTGACTAGGGAAGCGATTTGGAATCTAACTGTTTTTTCCATTTTTTGATCAACAGATTACCTATCGAGTTATAAGCGAAATGGGTCACGTGAGCGAGGAGTTTTTTCTCCCTTCCTGACTCTCTTTTTTTATCTTGTCTAGAAACTCTGTTCAAAACGTCAAGTTTGACAGCATTTTCTAAAAGATGTATTACGTGTACAATAAAATGGAAAGAACAGTTCGATGACACAGTTTATGAATAACACCTGCTAGTTTTATGCGTTTCCAAACAAAAATCAATTTAAACTTATGTCAGAAAGTTGCCCCTTTGGATTTGAGAACAGCCTTAACAATACGGTTAATTTTAATTGCTATTTTTTTGCTGTTTTGAAAAATATGTTGTTTATTTAATTATTTTACTCAATAAATGTATAAAATGACTTTAGTTTTGCACTGAGATTAATAAAACTACACTATAGGGTACCCATAAACTCTCTCATAAAGTACAGAGCCTCCAATTATTTAGTAATGCAATTTTTCTTGCTTGTTTTCAAAGGTGACTGAAAAGCAGAAAATGTTTTGAGTTTTGGCAAAGACCTTTTTTGGAATAAGGAGCTTGACATTAACGCCCAGACAGTATTTGAATGTTGTAGCTATAAAAATAACTCTAATAAGTATACTACAGCCGAGTTCTGCTATGAGTCACTACAATCAGGCACAAATTTTCTAATTCGTTCTGCAGTGTGTACATCTCTACTCTCTTATGATATTTTGTGAAACACCAGTGTGTTTATATAGTGGAAATTTATGATGTAACACAATATTTGAACAAATAAAAATATTTCGTCGGGTTGTACTTAAAATACTCTGTTGTGGCAAACATTTAAAGCGAGTAAGAAATTTAAATTTGTGATTTTTGCATTAGAAGTCCCATTTAACAACTGGTTCTCTGAACTCAACAAAAAATTAGATAGCAGTCCTACTGAACTGGTATCCTGCTAACTTGCCGAACCTTACCACTGGCTCTGGTCCATTTTTTGTTAGAAATTAAACCTTCGTTAAAAGTGTTTTCCCAGCAATTACCTTGCTGCAATAGTTACATATGCAGTGAATTACAATTAATTCTGTATTTCTTTAACAGGCAGATTGGGACATTTCTATATTTTTTAGTTGTGCTCCCCCCCCCCCCCCCCCACACACACACAAGTTCAATATTCAAAATATCCATAATTGATACAACTTCTTAAATTTGCAATTTTTTAAGATTTGCTTTATGAAGCTTTTAACTAATGTATACAGAGTGTAATGTGTAAGGAAAAAGTATATTCATAGGAGAAAGTTTTGCCACTTTTATTTTATTTCACATATAAATTACATAAGCATATATTAAGCATTAGTTCATAGTTTATAAATTGTCGAAAAATGTAAAAAGGGCAAGCAGTCAATAAACTCAGCTTTTAAATATTTAGTTGGATGTTTTTTTATGATTAGTATTTGATATAAAATTTAAAAAGTGTATTTTTGTGATAATCGAGTAATGCAGTAGAATTTCTTTAATTGCAGGAAGAAGAGCTAAAGAAAGCGATCCTTGTTGTCCTTGCTAATAAACAAGATATTGAAGGTGCATTAAGTGTGGCTGAAGTACACCAAGCATTAGGTTTAGATGCTTTAAAAAACAGAACCTTTCAGATATTTAAAACATCAGCTGTCAAAGGTGAAGGTTTAGAAGAAGCAATGGAATGGTATTAAATCATTGTTTATAGTATTTGTATATGAGGCTGTTCATGTTATTTCATATTTATAAAAATAATTGAGAAATAATTATATACATATATAACTGTGACATTTTTTCATATTTAAAATTGAATATTGCATATTTTTGCAGTATTCTAAAAGTATTCCCTGTGCAAGGTTTTATATTTATCTTAAATCAGAATTTTGCTAAAATTTTATTCTTTGAACTTCATTTCTTAAAGTATAAAATATTTATGCTACTTAAAAAATAAATAAATAAATAAATAAAAAAATAAAAAAATGGAAATAAGATAATAGTTTGTCTGAAATCAGGTTTAAAGAGAATTTTGTCAGTGTAAATGTTAAATTTGATCACTTCAGTTTAACACTTTGCTTCAAATGTAGGGTCCATTCAGACTCCTTGGAAACTCTTTAGAAATGAAAATTTCCAAGGAATACTTAGAACTTCTTAGATAAACAAAATACTCCTTGAAAACTTCTTAAATTATATCAAAACAGAAATTAGCATTGATCACAGACTTCTCATATAAGTAGACTCAGAACTGGTAACCTTTTCTTAAAGCAAAGGTCACTGCCCACTGTCACGTAATGGTGGGCAGATGAAGCGTGCCAAACCAGTTTTTCTTCCACCGTTATTTCCTTTGAATTTCCTTCCGGATTCCCGTTGAACTTTTATTGTGTTGGCATTTATAAATCCGAAAGTTGCCAATAAAAGGAACACCGCCAAAAAACCACACCCTTTTGGCGAGGAAAGCAGAAACATGTTAGATTCAACTTCTCCCAAAAGAATAATGGGATCCGCTCTCTATGTATCTTTACTCTGAGGCGTGTTGATCAAGGGTTTTATTGAAGTATACAAGAGTAGAAAATGAAGACTTGTATCTTGCAACATGATAAATAGCGCTGCTTGTATAATCATCTTAAGTACGCATGGCATGAGAGAAGGAAGTAAAATAAAAATCTTCTTGTTTAAAAAAGAAAAGTCCAAGTGTTAAATTGTGCTATTATTTCAGTAGGGGAAATTTTATTTTTTTGTATATGCCACATGTTTTTTTCCCCTTCAAAATTTACTTTTAAAATCTAGGTGCATGTGATACATGATGAGTGTTTGATATTTGACTAGCCTCTGTATATATGACCATTGGTCACTGCACAAAATAATTGGCAAGCAATTACTATTCATATTTATGAAACCATTATGCAATATTTGTGAATTCTATGTTTAGCATTTTTAGATTTTAATGTAATACAATCTGCTTTCTTTCCAATGAGGTATTAAAAATTACAGTGGCTGCATGCACATGCATTGAACAAGACAATGGCATACATGAAAAAATGCGATGAGTCCTTTAAAATTCTTTGACTCTTTAGACTTTTTCTAGACCCCTTGTATTTTTTCTTCTAAAGTCTATACGAACCCTGCAAATGTTTTTATTTTTTTAATATGAACAACACAAAACTTGGTTATTTGGTCGTGTAGCTAATTTTTAGCTGTTTAGAATGGAGGTCACCTTTTATGCAGAGTTCATTCTAGGATCAAGGGCAGGCAGGGTGCACTTTGCCATAAAAGAACACTTCTGAGAAAAAAAGGGGCACATTTATGTAATGATAAATAATGAACTAAGCAAACTCCCCCCCCCCCACACCCTTACACTTTGCAGTGGCAATATAGTTAAATAATCATCTTCATTCTCCTCCGAGAATTTCTTATTCTAGCCAGCCCCAATGTAAAATGTATTTACAAATTTTGATTTTATTGATATGTTAAATTTACTAAGTGTTTAGTTTTATTCTTTAATCTGTTTTGTGCGACTAGACAAACTGATGACCATTTTTTATATAGGGGTTTCAGCAGTCACTTGTTTAGCTACCTCTATTTCTAAACAATAATCTTTATGGTAGTTTTCCTTGCAAACATTGTGGAAATTTACCACAGAGATTGTTTAGAAATTGTAGTAGCCAAAAAAGGTGACCACTAAGATAGCTGCATTAATAAGGTCCATCACTATGCAAAGTAACACTCCACAAATAAGCGCAAAGGGTTAAATAGTAGATTTACAAGATGTTTGACATATTTTTTATCATTAGCAGAAAGATTTGATTCATAAATCAAATCATTAGTCAACAATGCAGAGTCTATACCCATTTCCTTAAATAAAAATCAGACTTCTAAAGACAAAAACAAAAAAAAATTAATGACCTATAAATTGAACAAACTATTGAATTATATTATCAGTGATGGAACAGCTGTGCCAATTGCTCCAATTGCGCCAAATCGATAATGCTGCGCATTTCTGCACCAAAACGATAATGCTGCGCATTTCTGCACCAAAACGATAATGCTTCAACAAAATTGCACCCAACTGTGCCAAATCTTAATAATTTTTGAGCCAAATGGATCATTTTCTACCCAAATGTCGCCAAAAGATTGCGAGAAACATGCCAATTTGGTCAAAAGATCGCGAAAAACATGCGATGTTTCTCTTTTGGCGATCACGGAAAAATAAAACGTGAATTTTAACAAAGGATCGCTAATTTCATCAAAAAACGAAAAAAATGTGGTCCAAAAGATTGTGGAAAAACGTGATTTCGTTAAAAGATCACGAATAAAACGCAAATTTATCAGAAGATTGCGAAAAACACGCGAATTTTGTCTAAAGATTGCGAAAAACACGTGAATTTTGTCTAAAGATTGCGAAAAACACGTGAATTTTGTCTAAAGATTGCGAAAAGCACGCGAATTTTGTCTAAAGATCGTGAAAAACAAGCGAATTTGTCTAAAGATCGAGAGAAACATGAGGATTTCGTCAAAAGATCGCGAAAAACATGCAAATTTCATCAAAAGATCGCGAAAAACACGTGAATTTCGTCAAAGGATCGTGAGAAAAATGTGAATTTTGTCAAAGGATAGCTAATTTCATCAAAAAATGAACAAAACACTGTCAAAAGATTGTGAAAAAACGCTAATTTATTTAAAAGATAGGGAAAAACCCGCAAATTTCATCAAAAGGTGTCAACAAAAGATCGCGAATAACACGCAAATTTCGTCAAAGGATCACGAAAAAACATGAATTTTGTCAAAAGGTCGTGAAAAACATGTGAATTTAATTAAAAGATCGTGAAAAACACGCGAATTTCGTCAAAAGATTGCGAAAAACACGTGAATTTTGTCTAAAGATCGCGCAAAACACATGAATTTCATCAAAGGATTGCGACAAAAACGTGAATTTTGTCAAAAGATCGCTAATTTCGTCAAATAACGAACAAAACATGGTCAAAAGATCATGAAAAAGCGCTACTTTTGTTAAAATATCTCGAAAAAACCCGCAAATTTCATCAAACGGTCGCGAAAAACACGCGAATTTCGTCAAAAGATCGCAAAAAGCATGTGAATTTTGTCAAAGGATCGCTAATATCATCAAATAACGAACAAAACACTGCCAATAGATCATGAAAAACGCTACTTTCGTTAAAATATTGCGAATAAAATGCAAATTTCGTCAAAAGATCGCGAAAAACACGCGAATTTTGTCAAAGGATCACGAATAAAAGCGTGAATTTTGACAAAGGATAACTAACTTCATCAAAAAAGAATCAAACACTGTCGAAAGATTGTGAAAAAACGTTACTTTCATTAAAATATTCTGAAAAAAACGCAATTTTAATCAAAAGGTTGCAAAAAACATGGGACTTTCGCCAAAAGATCGCGAAAAACACACAAATTTTGTCAAAGGATCGCGAAAAAACATGAATTTTGTCAAAGGATCACTGATTTCGTCAAAAAACTAACAAAACAGGGCCAAAATACCATGAAAAAATGATAATTTCATTAAAAGATCGTGGAAAAAACCATAAATTTCATCAAAAGGTCGCAAATTTTGTCAAAAGATTAAAAAAAAACCACGCTAATTTCTTCAAAAGATAAAGAAAAACACGCTGATTTCAATAAAGGGTCCAAATAACACGCGAATTTCGTCAAAGAATTGAAAAAAAGACGTGAATTTTGTGAAAGAGTCGTGGAAAAGACGTGAATTTTGTCAAAGAATCTCAGAAAAAACACTAATTCCATCAAAGAATTGCAGAAATAATGTGAATTTTGTCAAAGAATACCAAAATGACATTTTGATGCTCCAAAATAGTTTTCTGCTCCAAAGTGGCTTTTTGCTGCTCCAAAATAGTTATTTTCTGCTCCAAAATAGTTATTTTCTGCTCCAAAATGGCTTTTTGCTGCTCCAAAATGAGGTCCATGCTGTTCCATCACTGTATTATCCATTTTTCAATACAGGGTTTCATTTTTGTAAATGCAACTTTTAAATTTTCAAATGGCAAGGGGGGAGAGTGCATTTTGATATGTGTCAGTATAATTTTAGAAGACTTAAAGTTATTTTAAAATAACAAATACAGCAGAAAACAAAAGGAAATTCTAAACTTTGTGTGCAGGAGAAAAGGGAAAGGAAGGTGGAACTGGGGAAAATACAAAATTCTGGAAGGGAGAATTAAGATGATTATTTAACTATATTGTCACTGCAAAGTGTAAAGGGGGAGAAACAGATTTTTTTGGGGGGAGAGTTTCAAAGATCAAAACTGGGAAATTTCATAGTGGCCAGTGGCCGGTGATACTAAGTAGTCACTTTTTTACTTTTAAAAGTACTAAACAGTAAACTTTTGTTAAATTTTCTATTAGTATTAAGCTGAAATTGAATAGACCATATAAATATGTTAATATAAACATACTGCAACCAGAAAGAAGTAGAATCCTTGATGAAATGCAAAAAAAAATTTACTCTGTCCTTGTAGGAAAGTGGCCATACAGTGGCCGGTGAGAAACAATTTTTTAATAGCCACTTTTTCTCATTTAGCAGCCCTGCGGTTGGTGGCTAGAGCTAATTTTACCCTTTAGAGAGTTTGATTAGTTGATTATTTATCAATATACAATAGAATTACAAATAGGGCTGGAAAATAATCAAATATTAAATAGCTTAAACATTTTAAAACTTTGTGTACTTAGTACAGGGGAGTGAGAAAGGTAAAATGGAAAAATTGGGGAGTGGGAGAGAATTTAGATGAGTGATTATTTATTGTTACAACAAAGAAACAAAAAGAACAGCAAAGAATAAAATATTTTAAACTTTGTAAGCTGGGGAGCAGAGAGAGCAAAATGAGACATTTTTTGTTTTGGAGGGGGTGAGAGACAGAGGTTGATTTGATGATTGCCTAGTTATTTATCATTGCTAACGATTTACAATTGGGACAGAAAAAGCAAAAATGAAAAAATTTTAAAGATTAAGTTTTGTGTGGTAGGAGATTCGGGGGGGGGGGGGGAGGGGAGAAGCAATTTAGGGTGGAGGAAAGATTTTAAAAGATTATTTATTGTTATCGTAACAATGAAGTAACAAATACAGGAAAGGGAATTTTTAAAAATTAAAGAGGTTTGAAAATTTTTAAACAGGCGATGATTTATCTTATCCGTGTGAACCAAATGTCATTTAGTACTAATTAATTGATGCTCTAAAACTTTCTAACTGGAAGTTTTGCTTTATTTCTTTTTGTTTACGGTTTTCAGTAGCTATCTTCCAAATTTTGCCACTAGGGGGCACTTCCGTCATTTCCATTAAATAGGGCGTAGTCACTTTACTATACTGTTACCTCACTTCCATAGCTGTAGCTCTCTCCGTTCGCAAGTATTTTATGGTTAAAGGGACTTTCCTTTGCACACTGTATATTTTTTTCATGTTCGTGTGACCAGCTGATGAATAACCCACCACTCTATAATCAGCTGACTTTTATTTTTCTTCAAGATATTGGGTTAGCTATAATTTGACAAATTTTCAACCGGGAGGAAATGACTAAATTTTTTTTCTTTTTATATGTTTGGGAGGTTACCGCTGCTCAACCCACCCATGGAACCACAGCTGATGTTCACGGAGCTTCACGATACAACTCTCTGAAGCATTTTGCAAAATATCGGCTAAGAGGAAATAACTGACGAAATTTGCACCTGGCTCGGGGACTAATAAATCAGCTCCTTTTTCGCAACATGGGTTCCATTGCACCATCTTTTTTCTCACAACTTTCATGTAGTTTTTTGAGAAGTGATATGTCCTTCCGCTAGTACTATGGGATGGATCTACTATTGCAAGTACATGACGAATTGGCACTGAGCAAGAATCTGTCTTGGCCAGTAGAAGAAGGTGATGGTCCATTGAGATGTAGAAATTTTACTATAGCATCTCCATGATTTTTTTCTACAGAAGACACCATACCAAAGTACAACAAATGATCGTATTTACATGCAAACATAACATGCAGGGTACAGTTTCTCTACTGATACTAATGAAGGAAGATTTTTTTTAGGTTAAATGTGATAGAAGGTTCTTCATCTGAACTGATTCTTCTTGACTCAATGGACCCAAAGAATCAAGCGGTTTAAAGTTGTGGGAATCTTTGGTACCCGGAAGTCCAAGCACATCTTTAAAATGATTTTGGAGTGATTCACGAGTTATTTACTTGTTCTCTGCCTAAAAAATAAAAGTTAATGTTTCTGATATGTGATTGGCAAAAGTAAAAAAATGCAGCTGGTGTTATCTGTCCTCCTAGTGGTCTTTGAAGGCTTTCTTTAAGAGCAATCTGTTTTGCAGCTCCTCCAACACTGTCACACTCTGATTTCCCATGACTTGTTGCCGAAAAAGACCACTGTGCTTTCAACTTGAAATCTTCCTCGTGCAAGCACAAATTCATTAGGTTATATCTGTTTATATATTGTGTGGCACAGCCATCACTAAAATAATATAGTTCTCCTATGTGGGAAAGTTTTCTTTAAGATAAATTATTATTGTCTCTTAAACTTTATAAACCATGTTAACATCATGTTTCAGGTCATTAGATATAATACAATGCGAAGATATAATTTTTTCTTGGTTAGAATTATGACAATAAATAACAGGGTGAACTGTGCATGCTTCGGATGTCTAGTGGTATTCCTGGGCCTCATCCTGGGTGACAAATGAATAATTTTCACTAAAGTCCATTAAAACGATAGCTAAATTGAAAGGTACAGTATTTTAAGAGTTTTTATAAAGGTTGACTGTGATTTCACGATGAATGAATGATGAATGAGCTTTTCTATTTTTCCTACAAAGTTTTTAATGAACTTGTTGATTGTGAGTACATATTTATTCATTTGCATTCTATCAGTTGAAACCCACTGATAAAATTCAATTGTGCCGCATTCATCAGGTTCTTCAAAACATGAGTGTTAATAAGCAATCAAACTTTCTTTAGCTGGACATTTACTGCAGTGCCTAAGCATGCATTCTCTTTTTGATTCATCACATACAACAAGCTTGATGAGATCTTTGTAATTCTTGTCAGTATGTGCTGCATGAAGTACCAGTATAACATTCTGATGAATTGTACAGACACATACTGAGTGTGTGCCACTAGCACCAGGAAGAATACACCATTTTGGGTGCAGACTACAAAATTTTGAGAAACCCATCTTTGTGTTAGGAAACCGTTGCTTAAAATTATTATACAATTTGTGCAAATTTCCCAAAATTAATCATTTTCTAATGTGCACTTTCCCTCCTAAGCTCACAACGTCTTTCATTCCTGGCATAATTCTTGAATTATCATCATTTTCATAAGTTTTTAATCATGTCAAGGACATCAGGCCTCAATTTTTTTCCTTTTATGAGTTCTGGTTCAGCCAATATTCCTTTGTCTTACAAGTTTCTGAGCTTTATGAACTACGTAGTCTGATACATTAAATGTATCTCTTTTTTGTGTGTGTGTCTATGATAGTGATGCTGGAATCACTAAAAATTATTAAAATTAACAATTGAATTTGTTTTTTCACATCTTAGTTTGTTGTTTATATCTACTAATTTATCCATGTCTTCTGCCTTCTGTGCAACAAGGTCTTGAGCTGTTGAATCTTTTTCTGGAATTTTGACATCAAGAATTTTTTCAATTTTGCTTTTAGCCTTTTTTTTCAAATGAACGGAATTTTATTTTGCCATATGAGACCTTGCTTTTTTCTGCAAAAACATGCAATTTTAATGGAAATCTATCCCTGCAAAAGATGAATTTACTTTTTGTATGTCATCTTTGCTACTGCTCGCAACAGGAGTGTAATCAGTGTCTTCAACTTCATTACGGCTGTCAGAATTAGTATCTGGGGTGCTGTACAGACATTCTTCATTCTGAAATGAACTTTTTAACAAGAGCATTGTTCTACATTGACAGCATAATTTTTCACCTGGTTTAACTTTTATGTCCCTTAAGTAATAGGTCATTATGTTGATATAAATGTACAACATGCAATGTATTCCTCACAGGCTTTTTGTGTTTTCTGAGAGGATCACAACATTTCTTCTGAAACGATTCAAATTTTTTCAAATACACACTTCTCTGATGAAAACAAATAGTATGCAATTCTTCAGTAGCCCCTGTTCTAAATTTTAGAAGTATTTTGTCTTCTTCAGAGAGATATACATTTTCAATCCCTTTATTTTTAATGTAGCTAGTCTTGTGGCATTCTGTTGAAGTTATTTTCTCTCACATCACATGCAGTACTCTCCATTTCATAAAAAGTCACAGTTAATTCAGTGAAGAATTTTAAAGCAAAACAAAAAATATACAAAACAAAAATCACAATTAATTCAGTGAAGAATTTTAAAACAGACTTGTTCTAATTATTTAAACACTAACTGAACAAAATATTAAAAAGCATTTCTCAAATGCACTCTACATGCAAAGAATTTGGGAAAGGAGAGAATGAGATATTCCTATTTAAAACTTATTGTGAGTATTTTCATAAACCACCAATGAGAACACAGAGTAAAAGAAAACAAGAAACTCAAACTTAAAATGTTGATGATGCGATACTTTGAATGATTGCAATGTTTCAGAGTATGGCGTCATCTTTTTTTTCTTTTTTTTAATTCTTTCAATGTATGTAATCATTAAAAGGATTGCATCAGCTGTCTGGTTTGGTTAACCCAAACATCTGTCTTGCATCTAAACAGGAAACAGCTAAGTCGAAAGGGAAGGTAAATAGGTTCAGTTTTCATGTACAAAAATATTGAGAAATTCATTTTATGTATCAGAATATACTGAATTAATCCATTTTAAACAATTTTTTCATTGTTTAGTTAAGCAAATTAATTTGTTCAAAACATTTTAAAAATTGTTTAAATTTATTTGAATGTTCTTAATTTGATAGGAACTACTTAGTTAAAACCCTAATTTTATAAGTAATTACCATAAACACTAATGTGCTCTAAAGACCCATATAATAACATTTGATAATTAATCAAATAACACCTAAATAATTTCTATTTATCTTAAAAATTGCATTTTGTCATTCACAAAACCAAATGATAAAAAAATAAAATACAGGGCATGTTTAGTGTTTTGCAAATGAAGTTTTTATTTCCTTATTCACCAAAAAATTATAAAATACCATGTAAGTAATTAAACAACTCATTTAAGTAATGTTTTTAGCTAAGTTACATTATATAATAACTTTCTTAAATTAGCAGAAATGATGTATTAAAATTATATTCATGATGGCTCCTATTTTCTTTGATAGCAATGGCCGGTTTCTTTTTTTCTCTTCAGAAGGAATTAAAAAAACACTAATTTTATTCCAGATTAAGTTAGAACATATATTTAGGCTCATTAAAAAAAAAAAAAAAAAAAAAAATGTGTCACGATTATACCTGTATCATGTCTTCTAACAAAAATATAGATTAATAATAAATTATTTTTTTGGGGACCAAAATAAATATATTCAGCTCTCTAGTATTTTTTCTGTGTTTATCATACTTTTGTTGGTAAGTTGGTAAATTTTGAAAATAATTAAAAGATTTGGCAGTCCAATAGAATTTTTTTTTTAACCAAGTGCGGCTTGTTCAGCACTTCTAAGATGTATGCAAAAGTGTGAATTTGAAGAAATTTTCAATGGCTGTAAATAAAGTTTATGCTAGAGATAAAAAAAAAAATAGGGGCTATTTAATATCATATGTTTATTGAATACACCAAGTTTCATCAAAATCAGTGTTCATGGGTGTACTGGTGTGGTTGAATTGACATGGAATGACCCTTATACAACGTAACGTTATACAGTAGAACCCCGATCCATCGTTTTTCAAGGGGTACATGAAAAAAAACGATGGGCGTGGGAAAACGATGAATATGGGTTAACGTCAGAACACGAAAAAAATAATGTTTATGCATTACTAATGCATGCAATGTATGCAATATACTAATAAATGCTAATTTCTTGCTTGCCAAACTGTAAAAGAAATAAATCAAAGTTGTAGAAAATTTATATTTATTTAAAAAATTTAGTAATTTTATGTTGGGTTTTTCGTTCATTTTTTAAATGACAAATTTTCAAGATGTACAACACTTTTCTGGTTATTTTCTGTAATTTCATTTGCATATATAAAAGTTCGTAGAGTTTCAAATGCCATAATTGCATCAGACAGACTTGGCACTGGTGAAAGGCTCAGTTTCATCTGCATGAACTGAACATGAACAGTATTCTCTGCTTCTTCGCCATTATTTTCACTTTTTGTATCATCACACATTTCTTCTATGCTTAGGACACAATATGTTGCAGCATCTTGATCAACGGAAATATAATAGCTGAATTTCACACCAGATACAAACTCTGCTACACGCAACCACTCTTCATCTGCATTATCGTCACCATCATCATTATTTTCTTTTTCTTCTGTTGAGCATTCTTCATCAATTTTTCGCACAAAATCGCACTTCACGAAACAATTTTGGATGGCTAAAGAGGTTACTTCATCTTCATGCCATGTTGAGAGTACAAAACTCTGTACAGTACCCTGCAGAAGTTCTATTATTGGAATAGGTGATTTTGCCTTGTTCTATGAATCGTAAAGATCCTTTCACTAGCTTTCTCCTGAACAATTCTTAAAACAGTTGATTATACCGGCATAAAAAAGTTGTACGACAAATGTACAATTAGCTGGGAAAAAACAGACTTTTATATTTTTTAAGGTCGAAGTATCTGGTAAATTAGCTGAACAATTGTCAATAAATAGATTGATTTTCCTTTTCTTAGTGCTGATTGATCTATCAAAGTCATGAAGAAATTTTGTAAAAATATCATTTTTCATCCATGCTTTGGCTTTCGAATGGTAGACTACTGGCAGTTTCTTTACATTCTTGAAGCATCGGGGTTTAGAAGATTTACGAATAATGAGGGGTAACTGTTTATCAGAACCGTCCTTATTTGTGCATTAGTATCACTATAAGTCTTTCTTTAGAATGTTTACCACCATGACAAGACTCTCCTTTGAACGCTAGCGTTCTCTCTGGCAAGCATTTATGAAACAGACCTGTCTTGTCTTATTACAGATGCCACAATCCTTGTATCTTTCTAGTAACTTCGGAAAAGTTTTTCGAACCACATTTCTATTGCATCAGTATTTACTACTGCGGCACTTTCCCGCGTAATTTCCTGGCTACCAATCCATGGCGAATTTTAAAACGTGCAATCCACCCATTTGATGCAGAAAAAGTATCCATGACATATGAGGCAGCGATTTCAAATGCCTTCTCTCGGAGAATAATCCCATCCACAGGAATATCTGATGCACGAGCCTGCTCGTACAAAGTGAAGAGAAGTCTTTCCAACTCACTGAAAATAGACATTTTTATAGTTTTTCTCTTTTTTGCAGAAGTTCTATACTTATCAGCCTGTTCTCTAATATTTTTCTTTTTTGAAATTATCGAATTCAGGGTTGAAGGCGGTATAACCTAAACGTTTAGCGATGTTAATTTTTTTCTTAAAAGGATTCTTTTCCACTGTGCACTACACACAACAGGTTACTCAGGAAAAGCTGGCTGAAGTAGATGTATCCATCCTCCCTTTTACGCAGAATAGAATAGCCCATTCTCCAAACAAGAACACCTGTTCAACATACAAACATATCACAATATCGCTCTAATCATAGCCCCCTCCCCCCTAAAACATCACAAATGAGTTATTTTAGGAAAAAAGAAGTATAGTTCCAGTGTGTATGTCGTATGGAACTGCTTGACCTTCAATTTCATTTCGATGAGGAGGAAAATTTTACAACGATGAATGCGGGAAAACGTCTTTTTGAAGAACGATGCATGCGGGTTTCGTTAACATTATTTAAATATAATTTGTGCAGGGACCATAGAAATAAAACTATCAATGCGGGAAAACGATGGATGCTTGAACGATAGATCGGGGTTTCACTGTATTTTAGAGATGATAATTTAATTGCTGGCCGAAAGAAATAGCATATCGGTAGCTAATAAAGGACAAAAGTATCTGTCTGTAACGTTGAGATCATTCTGATGTTGGCAACAGTAGATGATTAAATTTCGCTTTTACTGCAATTTTTTTTTTTACTTCTAAACATCGCATATTTTCACTTTTTACGTCATCGAATAGAGTAAAAAATGCACTTACAAATGCAATTTGCTTCAAAATTGTATTCACTTTGTTTGAAAACATCGGAATTTAATCATTTTTTATGGTTTTTAAAATAATTTTCAAGCACGATTTTTTAAAAATCCATCTTTTGCTTACAGACGATTATGAAAGATAAGTTCATTTGCACTTTAGATAATATAAATAGTTTAGCATTTGCTTCTGACTGATATTCCATAACAAAGTTTAAAATTCATGGGAAAATAAAATAATATAAATAAAACAGAAATGTAATCGAACTACGCGCTTAAAACTGAAATGATCAGAGTTAAAAAGTACTGCTTGCTATAAATAACAATCTTTGGTGACTTTGACTGTAGTAACTTATACAAAAGTATAGCTTTTAATAAACTTCAAAACTTTATTTGAATGCAGAAATGATACTTTTCAAATAAAAATTCTTTTAGGTTTTGTTAGTAGGCAATTAAAAAAAATGTATGTTACTATTTAAAAAGTGGTTTTATCTTATATTCTGTAATGCGGGAGGTCTGGGTTGGATCACCTAGTAAGTAAAAAAGTAAAAGTAGTTTCAGTTAAAAAAAAAGTAATTTTTAAGATAAACATTGAATGCTAAGAATGTTTTTTTTTTAAACTCCTGTTTTTTTTTCCTCCAAAAATTCCATTACATTGCATTAATTTCGATAACTTTGCTAATTAAGAAGAAAAAAAAAATTTTTACCCATATTTTCTTGAGGGATAAGATTATCAATTTATGGCTTTTTTCACTCCAAACTGTCTTGCAATGCTCCTTTCCCTCACTTTTTTCTGAAGGCATTATCGCTGAATAAGAGATTAAAAAAAAAAAAAAAAAGTTATAAAAATTAAGACTCACCTGACTTTTTAAACAAACTCAACAATTTTGATACTCGTCACTTTACTGAAGCTAGGAAATTTTTCATGACTCGCCTTTGCTCCAATCAAAAATGGGTTTTGTCTCCTCCCCTAAAATATCATAGAACTATTCCTTCATGCTTTTAAATATTCCTAAAAGACCGAAAACAAGCACATTTTTATCCTTTACTGCTGCTTCAAATTGGTCGTAAATCTGATAGATGAACAAACGATAAATGTCATTTACCAATACTGAAATCTCTCTCTCTCCGGAAATTTTGGCCCTTTCAGAACTCTGACCTACATACACAAGCTTCCTTCTTTATTATAGATAATTTATTAAAGTGTATTTCCAAAGAGACCATTAACAAAAGTTTATGCCCTGGGAACAATCAAGTCCCGGCTCGGCCTGAATATGTAGAAAAAAATGTAAACCTGATTCCCACTCGAATCTGCTGAAAAAAATTAATTCCGGACTCAGACATATGTAGCTGCCCAATGCAGATTTCTACACTGGATATGTTAAATTTCTGTAATAATGTAAAACTAGCATCGACATTTATAATTTATTATTTTATTCTTGGCCCTACAAGGTCTATTGAAAATGTTCATATTTTGTTGACTTTATCCGAACCGTTTACATTTGTTATATCAGGCAGTCCACCTGCTTAATTTTTTTTAGCGGCCCATCCAGGATCAGTGGCTTAGCCCGTTTGAAAGTTTACTTTATTTTCCCAAGCCGTCTTTTTCCTTAGGACTGTTCTCAAATCCAAGCTACTTTCTGACACATTTTTTAATTCTTTTTTATTCAAAAATGCAAGTACTGTTACTAGGAAACTGTGAAATCGAATAGTCTTTCCATTTTTCAATAAAAGACAAGGGAGTTTTCACCAAAAAAAACTGTCAAAATTAGCATTTTGAATTAAATTTCGGAAGCATGACAACTCAATAAAAATCATTATGAAACAACAATCGCTTACTAATCAAAATATTAATTTCTTGAAAAATGAAAAACAGCGATTTCAAGCCACTTCAATACACATGGCTGTCAGTTTCATGATTTTATATATAAAAATGAGCCTGTGAATGTGTCAGAAAGTTTCATACTGTTGATCTATATTAAAAGGATCATTTCAAACGCTAAAAATCACTGAAGTCATGCTCCATCCGACTCAGTTTCTACAGAAGTTCTGATTTTTCTTAACATGGAATTCAGATTTTTTTTAAAAAAGAATACTTCATAAAAATTTGCGAAAATTTTACAATATATTTCAAACTATGTATTGCAAGCCATAGAACACATAGCAACATTGATGAACTATTGGATTATTATATTCAAATAAAACTCATTAAAAAAAAAAATTAATTGCAGTTTAAAAGAAAAGAAAGATGGTTAAAAACATCATAACTTTTGAAGCTGAATATTTGGTTTAGGTTGCAAGTTAGCTTTAAATGGTTTTTGAGGGTTCAGGTCTGGTTGCAGGTTGTAACACGTCCTGTGGGACCTAAGTGATTCGCTAAGATTTTAAATTAGAACAAAATTAATGAGCTGAAAACGTAACTTATTTTTAGTAAAAAAACTTAGTCCTGCTAATTTAATTCAGAACAGAGACTTTTTTTGAGTAAGAAGGTAAAGGACAGAAATAGCAAACTTTTAGAGCTTTCAATGCACTTATGTTTTGCATTTGTTTCACGGCATGGTTATAATTTAAAACCACCATTTAAGGGGGCTGATCATTGAGCTTCGGAATTCTCCTCCGTAATGTTAAGTCTATGGAGTTTTGATGCATTCGTATATTTTAAAATAGCTCCTCGGGGAAATTCATACTTTTAGCGTCTTTTTTCTGTGTACTCTTCTTAAAGGATGTCTGTTTTTCCTTTGTTTTCAAAATATTTCTAAAATCTATGCTGAATTTAATATTTTATGTGTTAAAAGCGAGCAAATTGTAAGATTTTAACACTTCCTATAAAATTAAATCTATACTTTAGAAATATTTTGAGAAAAGAAAAAGAGACATCTTTCAGGAAGTATACAGAAAAAATAGAAGTTAAAAATATTAATTTTCCAAGGAGATATTTTAAATATAGGAATGCATCAAATGCCTATAGACTTTACATTAGTGAGGAGAAATCGGAAACTGTGTGACCTCCCACCCCCACATCTGAAATGAATCATCTGAAACACATCTGAAATGAATAGAGGATCAATTATTTCCGATAGTAAAAATAAACCTTTTATAGTGATGCAAGTAAGAATGAATAATTTACGATGAATCAAAGTTGGATGAGTAAGAAAATAGTGCTTTTCATAAAATAGAATGGGTAGCGTCCGAGCAGTGGCAGCCATAAAACAGAAGTGTGACGCGTTGGATACAATGCTAAACCCACACTTATTATGGAGGATTTTCATACAAAACAAAAAGATCACCCCCCCCCCCCCCCCCCAAACAAAATAGTTATAAGAAAAATAAACTATTATTATTTTATCGAGAAAAAATTGTAAGGTCCTAAATTGTTTCTTACGTTCAGGTCAGTTCAAGAAGGCCGGCCTGCATACTGCCCCTGTTTATTCATGCTATAGAGTTAACGGATTGAAACATCAGAGATTGTGGAATAATTTTTAAATTAATATTTTAATCGAAATTCATTGTTTTCTGACAAAACAGCATTTTCTTTACATTCTTTGCTGGCATGAAAGATAATTATTTTAATTTTTCTCTTTATGCATTTCATAGAAGTTTTAATTTGTCAGTGTGAAAAAAATTTATAGTTCTAATCTCTTTGAGGGTTTTAGTTTTGATTCCACCAGTCGATGCCGAACTATATTATTAAGAACTGCAAAAAAAAAAAAAGAAATTTACCATTCCTGTGAATTTCTTACAACATTCTGCATGCATTTCTTTCATTTTATAAATCACTTCTATGGACAAAGCATATCTTTTGTGTTTCTGGTCATTTTCCTATGTCTCTACCCACATCCCCCCCCCCCTTCCCCGGCCCCGGGGCTACCTCATCCACCTATCGGAGATAGTGAGATACTGGGGATATTTTCATTTTTTAGGGTGCTTTTCTTTTTATTTCAGCCGAATTTTCAGGGGGCAGCTGAGATACAAGATATATATAGAGTAATTTACGACTGCACGGATTCTAGGAGGAGGGGGGAGTTGTGTGAAAAGGAACAAAGTGGGTTTAGGAGGTTATATAATGTTTACAAACAGTTTATTGTTTGCTTGAAATTTACTTAAAGGACATTTTTTTTCCTTTGTCAATTTTCAGAGTAATATATAGAGCTCATGGGATAGGGTTTTAGGACAGCGAGGCGACAAATTTTGTAAAGAAGGGCAAGCATGGTGGCCCACCCTGCAAAAAATACTTAGAATGAACTCTGTTTATGCATTAGCAACATTTATTTAAGATGTTTGAAATAAAATCTTGTCAGGGTGGAATTAAATTTATACCTGAAAATAAATTCATGATTTACAATATTATTATCCTGAAGGCTTTATCTAAAAGTGTCTTTTAATAAAATGTTATTTTGTAACAGAATATTTAATGTTGAAACACAAGTATAGCAAAAAGCCCAGTGGCAGAAAGTTTTGTAGCTGTCTGCGACAAGCTTTTAAAATTTCATAATCTGTCTGCAAATTTTGCATGTAATTTTAAGGAATAAATAATACATTAAACTAGGAAATTTTTATCATTTTATTTAAAATATGGTAAGCATGATGATTATCATTAATTTTGCTTATAACTTTTCATCATCTAACTTCTTGTAGGATTTCTAAAATGGAAAGGATACACAGAACCATACATAGACAATAAAGATGCTTTTAAAAACCTTCGTAAGCTTCAGAGCTGATTTGTTTTTTCTTGGAGTTGGGAATGTCCTGCTTTTTTAAATATGTTTTAAAAATTTTTAGCCCAGGGTAATTTTCGATTAATATTTTGACCAGGGTGACGCATTCTTGAAACTGTGTACTCAAGTTTTTTTCACCATTTCACAATCCTGCACAGCACATACAACTTTCAGATATGCTACAGGCTCAGTGGGGGAAAATAAAAAACTGAACTTTCAGTGCCTCACGTGCAAAAAGTGCCGAGTTTTTTCCCAAAACCCTTTGATGAAATTAGTTTTTTTTTTCAATTCTTCGACAAAATTCGTATTTTTTTTTTTTTTTTGCCGACTTCTGATGAAATTCGTGTTTTTTCTGCAGCCCTTTGACGAATTTTGCGTTTTTTCCCGGTCTCTTGACAAAATTCATGTTCTTTCCACGGCCTTTTGAAGAAATTGACATTTCTTCATAATTCTTTGGCAAAATTTGCGTTTTTTTTTTTTTTTTTTTTTTTTTTTTTCTCCATGGCTTTTTGACGAAAATTGCGTTTTTCTGCGATTTTTTTTGATGAAATTTGCTTTTTTTTTTTCACGATCTTTTGACAAAATTCGTGTTTTTTCCACAATTCTATGACAAAATTCATGTTTGTTCCACGATCCAATGACGACATTTGCACTTTTTTGCGATCTTTTGATGAAATTTGCTTTTTTCACGATCCTGTGATGAAATTTGCACTTTTTCACGATGCTTTGATGAAATTTGTGTTCTGTTCATGATATTGTGGCAAAATTTGCATTTTGTTCACAATATTGTGGCGAAAATTGTGTTTTGTTTGTGATATTTTGTCGATATTTGTGGTTTATTCGCGATATTTTGTCTATTTGCATTTTATTTGCGATATTTTGAAGAAATTTGTGTTTTATTCGCGATATTTTGTCAATATTTGCATTTTATTTGCGATATTTTGATGAAATTTGCATTTTATTCATGATATTTTGACGAAATTTGCATTTTATTTGCAATATTTTGACGAAATTTGCATTTTATTTGCAATATTTTGACGAAATTTGCATTTTATTTACAATATTTTGACGAAATTTACATTTTATTCATGATATTTTGACGAAATTTGCATTTTATTCACGATATTTTGACAAAATTTGCATTTTATTCACGATATTTTGACGAAATTTGCATTTTATTCATATTTTGACGAAATTTGCATTTTATTCACGATATTTTGACGAAATTTGCATTTTATTCACGATATTTTGACGAAATTTGCATTTTATTCACGATATTTTGACGAAATTTGCATTTTATTCACGATATTTTGACGAAATTTGCATTTTATTCACGATATTTTGACGAAATTTGCATTTTATTCACGATATTTTGACGAAATTTGCATTTTATTCACGATATTTTGACGAAATTTGCATTTTATTCGCGATATTTTGACGAAATTCGAGTTTTATTCGCGATATTTTGACGAAATTCGAGTTTTATTCGCGATATTTTGACGAAATTAGAGTTTTTTATTCGCGATATTTTGACGAAATTCGAGTTTTATTCGCGATATTTTGACGAAATTCGAGTTTTATTCGCGATATTTTGACGAAATTCGAGTTTTATTCGCGATATTTTGACGAAATTCGTGTTTTGTCTGCAATATTTAGACGAAATTTGCATTTTATTCATGATATTTAGACAAAATTTGCATTTTATTCGCAATTCTTTGACAAAATTTGTGTTCTTTTCTGTGATATTTCGATGAAATTCACGTTTTGTCAATGATGTTTTGACAAAATTTGCATTTTATTCGCGATTCTTTGATGAAATGTGTATTTTATTCGTGATTCTTTGATGAAATTCGCAGTTTATTTGCGATGTTTTGACGAAATGTGCGTACTGCTCGCGTTTCTTTGACAAAATTTGTGTTTTTTTCCATGATATTTTAACAAAATTTGTGTTTTATTCGGGATATTTTGACGAAATTTGCATTTTATTCGCGATATTTTGATGAAATGTGTGTTTTATTCATTATTCTTTGACGAAATTCGCATTTTGTTTGCAATATTTTGACTAAATTTGCATTTTATTTGCATTTTATTTGTGATATTTTGGCAAAATCTGTCTTGTTCGCGATTCTTTGACGAAATTTGCGTTTTGTTCAAGATCTTTTGTCAAAATTCACATTTTGTCCGTGATATTTTGACGAAATTTGCGTTTTATTCGTGATATTTGGACGAAATTTGAGTTTTGTGTGCGATTCTTTGATGAAATTCATGTTTGTTTCATGATCCTTTGTTGAAATTCGTGATCCTTTGACGGAAATCATGTTTTTTATGCGACCTTTTACCAAAATTCACATTTTTTCGCAGGAAAAAATGTCCGAAAGTTGCGGACAATCTTTTAAATTGGTTTCATTAGTGCAGACAAAAATTGGTCGCAAGAGATTTTCTTTGCCCGTGTTTCTGCCACTGGGGCAAAAAGTAATACTTTTGTATAATATTTTGATTGAAAATGCTTTAATTAGGCATAGTTGAGCATAAATACCCTTACCATTGAATAAGGTAAAATAAAAAGTGCTTAAAATGAATTAAAATATATAGAGAACAACACAAAAATAATTTCCTTACTTTATACTAATTGCAACAAATTTGTTTATTTATATTTTATACATATTTATATTAAAATCAGGTTGAGGTTTTAGTGTAAATGCATGAAAATATTTGATTTTGTCCAAAATTTTGTCTTCACATTTATACTCAACATAATTCTTTTGTTTTGATAGATAATTTAGCACCAAGTTTAATAGTTGTTTCTGTTTTCTTCTAGGTTATCTAATATGTTAACTAGCAACAAATGAAATTATTGAACAAATTCTTTGTGATCTGGATTTCCTGGTCATTATTATATTCATGAACTTTTTTTCTTGACCACTGTGAAACCTCTATGACCATCTTAGGCATTCCGGTGGAAGAGCAAGTCCATGTTGTTTCATGGATGATGCTTATTGAGCCTTTATTGTATATATCTAGTCACCAAATATATCAAAATATCATCATTCTGCATCATTTGGGGATTTTTTTTTTTTAAGAAGATATTTATAAGTCACAATTTCATTTTATTTTAGTTTCTGCAATGTCTGATTCATCTTAATTGATTCATCTTTTTGAATGTAATATTCCATATGGTTGCCATTTTATAAAATAACCATCAAAGTTCTGTAATTGCCATACAAATTCATCTTTGTAAGTTATCTTTATTATAATAAAATTCCTTTAAAAATGTTGTTTCTTTTCTTTTTCCATTTAATATTTCAAAACTAAGCGGGGTTTATTTAATATAAAAAATTCAATGATTGTTGATGAATTACTGTATAGCTAATATCATATTGTAGATGTGTGTGAAACTGATTACTAGCGTAAGTATGGTTAAAAATTTTAGTTCCCAAATCACTCTTTTACATTTATTTAAAAAGTTAATAAAATCAGAGTTAAAGGATAAGTTAAATTGTATTTTAAGACTTTTAAAAGAATAAGCAAAAAGTTGTGTATATCTTAGCTTTAACTTGATTTTTGGGGTTCTGCACTTAAAGTAAAAATGAAATCATTATAAGATCATTCATGTCTGTCTATCCATTTGTCATAGCCATTTTACTCGTAAACTATGGAACGTGGAAAGTTCAAATTGGCTGAAGTAATAAGGTTATTGACCCACATATTTATAGATTATTAGGTTGAGCAAAAAGTTCTGGGAAATTTTTAATCTAATAGTTACGAGAATTTGTATCATATATAGGAGTACAAGAGTGGTATATCTATAGGAGTTAATGAATTTCGACTCCAAAATTCCTATTGAACAGTATGATTTGCGTGTGTTGATCCAGCATTATTGGAGAAAAGGTCTAACAATTCTGAGCGAATGAAGTTGAAGCATGTCAAGAGTTTTCAATTCCAAGGAGCCGCCATGGTACTTCCAACAAATCCGGAATCTGGGAGAACAATGGCAGAAAGCCATGGACTATGATGGTCTCTACTAAGAAAAATAGTCCTTGTTGTTTTTGTTGTTAATTTGTGCATGACAACGCAACTTTCACAAATTTCCCAGAACTTTTTGCTCAACCTAGTATTAATCATTCACAAATAGATTTAGGAAAAATGTAGAGAGGCTAATTAAGTTACTTGGAGAAAAAAATCTTTTCTTTGCATATTGTGTGAAATCTTTTGTAACATCAAACTCTGATACATTTCTGTTAATTTTAAATATTTTCAGAGAGATTGTCGAAAATGTAATGCAAAAATGTCCTTTCCCCTCTATTTCCAAATCTACTGAAACTGAAATTATGAAAAAATTAGGGGTCGTAGAATTTTATTTAAACCTTGCGGGAAAACTATAGAGTCACATGACCCTATGTCACATATTTTTTGAGAAAATTGCATTTTTCCCCGATATACATAAATTTCGATTTGCAGATGTTCGTCAATGGAATTAGAAGCGCTGAAGGTACCTATCGTTGTAGAAGTATAAAAGGACTGTTGATAATGATTTTCGAAAAAAATTGTAATTATCCGAGATATTAACTCTTAAAGACATGGATGGTATAGACATACATAAAGACATGGGTGGCATATTCTATGCGTCATCGGTTTTAAGGCGTAGATAACAACTTTTAAGGATATACTCACATTTGTGTAATGCAATGTCCAGTTTCTAATTCATATACAGGGTGTCCAGCGAATAAGACCCTGATTTCAAAATTAAATATCTCAAAAACAAAGATCAATAGAATTATGCGGTAAATGGTTTGTTTATTAGCTAAGCTGTAAAAATGTTATACAGAAGTTTCAAAATTTAGTTGAAAAAACCGTTAACAGATGGCACTGTAATCGCAATGCCTATAAATTGTTCTTTGAAGTCTCATTACTAGATGGTTCCCTATGGAAGAACTAAAATTGGGAAAGTTCACTTTTTCGTTGCTGTGAAGTGCAGGAGTAGAGACATCTGGTCACGGAATTATTGCATCAGCTTTAATTTTAGAGAATTTTCAATAAAAAGTTTAGAAAACATTATATAAGAACTTATAAAATATTTTATTAAATTCAATTTTTAATGCAATATAAGTCAAAATGCATATATTTAGAAAAATAATTTTTTACTTTTTATTTATTTTTTATGTTTGTAAATGGCCTAATATTTTGGTATTATTGTTTATACCTGAATTATTATAAATAAAAAAGTAACTTTGCACTTTTCATTTATTTTTAAATCACGGCACAATATTTTGGTTTTAGCATAACACATATATTTCTTTTCTTTGTAAAGAAAGTTTTAGAGACAGAAATTATGCATTAAATTATTTCATTTTTAAAAGGAATTGATAAGTCATATCATCAACATCGAAGCTAAAGTATTTTGGAGGCTGCATTCTTTTCCAACACTTCAGATCATATCGCTAGAAGCTGCATTATACTTTTGTGCTCAATGATAAAAAAATGAAAATGAGTTATTAAAATTATTTTTTTTAACTTAAGTTTTTAAAAATAGAAACTCTGTATTTTTTCATTCAAATTATTTTTTACAATTTAAAAACAATGATTTATGAATCATTATTATAAATGCTCAATGATTTTTAAAAAAGGGGTTTCTTTTAGCTTAATTAAATTTTAAAACCTGAAACTTTGGATTTTTATTCAAACTTTTTTTCTCAGTTTAAAGAAATATTAAAAAGTAAAGATTTCCATTTTCTTCAAATCCTCCTCTACTTGTATTCGATTCCACGATCTACCAATTAAGAGAGAAAAGACATACCACAGAGATACTTGTATCCAGATCAAAGTAGCTTATAACAAAATTTAAAATAAATCTCAATTCTGTCAACACATGGCTCCACTTCTGCACATCACCCGAATAAAATATTTTAATATGTTCTTATATAAGGATTGCTAACCTTTTTATTGAAGATTCTATTAACTGAAAATCTATAAAATTAAAGGTGATGCAATAATTCTGTGACCAGATGTCTCCATTTCTGCACATCACCCTAGCGAAAAAATGGTCTCTCCCAATTTTCGTTCTTCCATAGCGAAGCCATCTAGGAATGAGATGCTAGTACTCTGAACTTTGATGCATAATTTATAGGCATTGCGATTACAGCGCCATCTGTCAATGGCTTTTGTAACTAAATTTTGAAACTTCTGTATAACATTTTTACAGCTTTGCTAATAAACCATTTACTGCATAATTCTATTGATCTCTGTTTTTGAGATATTTAATTTTGAAATCGGTCTTATTTGATAACCAATTTGAGCTTTCCCATTCTTGTCCCTGTACATATGAATATCCATTTTCCATCTCATTCTATAAGTTCCTGTTTTAGCTCACTTACTTATAAATAAAAACATCTTTTTATTTCTTTTCTCTTCTCTAGTTTCCTGTTAATATAATTCTGTTTTATTTCTATTATCTTTCTTTTAGTTATAATATTGATTTCATTTACAATATTGTTTATATTACTTTCTGCCATACGATCTTTACGTAGTTTTTCCAACTGCCACTAGATGGCGTGAGTTGTCCAGTGTTGTCAGGTGTCGCCATGGTTACGTCTTCTGTAATTATTCATATCTGACCGATGGGCGTGTCCGGAGCTGCGTACTAGCACTGTTATCGTGGCTGGCTGTGATATAAATATCCTTCAGCCGTGAACATCCAACAATTTCGAGTTTTTAAAACGTGTTTGTTGTCTGGTGTTTAGTACCGACATTTATTTGTCTTAAAGGCGTCTGTTATATTTTTCTGTCAGCTTTTAAACTCAGCTGTATAAAGTCTACACTCAAAGGAAATACCTTTTAATTAGTTTCTGGTATCAGTGTTAAAGAAATGTGTTTGGATCCTTGGCTGGACTTTAAACTTTTATTTTCTTCAAGTTAACTTTATATTTGAGAGCAAGTAGTTCAAGGTGATACGATGTTCTTGAGTAATTGTCCTTGGAAAATGTAAATGTTTTTCCTGGAGGGACGTATTACTGAAAGTGTCCGAGCTTTACGTTTGAGAGTTAATTTCGTTTTCCGCTTGCTTGCATCATGTCAATGACCTTGAAATGAAGTTCTACGATCGACCATGTGCTTTTTCACAGTCCGTATTTTTAAAGTGAAATTGTTTATCATCCGGTTAATGTTTCATTTTATTTTATTAGTTTTCTTTTGTTTTAATCAATAAATATTAAGTTGCTTTTAAATCTGTTATCTTTCTTTCGTCCACCATTTACGTTGTAATTCATTTTTCTTTTTCAGCTTCATTAAGTACTTATATATTTATTTAAATTAAGTTTCAAGTTTATTATGGGGTTTTTAAATCAGCTATATGCTTCTTGCTGTAATATGCCACTCTGCTATAGCTTTTTAACCCCGTTAGATATTACATTAAGTAATTATCTAACGAATAAGGTTATGGGCTACTTTTTAACTTAGTTAAGCCCTTCCTAGTTTAAAAGTCATTATTTTTATAAAGGTATATTTTTATAGTTTCTAATTTTTATATAAAATGATGGAATTAATATAAGTTTTTGTTTTAATTAAATTTTGTAGTAGTTAAAGCCGCGAATTTTATATATTTGTCATATAAATTCATTTAATTTCAAAGATTAACATTTTTGACCATAATAGGTCTTGTATTTTTGCATGGTGGATTTAGTTTTCGGCTCCCATAGCAGTTTAGTGAAGGTTTCTGACGGGGGGGGGAGGGGGGGATGTTTTGTAATGTTATAAAGGTAAAAGTTAAAATTTTTTTTTGAACTCATGGCGTAATTTATCACAGATGAATCATATATTTATATAAAGAAGCGATCTTTGATTAGAATAATAGAAGTTTTGAAGGTGTTTGATGAAATGTCTAGGAGTTAATGAAGTTTTGAAATTTTTTTGAAGAAATGTCTGTGGTTCAGGTTTATTTTGTGAAATATAGTGAAAATATATAAATTTTTGAATATTAATGAAGATGCTATTAAGTGATATTGTGACGAATTTTTCTTTTGAACTTCATCTACTACTTTTAAAAGTAAACTAAAGGTGTCAAGTTAATGAATAATGCTTTTGAAGATTTGTTAGTGCCAGTGTTCTCCTATTTCATAATAGCGCATTGTAGGAAGCTGTGCTGGGCTCATTTTTGAGTCCATTTTACAAGGTGTTTAACTTTTCTACATTGTGATGATAGACATTCATTTTGACTTTTCCTAAAGGAAGACTCTTGCTGATTAAATGAATATTTTAGTTATGGAGGCTGACGAAAGTGACGGATGCCATTTATGGTCTCTAGTTCATAGGATTTTTAACTGTATTGTCTTGAATTGAAATTTTTCCTGTATTTCATCTAGTACTATATATATATATTTTTTTTTTTTTTTGCATGTTTACATTTGTTTTTCAGATATTTTAATTGTGTATTTTTGTATAAATATGGAAGTTAATAGAAATTTAAGGGGTGCCATTGGGAGATTAGTTTCCTCAGATAATATTTTCTAATTTTGAAAACTAAAGCATTTACCTTGCATTTAAGATGAATTTTTTTCTTAAATTGAAATTAAGGTTTTTGATAGGTCTTACCTTGGGCCAGTTGGTCTTGATTTGGACTTAAATGAAGTATGTTAATATTATTTGTAAAAGCCATAAACTGGTCATTAATAAGAGGGGGGGGGGGAGTCACTTTTAAGTGATAAATTAAGATTTTATAATAGATTTTAAATATTTAATAGTTTTCTAATTAATATATATATATATATATATTTAATGTTTTAATGGATTATTACTTTTTAAATAAAAGATTAATTGGTTTAAAGAACTTTTTGTTATAGAAATATTTAAAATTTGATAATGTTTATGAATGACTCCTGAGGTAAATTTTGATAATTAAACCAGTGTTAATTAATATTCAAAGCTTTTGTGTTCTTGTTTAAATTATGGTCATAGAATTTTTATATTTATTTTACTACTATAACTTGCGATGGAAGTACGTATTTTTCTGAGTTTTTCCACGTTTACCCATCGTTTGGTTACGGTAGATTAAATTTTTTTTTGGATACTTGCTTAACTTGGAAATTTTTACTGCTTAAATTTTATTTGAAAGTTGATCCTGGCCTTTGAATAATGAATTTATTACCCTTTTAGGTTATTTTTAGTGTTGTTTAGTTTAATTATTCAGTTAGTTTAAAAATACAGGTTCTAAACTTTATAAAATTAAATGTTTTTAAATTAGTAAATTTATTTTAATTGGGTTATATTAAGATTATCTTAATGTTTTATGCAGTTCGCATTTGTAGTATGGGAGTTTTCCTTGGCCAAATTTTAATGGTTAACAGATTAAACCCTGGATGTTAAGTGTGTTCTAGCATTCATAACCTAACGTTTTTTTTTTTTGTTAATTTCATTTTTATGTTTAAACTATTTAAAATTAAGTGAAAAGTGTTGGGATTTAATTCGTATCTCTAGGTATATTTGGGTCATTCAGTAAATTATACATTGTTGTTAAATGTTCATTTTAAAGTAATTTAAAGATAATTATGATATAGGTTAACATTGAATCTTAGGATTGAGTATTGGTTTTCGATGATCCACTTGATTAATTATTTTAGATGTTATGTGGATCATGTTAATTGCGTTTGAAATTGTGCAATTGCCTGTTTAAAAGTTGTGCTTAATCCTATATTATGATTCATTGTCTTAACTTTCATTTATATATCTATATATAATGTTGATCTCCTCCTTGTCTTACATTGCATTTAAATCCAGTTTTTGGCAATGTAAACTATGTATATTTGAGTTATTTAATTGAGAATAAGTCTCTTATGTTCAGAAATTAAATGAACACATGTAATGGTATTGACATTTAAATTAGTCTTTCATGCTGATCTAGTCATTTGATATATTTTTAAGACATGATTGTGAATCTTTATTGTATCAGTTAGAAGAAATCTTTTTGTCATATTGCTACTTTTGTCCAATGAAGTCATTTTTCCTTCATGAATTCTTGTGTAAAGTCAGCATCAATTTAAATTTTTTTTTAGATGTAGTGACTGTATATTTACATATTCCCTATATTTTTGAGGATTTGGATGGATTTCGATGGCTGGACAATGTGGTGATTTAGACATGGTACTTTAAGAGATTTTTAGCATAACAACGGGTTATACCATTGTAGGTGTTTGGTCTGTAGAGGTATAGTCTGAGGTTCCTTTCATTGAGCTATATACAGTAGACTCCCTCAAATCCGCAACCTTAAAATCCTCAAACGCCTAAAATACGCACATCAACACAGATGTAAACAATGAAACTTTCAGTTCAGATGTAAGGAGAAAATTATAGAATTTTTTAGTTTTATATCATTCTGTGTAGGTATTTTAATATCTAATTCTTCTTAATATGACTGAATTCAAGCTTTTTCGCAAAAGAAGTATAAATTTATTTCTGATTAAAAATCAAGGTATCACTGATATCACTTATCACAATTATTTTATCAAGCATATTTTATTAATCAAGCTTTTCTGGTTATTATAACTGGCTAACCTTGAAATAAAACCTGTTTATTTTATTATTTTGATGTGAATTAATATACCTTTCAATAAGATACCTTTATGAGGAAAGTTTCATTGAATAATTCAAGAAAAATGCATCATCTTTATTATGCTTATTTAATTATACATTATTAATTATGTACTTGACATTTACTTTTGATAATTTCATCACTTTTAAAATTATCTTAATTTACAATTCTTTAGCTTATTACTTTACTTAATTATTTTAATATTTTACTATATTCCAAGCATTCATTATAATTTCAATAGCATTATTACATTCAAATAATGGTTTAAAAAATGTAAACAAAGCAGCGACCAGAAATCCACAAAATTCTAAAATCCGCACAACCTCTGGTCCTGAGCTGTGCGGATTTGAGGGAGTATACTGTATATATTTTGAGATATTAGAAGTGGTTCATTGCTAGAGTGTTTTAAAGCACTGGATGGAAGACTGTTTCCTATTGATGGCCCAGGTGAAATTTGTTTGAGACGGAATTTTTCTGATGGATCTCCAAATGGTTTAGCAATCAGTTTTGATCGATAAATTAGTGTTTCATAAATATGTTGGACATTTTTTTTGGCAGTTTTTCTGGGAAGTATTTAAGAAATCAGTAGCATGTTAAAACTGCAAGTTGTATGTTGAAAACTGGATGTAGATTAGTCATGTTGGTCATTATGAAACAAGTTTAAGGCTTAACCGTTTATATATCCTTGAAGAGATTTTTAAGAGTGCTAAGTTAAATTGGCAGTCTTTTGATAGTGAGCCTATCCTGGAAGTTTAAATGTTTTTTTTGCTTTCTGAGGGGGGCCAGATAATTTCTTTTTAATGGCTTGCAGTCATGTTTGTGTTAGTAGCATTCTTATCCTTTCATATAAGAACAATTATCGGGAAAGTGTGATTTGAATTTTTAAAATGCTTTTCCTGAATATTAGATGAAAAGAGATGGAATTCTTCACTTGGTTTTTAACTGTTTTCATTCAACTCACTCCCAGCATTCTGTCAAACTGGAAATGGATGAAGAATAAGATGAGGTGGCTTTCAATAAGTTATGGCATAGTTGATCAATGTGATATGGCATAGTTTGATAAAAGAAGGGTGGAACCAAGATGTTGTTGTTCCTGCATAGAAATTTTATATTTCAAATGGTTGTCTTTTTAAGTAGATAATGTAGTTTTTGAAATAGCACCCTCTAGGTCTAGATGAAGACTGTTGTTCTGGTTCTGAATAATGGCTGTTTGACGTCCATGTTTGCAAGTTCCTTGATTGGCTCTGGAAATTGTTTAGGGCTGTTTAATTCTGTTGTTTAAAGTTTTGTATATGGATCCCTCAACATTGATCTTTCATTATCCATGTCATCGTTTGCCTAGGTCTCTTTTTGTTGAGAGTTTGTGAGGATGAAGTCTTGAGGTCTTGAGCAAATGTGAAGTTGCAAATGTTCAGAGTGAATATTCCGAAAGAATGTTTTTGTGAAATGTCAGCGAAAGGGTAGTGGAAGAATGCAAAAGGTGGTTTTTTTTTTTGCGTGGATGTTATGTACCATGATACCTTTGCCCAGCTACCGTTCTTTAGGTAAATTGGTGACTTCATCTATTATGATATATTTAAATATACAGTGGCATGGAACATGTGGCCCTATATACCGGTTTGGGTTAACTTGTTTTCATGGTGTAATTGGTTTTGCATTTTGGATGTCGTGCAAGTTTATTTGATGGACCAGTCAAAAGGTTTTCTAGTGTTTTAGATTTTTTTTTTTGTGTCATTGTTTGAAGTCATATGCCAAACTTTATAAGATTTTTTTTTTATATAATCCTCATATAGCCATCTTGAGTCATATTTGTTATCATAAATTATAAAAATGGTTGTTTTATCCTATATTAAATTATTCCTAAAAATTAATGTTTGTATGTACTGGTATTTAATTATTCTTGAAAATTAATGTGTATGTGCTGATGTTGAATACTATAGAGAAGTTTTAAGGAGTTATTGAAAAAAAAAGGGGGGAAAGATGGTGAAGGACTGTTGTATCACAATACAGTGATGTGATGATTTTTATCTATGAACTGGATAGTTACAGCTTTATGTTATGTGTTGTATTTATGTGTATTATAACTAAATATTTTTATCTTTGTATTTACAGGCTTTTAATGCATCAGGACTCTATATTTAATGCTGTTATCACTTGCTTTTTTACTATGGTTATTTACTTGTTTTTGGTGATGCTTGGATTGCTGTGGATGGAGTCTTGGATTGTGGATAGTTTTTCTTTTAAAGATAGAGTTGTGGGTTTTGTGAGTGCTCTTGTTAAGGGATAATTCTTTGAGATTATGTACTTGTTTTTGAGCATCTACCTCAAGTTGTACAGTGGACAAGAGGGGGGCATTTGATAACCAATTTGAGCTTTCCCATTCTTGTCCCTGTACATATGAATATCCATTTTCCATCTCATTCTATAAGTTCCTGTTTTAGCTCACTTACTTATAAATAAAAACATCTTTTTATTTCTTTTCTCTTCTCTAGTTTCCTGTTAATATAATTCTGTTTTATTTCTATTATCTATCTTTTAGTTACAATATTGATTTCATTTACAATATTGTTTATATTACTTTCTGCCATACGATCTTTACGTAGTTTTTCCAACTGCCACTGGATGGCGTGAGTCGTCTAGCATTGTCAGGTGTCACCATGGTTACGTCTTCAGTAATTATTCATATCTGACCGATGGGCGTGTCCGGAGCTGCGTACTAGCACTGTTATCGTGGCTGGCTGTGATATAAATATCCTTCAACCGTGAACATCCAACAGTTTCGAGTTTTTAAAACGTGTTTGTTGTCTGGCGTTTAGTACCGACATTTATTTGTCTTAAAGGCGTCTGTTATATTTTTCTGTCAGCTTTTAAACTCAGCTGTATAAAGTCAAACACTCAAAGGAAATACCTTTTAATTAGTTTCTGGTATCAGTGTTAAAGAAATGTGTTTGGATCCTTGGCCGGACTTTAGACTTTTGTTTCCTTCAAGTTAACTTTATATTTGAGAGCAAGTAGTTCAAGATAAGATGTTCTTGAGTAATTGTCCTTGGAAAATGTAAATGTTTTTCCTGGAGGGACTTATTGCTGAAAGTGTCCGAGCTTTACGTTTGAGAGTTAATTTCGTTTTCCGCTTGCTTGCATCATGTCAATGACCTTGAAGTGAAGTTCTACGATCGACCATGTGCTTTTTCACAGTCCGTATTTTTAAAGTGAAATTGTTTATCGTCCGGTTAATGTATTGAAGCAAGTTATCTTCGAGAAGCTGTTGTGCTTTTAATAAATGGAGTCCTGGTGCATTGAAAGTAATGTTTAATTGAAAACAATAGTATTTCATCTGATTGTTTTTCACGAGATGCTTTTACGCCAAATACCATGAGTTATTATGTTATACATATTATGTCAAAGCAGCTAAGTTTGTTTCATGTCATTCAGCATTAAGTAACTGTTTAAATTTAATGTTTCATTTTATTTTATTTGTTTTTCTTCTGTTTTAATCAATAAATATTAAGTTGCTTTTAAATCTGTTATCTTTCTTTCGTCCACCATTTACGTTGTAATTCATTTTTCTTTTTCAGCTTCATTAAGTACTTATATATTTATTTAAATTAAGTTTCAAGTTTATTATGGGGTTTTTAAATCAGCTATACACTTCTTGCTGCAATATGCCACTCTGCTATAGCTTTTTAACCCCGTTAGATATTACATTAAGTAATTATCTAACATTATTCACTGGACACCCTGTATTTATTATATGGAACCCTCTATGCGAGAGAAGTATTCACACTTGATTGTACTAGATGACCCATGGTTATTTTTTAAAAGCATGGGTTAATTCAGGAAAAACCCATGTGCCTAATTCTGTCTAAAATGAATTTAAAAATGCTTTTGAGTGTGAATTGTATGTGCTAATTGTTTTACATAATGTATAAAGAAAACTTTTGTGGAGAGATAAATGCAGAATATTGCTGCATTTATTCTTTCTTAACTTAAATATTACTTATGAATTGCTTCTGTTACCTGTTTTTTTTCTGGAAACAGCTAAACCCAGTGGTTTTATGGAAAATACTTAAACATAAGTAGAATTAGAGCTCAATGCTATCATTAGTAGTTTACTATGTTATAATTAGTAGTACCTTTTAGTAGATTTTCCCAAATATAATTTGTTACAGATAACATTGATTGCATTTAATAGATGTCCACTTGACTTATTTTAAGACAAACTTCAGTTTTTAAAACTTCTTCCTTAGTCGTAATTCATAGATATCTTGAAACATAATAGTAGATAAGTGGGATGTTCTTGCTTTCTTCTATTTTATAATGACGAAATACTAACTGAACATTAATAAGCACATCTTCCGTAAAGGATTTTGCTGCACTGACTACAAGATATAAAAGTAAGATTTTTGCAAGAATCTTGCAAGTACTTGTACCTTTTGTGAATGATTTCTTGTTGAATGCACCTAAGTCACCTTAACTGTACTTTAAGGAGCAATACATAGATTTTACAGATTTCTTTTAGCAACTTTGAATATAAAATAATCAAGACATTCAGATTCAATTTTCCTTTTCTTTTAATTTCTAAAATGTATGTAGAACTACATGTTAAAGATTTTTCTAAACTATCAACAAGTTTCAACTTCACCAAAGCCTTTCTCAAGGCAACTGAGAACCATTGCTTGATGATCTGTAATGCATAGATGCCAACATCTCTGAAAATGTAGGATAAAATCTAGTAGTGAAGTAGAACATATGGAAATCTGCACCTATATCCCCCTCCCCCTTAAAAAAAAAGAAAAAAAAAAACTAATTGTATTTCTGTTTTTTCCATGAGCTGCATAGTTCTTCATTCAATGAATATTTTTTGTATGCTACTGAATTCTGCGAATCATCTTTTTTCTTTCAGATTCTGAAAAGTCGGTATTTTGGAATTATTACAGGCAAAAAATAAAATTACTACCCCAAAAATATATTTGAAACAATTTTTATATTTCTGAAAAACGTCTACTGATCATAAAACAAATTTGCGAATTTTGTCGTTTGATTATAGGAAGTATATGAGAATTTCACCCATTGGATGCGGGAAAAAAATCACGAATTTTGCCAGTTTGTCATGGGAAAAAAACAACATTGGTATCAATCGGTTTCAGAAAAAAAAATGGCAGATTTCATCAATCACTTGCAGCTAAAAATCTTGGATTTCATCAATTGGTTGTTTGGGGGGGGAAAAAAAAAAAATGAAAACTTTGTCAATTGAGTAGTGGAAAAATATCGCAAAGTTGTTGATCAGTTATTGATAAGAATCACAAATTTCATCAATCACTCAGGGTAAAAAAATGCATATTTTCAAATCAGTCATTGAAAAAAATTGCATATTTTGTCAATCACAGAAAAAAAAGTGATTCATCATTCAGTCTTGGATTGAAATCGCAAATTTTGTCAATCACTTGTGGAAAAAGATTACCAATTTCATCAATCAGTTGCAGCAGAATTACCACAAATTTTGTCAGTTTGTACAAAAAGAAAAATTTAAAAATGCATAGTTAGTCAGGCATGTAATTTTACACTATCGCTCACATATTTTTCACTCGCTAACAATTTATAAATGTATCATAAGAAATCTTTTATATTTAAAAAGTAAATTATATAAACTTTATTTCAATTTCATTTTTATAAATAAATACAAATGCTGTAAGGAGGAAGGATTCAGGGAATAAATAGTTGAAAAAAAATATTAAAATGTATAGTTTGAAAAAAATTGTATGCAACTATGCTATTATTTGACTTCTGAAGAGTCTAAAACTCCTGAAATTTAACTAGTTTATCTCTGATAGTCTTTTTATATACTGTTCTTTTGATTATATTGTTGACGCCCATGATTATACATTGTTTTGAAGCACCATCTCCACATTTTCCATGTTACTATTTCTTCCTTGCATTTATCCTGCAGTAATTCTAGCCATAATTTTGGCAAGTTAAATAATGTTGTCATTGCATTGCATTTTTGTGTAACAAGTTTGATAGTTTCTCTTATAATGTATGGATAGTAAAAATTAGATTTAAAAATTTTCTTTCATTAAAATTTATTTGAAAAATTAATATTTAGTCTTGATTTAATTTTGCAAGCACTATAGCTTTTCTATTGAACTTTATATCTGTAATATCTTCTTTCTACAATTCAATTTCCTGTTAGTCATACCAATAATAATAATTCTTTGATCTGTGAATTTTAATATGTGAAATTCCATGAACTTCTGAATTTTCAAACAGTTATTGAAATGTTTGACTGCATTTTAACCTTTCAAAAAAATCTGGAAGATATTGAAGTGTAGAAAGATTGGATTTTTGTAAATTAAACTTATTTTCAGATTTTTTCTTACAATATCCAGAATTTATTTACATGTTGAACTTTAAAAACTTACTCTAAAGCAATCATGCATGCTATCCAGCTCTTTGTTTTCTGTACATATCATGAAGGTTCATCTTGCAAAAAATGGAAAGTTGGAAATTTTTATGGGTAAAGGGAAAATGATTATTCAGTATAATAGATTGATTTGCCTTGGGTGTTTGGAAAACAAATCTATCGATTGGTTCTGGTTATCATGACATCATGGAAGGGCTTTATTATGCTCAAATTCTACTGTGAATTTAATGTCTAATAAATTAAGATCGTTTACAAAAAGGTTAGTTTTTCAGAACTGTATTGCTAAATAATAAAAATATCAACATACCTGAGCCAAGAATGTGTGTGTGTGGTAGAATGGGAGAGGAGTAAGTTAAATGTATCAAAAACTTTAACTTAGTTTTGATTTGCTATCTATACTAATAAAAGAACAAATCACTCTGTGTGTGTGTGTGTGCGCAATGGCTAGTAAAATCTACAGCACGTACAAGGCTCAAAATTTTTGTGAAGGTAGTCCAAGGCCTCTCCTAATGTACCTGAGCCTCAGAATTTTAAAATTCTTATAATTATTTGAGTTATTAGATAACAACTGCAACCCACTCTCATTAAAAAAGCCATCTCGGTTGTTGGGAGATGGGAAAGTCTGTGACGCAAGCGCTGAAGACATATATGTATTTGTCAAAAATGAAGAACCAAAAAAAAAAAAACATTTGGTGGTATTTTGTCATTATTTATTAACTGACATCGTCCAAACTGCTTAGTAAAGTTAAAAACGGAAGACATGTTCTGAAAGATCGTACTCTTATGCCTCAAATACCGCAATCAATTAAAAAATGCCGCAATTAGCCCCTTGAAAGTAAAATTTCAAAAAGGGTCATTTTTCTCCCTTGTTGCAATACCTTCCGAGGATTCAATTTTAAAGGTACTGACAAGCCAAAAATATGCTTATAAAGCTGAAATCTTCTTCAAATCGATGTGTAATTGTTTTTTAAAAATATGAATTTTAACCCTTTCAAATACACCGTCAAACAGGTCACTTTGCGGCTCATGTAGAGGATTTTTTTTTCTACACTGAAAGTAACTAAATGTCCGTATTTTAACCCAATATTTTTAGAGCATCTCAATAGATCAGATTTACATCACCTACAAAAATTTCGAAACGTTCGGAGGTTGTTTTTTTACAAAATGTGTGAAAACTTCGACAAACAAAAATTAGAAACCGAGGCATTTCGGTTAAATATTTTCTCTCTTAAATATGCATATTTTTTTATGAAAATTTAAAAAGACTTGGTTTTAATTATATTTACAATCCATTAAAATTTCAGAGAATTCAGATTACTATAACTGTTATTTTGTTATGCTAATGAAACCGACACCAAAAAAAAAAAAAAAAAAAAAAAAAAAGAAACCATTTACCCTTCAATAGGGAACCTTAATTTACTGACCCCATCACATTATTTGTAGCTTAGTTATCTAACACCTTAGTTTTCTATACGAAAGGTCTCTGGTTCAAAACTTGGTAGGACTAATTTGAATTTGTACATTTTTGCTGTTTTAAGGATTTTTTTTTTTTTTTTAAGGATATCTAAAGTGAAAAATGTTTCGCATTTGTAAATCAATAAGTAAGTAAATAAATACATACAGTAAATATTGTTAACTTCAAAATAATTGAATTAATTAAAGAAAAGAAAAAAAAATACACATAAATGAATCGAATTATAAAAAAAAAAAAAAATTACTATATTTTATAAATCTCTTTGTTCAACAAATTTAATTAAAAGGAATTTTGTATTTTTTTACAATTTTAATTTTAAATCAATTGAATTATTTAAGAAAAAATTACATATAAATGAATTGAATAATAATAATTAAAAAAAAAAAAACTTTTTTTTTTGTCCAATCGATTTAATTACAGTATTTTTTTTTTGGGGGGGGGGGGCACCAAAAGACTGTCTAAAGATATAAAATGATAGAAACTTGGCCATACAAAGAGTCTGCCTATTCGCTTTTTCAGGAAGGCTAATGTTTTGAGCATCAGCCTTGGCGAGAGCAAGAACTTTCAGCTAGCTAGCTGTATTGCCAAACGCCGTCTTGTGTTTTGTTTTGAACCGAGATGGCAGAAGACGAACTAGCATATTTTAGAATAACAGTCCTACTTAAATTAAAGGAATATTTTTACCTTCATAAATCTGGATATTTGATTACATATAAAGATGGATTTATGAGATGAATTAATGCAGTTCAGTGCATTTTGATGTATATAAACACAATCTTAAAAAATACCTGTGGCAGAAAATTACTTTATTTTCTGAGATGAACTTATATAATTAATTTAATATTAAATCCTTCTGCAGAGACAGTTCCCAAAGTCGAGTGAAAATAGGCCACCAGGAACAAAAAACTTATCACACTCCCAACCAGAATGTTCAGAAATTGCCTTTTTAATGCGAGATGAATTTCTTAAGGGGAGGTGGGGGAGAAGGAATATTGAATGACTATCTTTTGTTACTTCAAAGTAACAAATAAAATTACTAGAGAAAATTTTTTAACTGTGTATGATAGTGAGGGGCTGTAGATTTAAATAGTTAAATTTGTCAATTAACAAATATAAAAAACAAACCAAAAACTTAAAATCAGGCTGGCTGTATTAGCTTGCCATTTTGCAAAAAACACTGCTATGATTCTGAGTGGTTAATTTACGGTCACATGACCCGACTCATTCAGCAAATCAAAATTCGGATGTCTCTTTTTAAGCACAGGCATTCTTCTCCTACTGGCAATTAAATGGCGGCGTGAGTCAACCCGAATTATCTTTTATACACAGCAGAAAATGGTTTGTTTACATTTCATTGGCATTATGACTTTCAAAAGAGTTTTAAACGAATGTAAGCTGTGCAATATTATAGGTGAAAAATATTTTTATTTGCATTTTTAAGATTAAAAATATTTGTAAATTTCACATGTTAAAATGATTTATGGTAATACTCATTCTGGCTAGAGTTCATGCAAATAGTGGCGAGCGAGTTGGGATCGTGTAGCAGTCCCAATGTGAATTGTGTTGCAATTCATGTGAGATGACAAATGTTAGCGAGCATGGGGCTGAGCTCCCTTCTTACCATAATGGGCTAAAAAATAAAACCAGATTCCTTTTATTTATGTGACAAAATCAAATGAAAAAAAAAAAGCCAAATATTGCAGATTCCTTTCACGAATGTCTAAATATCATTGCAGAAATTGAAATTTTAAAAAAAAGTTAAAAATTGAGTTAAAAAAATTTGTTGTAATTGTGATTTTTACCCTTTTTAAATGCTTTCATGATATAAATAATTCATGGGGTGAGGAAAAGTGTGTGTGTGTGTGTGTGGGGGGGGGGGGGGGGGGGTGCTAAATTAGTTTTTTTTCTTTTTTGACTAAATATAAATGATCCAAAATTCGAAATCGCCGAGGTCTGGAGGTTTTCCTGTTTTGTATTGTATATAGTGGGTCATTCAGAAAGTTCTGAGGCTTTTCAAAGTGAAGCTCGATTTCGTTTAATTATTTTGCTACTACTGATAAGGCGTGACCTTGAATCACCCAGAGATGTAGGGGAGACCGGGGCAAGATGACGAATGTCTTAATTTTTCCGTTTTCCACTAGGTGGCAGCATCAACCGGACATTACTGGCTCTCCTATCGGCCGTTCGTTAAACAATAGTATAGAGACGCTGAAATCGCTATTTTTTGTGATAGTTATGAAGCTTTGATTGTTTACCGCTGCCATGTTATAACTTTTATGCATGTGTAAATAAGCTCTGCTACAGATACAGTTAAAATATATAATTTCTCTTTAATAATTATGAGTAACTTAGTTTAAATACTGTTACCATGAATAAATGTCAATTAATCGCCTTCCTTTATGGCAATGAAAACGAATATTTTTAAACAGGCAGTCTAGGGTGACGAGTTCGTCATCTTGTCCCGTGTTTCGGAATTTATTAAACTATGTTGTTCATTCTATTTAAATCCCGTAAACGCTTGTTTGTCTGTGTGTTTGTCCGTGCGATCTTGCGCTTCTATCTCCTCTGGGGCGCATCGGATCGGGGGAGGTGTCGTTCGAAAGGGGGCGCATCGGACCGGGGGAGGTGTCGTTCGAAAGGGGGCGACCAGAGGAAGCACACCCATCAAAGAAATGTTAGAACAAAGGGAAAAGCAGAAGGAAGAACAGGAATGTTAAAAAAAAAAAAAAAAGAAGCTCGTGAAGCTAAAAAGGGACTAAAAAAATTCAAACTAAGTTCCTGTAGGCATAAGTCTATTAAATTCAGGCCAAACAACCCAGTTGCATCAACTTCAAAGGATGGTGTTTTCAGATGTCCTGCTGTGACAAGGAATATTCTGACCCACCAACAGAAGAATGGATCCAGTGCTGTAAATGCTAAGAGTGGTGGCATGAGGAATGTTCCAATTATGAAAATGGAAATTTTATTTGTGCCTATTGTTAGCTGCACAACTAAACTCTTCAACATGACGTTACAATGCATCATGCTAAATTTGATACTTTGTAAGATGTAAAAACACAGTTATCATTTGTTAAACCATGTAACATATTCAAAAAATAAAATATGTTCAACTTTTTTCAGTGTTGTTGTCTTCAGGGGTGATTCTGTTCTGAATTTTCCGAAAATTAAGGCAGTCATTTCCGAAAATTAAAAATCGGTCATAAATCCGAAAATTCGGACGTAAACTGTATCGCGAATTTCGACAAATGGTCGCCTAAAATAACCAATTTCGTCAATCGTTCGAAGAAAAATCGCCAATTTCGTCAAAAGATCGCGAAAAAACGACAAAAATCGTCAAAGGATCGCGAAAAAACGACAAAAATCGTCAAAGGATCGCGAAAAATCGTCAAAGGATCGCGAAAAAACGGAAAATTTCTTCAAAGCATCGTGAAAAAGCGGCAAATTACACCAAACGATCGCGAAAAAACGGAAAATTTCGTCAAAAGATCGCGAAAAAACCGCAAATTTTGTTAAGCATCGCGGAAAAGCGGCAAAACATCGCGAAAAACGGTAAAACTTCTCGAAAAATCGCAAATTTTGTCAAAACATCGCCGATGTATTTCCGAAAATGTGATGTGAATTTCCGAATTTTTTTTTTCACTCAGAATCACCCCTAGTCGTCTTGCCCCAAGGCCAAAGTCATCTTGCCCCAGTACTGGGGCAAGATGATGATTTATTAATATTATGAAAAAATTAAATTATCCATTATTTTTTTTTGAAAAATTAAATGGTAATATATTTAATACTACAAAGGAATACTCTAACAGTTCATGTAAAATTAATTTTACTAAAAAATAAATTAATAAACAACAAAAATTGTTAGTATAATCATCCTGTCCCGGTCTCCCCTACATTGTCTTTTCTGCTTGCACTGCATAATTTTGCCTTATATTGTCACGTAATTTTTGTTTCAGTGTAGCACTAAGAATGGGGAACCAAAAAGTTCATTTTCGTCATATGCTTTTATATTTCAAAAAAGGTAAAAATGCTAGTCAGACTGCTCTCAAAATTTGTGCTGTATATGGACAAAGTGCTGTTTTAGATGACACAGTTCGAAGGTAGTTTGAGAAGTTTAAGTGCGGAAATTTCAGCTTCGAAGATGACGCTCGCTCTGGACGACCATCATCTGTAAAGGAGGACCTCTTATAAGAAGCTACCGCTGAAAATCCACGTTACACAGTTCAGGAGCTATCACACAGATTAAATATTCCAAAAAGTACAGTACGTGATCGTTTGAAGAAGATTGGGTATGTAAGCATCCATGATGTGTGTAGGTATCCCATATTTTAACACCGCAGCATATGCTTGCTTGAGTTTCGGATGTGGTGCATTTGCTGAAATGAAATGAAGAAGCTCCATTTTTAAAACGGCTCATTACTGGAGATGAGAAATGGATACTATACAATACAGGGGAAAGATCATGGCGTAAGTCAAATGAACTCCAAGTAACACCGAGAGGAAGACTGCATTAGAGGTCTGCACGGGCCGGAATTTCCGGCCCGGCCCGGCCCGAACGAAAGCTATCTTGACCCGGCCCGATTCAATTTCTACAAAAAAAATCCGTTCTTTCTCGACATACAATTAAGATTTTTTTAATGAATACTACGTACATATTTATGGGAAAATTTTACAGTATATTTTAGATTACTATGTGTTCGCAAAGCAGAAAACACACAATAGTAAACATTAACGATTACACAGTGTTTTAGTCATCGTCTCTACAGACATTTCGAAATTCCAATAAGGATTCATTAAAATGTTAATGTAGTTCAGAATAAAGGATTAAAAACATGATACCTTTTGAAGCTGTATGATAAAAAGTAGATTTGCGAAAATATTTCTCTCATTTTTAAGGCGCTTCTCAAATCGAAAGAAGTTACATTTCGACACATTTGAGAATTCATTTCTTTTCGGAAACGCGTAAGATTGGCAGGTATTCTTATTCAGAAACTATGTAAATGCCATCTTTTTCATAGATAAAAGCAATATATCTTTCTCTGAAAATACTGCCAAAGTTAGCGTTATGAATCGAATTTCCGGAAGCGATAGCACAGGAAAGGAGAAAAATGTACAGTCACATGACAAGAATCTTTGTTATCTCTGTAAGTAATTTATCAAATATAGAGAAAGCTATTCGTTTCCAAATGCCTTCAATAGTCAGGCCTGTGAATTTTATGCCTTTATAAATAAAATGAGTCAGAAAATGTGTTTGAAAGTTTCGCATTGTTGAGCAGTGAATATGAGAACCCCTTAAGGTATATTTCCAAAGATACTGCTAACAGAAGTTCATTATCACTATTAATACTTTTACATAACATAATGCCTGTCCTACACATCCTGAGATCGATTAAGACCAGTTCCGTCCCGGCATGAGTCTGCTGAAAAAAAATTAAACCCGTAATCAGACATATTGTAACTGTACGATGCCGATCTCTACGATGGACATGTTACATATCTGTATTGATGTTGTTAAACTCGCATCGGCTCGTGACGCACATTTATACTTCTCGAGAAAATCATATTTATTGAAAATGGCTCGTATTTTATCTGCTTCGGTTGAATTCTTATGTTGGGCCGGTAGGCCCGATTAATTTTTTTTATCGGCCCGGGCCGGCCCTGCAGGCCTGTTAAATTTTTTTGCCGGCCCGGCCCGTTGAAAAAATTGTCCTAATTCTGCCGGCTCGGTCCGTTGGAAAATTCGCCTTCATTCCGCCGGTCCGCGGGCCGGGCCGGGTACGGACCTCCGGCCAAGCCCGGGCCTGTGCAGACCTCTAGACTGCATACCAAAAAAGGTAATGCTTTGTGTATATTTGGACTACAAAGGAGTTATTTATTATGAATTGTTTCCACCCAATCAGATAATAGATTCTGAAAAATACTATTCCCAAATGGCAGTTTTGAAAAATAAAATAGAAGAAAAGCTACCAAAACTGACCAATCCACGAGGTGTTGTGTATGTTCCAACATGACAATAATCGGCCTCACATTGCGATGAATGTCAGACAACGCCTTATTGAGTATTGCTGGGATGTTTCATGTCGCCCATCATATCCATCATACTTGACCCCCCTCAAATTTTTACCTTTTCAGATCACTTCAAAATTCTTTGAACGACCAGGAGTTAATTTCTTTGGAGTCTTTCAAACAGCATCTTGATCATTTCTTTACGACTAAATCTAATGACTTTCTTAAAAAGGGAATTTTCCAGCTGCCAGAACGACGACAAAAAGTCATAGACTAAAATGGAGTTTATGTGATTAATAAAATTTTCTTATGTTTTAGTACTTCTTTATTGAAATTTATCATAAATAACCCGCAGAACTTTCCGGATGACCCAATATATATTTTAGCAGTCCTCTAAAAAATATTAAGACTGTAATGACCATTGTTAAGAGAAATCTCATCCAAACTTTACAACATATTTATAATTGAACAATATGGCTATTTTCATGCTATTTAGAGTACTTCAATTCTTAATTGCTGACAGACAACAATGCATTTGACCCTGTTTTTTGTGTAACCCTGTACAAAAACTGTTACAGCTGCATTGACCATTTTCAGTAAGGAATACACTGTAGTTAACTTTAAATACATATAAAAATGATAGATGGATGGGCAGAAGAGACCAACAGCATTAACTTCTTAAAATTGGTCCGGGTGTTTTTTGTTAACCCCTTCGCGACGAGATCCCTTTGCTTAATTTTTAATTATTTACCACCGGTTTTTCAAAACAGAAAATTTTCTGTAATTGAATCGCAAAAATGCTCTGATTAAATAAGATAAATTTTACAGATAAAAATAACTGGTGGGAATAATCAAGGATTCTGTGCACCTTTAGTGGCACGTATACCAGCCGCTCATCCCCAAGGTGTAATAGTACTGTAATACAGTAGATTATCTCAAATTCACAATCCTAAACACCGTATATCGTTGCAGATGTAAACAGTGAAATTTACAGTTGAGATGTAGGGGGAAAATTAAAGATTTTTTTTAAAAAAATTTATATCATTTGGTACACATTTTAAGATGTAATTGTGGTTAATATGATTGAACTCTTTCTTTTTTATAAAGGACGTATAAATTTACTTCCAAAAAAATTCAAGATAGCACAGATATCAATGGCAATTGTGATCTTTTTACCAAATATATTATCTATTAATCAAGATTCTTTGGTTAATGGCTAAACATGAAATAAAACTTCATTATTTTGCTATTTTGATCTAAATTATTAGTGCTCCTTTTATGAGGACTAGTTTTATTGAATAATTGATGAAAAAATTATCATTATTATACATATGTACATTTAGTTATACATTATTTTTTACTGGAACTTTACTTTTAATATTTTAATCATTTTTTAAATTTTCTTAATTTTTATTATTTTTCTTTATTATTTTACTTAATTATTTTAATACAGTCACCTCTCACTTATGCACCTCTCAACACAAATTTTGTAAGGCCCCGTCACGAGAAATAGGAAAATAATGCTAAAAATATCTCACTTATAAGCGGCACTTTGAATTGTCTCTCATTGTCTGTCATTTATACGCGGAAATAACAGCGCAATTCACACACTCTGAGTTAAATGTGTAATTGTTTTTTTTATTTATTTATGAGGAACTTTCTGCACGTGTCAAGGTCAAAAGACCGTTCCGCAAAGTGCGTAAAAGGGTGGAGAGTGTTATAAAAAGTCTTTTCACCTTCTCCCCTCAGTTCTAATGGTTCCTTCTTTTCTTTCTCTTTTATTTTATCAAGCCACGCGCATGTTCCCTTCCCTCCTTAACTTTACGGTATCATCGGGATTTTTTTTCAGTAAAAATGAGCAAAAAGAAAGTTAACAATTTCGTTCAAAATGTAAGTTATACAAGCAGCAGAAAATGATCCTAACCTGACAAAAATCAGTTTAGCTCGAAAATTCGATTTACCAGACTTAACGCTCAGAGGGTTTTTAAAGAACAAAGATTCGATCAAAAAAATGAACGGTGAATGCTCTACACAAGCTAAGAAAACGATCAAGAATTCAGAATGGAAAATTTGAGATTTTAGAAGCCACTTTAATTCAGTGGTTCAGAGAAATAAGAGCTTCTAATTTACCCATTAGCGGAGAGTTATTCAAATAAAATGCACTTACTTTGTCATCAAAAATGGGAATAAAAATTTTTTCGGCTTCTTTGGGGATGGTAGAAAAACTTGAGAAAAGACACGGTTTAACAAATTATTGTCTGCGTGGTGAAAGCGCAGTCGTTTCATATTCAACTGTTAATGAATGCATCGCAGGCCTTCCAAATTTAATTAAAAACTTTGATGCTAAGAATATTTTAAACTTTGATGAAACAGGTTTATTTTATCGTATTTTGCCAAATAAAACACTGGATTTTAAAGGAGAAACATGTCATGGTGGCAAAGCAAAGAAAGAGTGACTGTGCTTTTATGTTGCAATGCAGACGGATCAGTAAAGTTACCGCCAATATTGATTGGTAAATACAAGAAACTACAGTGTTTAAAAAATGTGAAGAAATTGCCATGTTCTTATTCAAGTAGCACCAAAGCTTGGATGACATCAAAAATTGTTTTAGACTTACTTTCTGAGTAATTTGATATAAAAATGGCTTTTAAAAAGAAAAGTTCCGCTATTTATCGATCAATCAGTGCCCCGCCCGTCCTTCAGATCTCCCATTGCTGATGCACACATGAGTTACATTTTCCCCTGTAAATTATACTAGCAGACTCCAGCCATACAAGCTCGGTATAATAAAGTCATTTAAAGGCCAGTATAGGAAAGAAGAATGCTTATATCACTAGAGCAGAAGAAGAAGTTCAAGAAAATTTCGGTTCTGGATGCTGTAACAACCACAACAATTTCTAACTGCTTTAGAGAACGGGTTTTGTTCATTCAAATGACGCTGAAGTTATTCCATTACAGGAAAAGGAAAACAACAGCTATGATTTTAACATAGACGAAGAAAAATGGAACAGCATAAGCCAAGATTCTCTTTCTTTTCAAGATTTCGTCAATGTTGATGAAAACATAACATCAACTGCAATAAGTGATATTGAAACTGTTTTTGATGGCGTGACAGCTGAAAAAAAAAGAGATGATGATGATAACGATGAAACTGATACTGTAATTGTCCCATCTTATGCTACTGCTTTAGGAACCTTGGACACTTTGAGATGTTACCTTCAAAATGCTGATGTAGAATCAAATACAATGACGCAGTTTAATGCATTAGAAAAGGTTATTGTACAAACGCGGCCTAAACAAAAACAAACTAGCACTGATGACTTCTTAAAAGAGGACTAATTTTTTTTAATGTAAATATATATTCTTCTATGTAAAATGAAATTTTACGTATTTTGTATTTTTTTAAACTAAATTTTATAGTGAAAGTGCCACGTCAGGATTTATTTTTAAGTACACTATACTAATATTACACCCTTTTATTTTATAAAATGTTATTAATCTTAATTCTTATATTTCAAAATGTTTTTCTTTCCCATTGTGTGTATAATGTGCATAAATAATTGCTACATACAACATCCTCTCAGTTATGCGCGATTTTAAATCGATCCCTTCAAACGTGTGTAAGTGAGAGGTGACTGTATTTCACTTTATTGTAAGCATTCATTATAATTTCAAGTGCATTATTACATTCGAATTACTGTTTAAAAAATGTAAACAAAACTGACCAGAAATCCAAAAAATTCTAAAATCTGCACAACCCTTGGTCCCAAGCTATGCAGATTTGAGGGAGTCTACTGTACTACTTGTAGCTTGCTTGGGGAGGGGGCAGGAGTCCCCACCTTCCCATTAGGTGATTAGCTAATTATGGCAATGCAGATCACAGCTATAGATTTTTGGTGCCAGCCACTTGTGAGTCCTCGGGTGAAAAATGTAAATAGAGGGTTACAAAAAAAATAAGTTAGCAGCTTTAGAGGATTCTGGAATGTGTTTCTATTGCTTGAAATTAGACAGTATTTAATATTGAGCGCGTTCAGAGACCGAAACACGGGTAACTCGGAAAATTGGGGAATGACGTCATACTGGTTTCTCGGTGTAAGGTTGGGTAAAAACGGCTCTGACGCTTTCGGGTAAAGTTGCGTGATTTTTTTTATTTACATTTACAAACATGGCGGCAGCTGCACTTTCGACAGTGCAAATAGATTCAATTATCAGTTTTTTTTTAGATGGGAAACTGTTCCAAAAGTTAATTTTTATGGGGAATACTATCGCAACAAATATGTATCACACACTGTTAAAAATATCGTGAAAAATTACCTCTGTTTTTAAAGGCTATCTATTTTCTGACCAATGAGAGAGCTTTATAGGCGTTTATGTAGCTTTCTCATTGGTCAGAAAATTGATAGCCTTTAAAAACAGAGGTAATCTTTCACGATATTTTTAACAGTGCAGGTTTTGCTAGCCATTTTAGGCTTCCAAGCGTGAACTGATTTGTCATATGCAAAATTTACATTTGTCTTCTAACTTATCTAAAAGTTAAACTTAGACCAGATATGTTTTTATTATTATTTTTGTAATATGAAAAAACAGTAACAATGTGCGATAAAACTGATCAAAACAGTGCTATTCCAATTAACAGTCACAGTTAAGCTATAAAATGGTAAACAAATCAGATTTCCCAACCACGTGATCACTTTACCCAACAAAATTTTTCAGGTAATGTGGGTTCCCCGAAATCTTTTTAATCTCCGGCTCTGAACGCTACGGGGAACTCGGAAAAAGTCACGTGATGTCGGTCTCTGAACGCTTCGGGTTACCCGTGGTAAACCTGGGGAACCCAGGTTGCGGTCCGTGAACGCGCTCACAGTGAAAAGCAAAGAGACAATTTTTATTCAATTGATGTTCTAATTATTTACTAAATAATCATTTCTAGTACAAAAATGTAACCTGTACTATAATACGGATTATATTCTGACCTCCAACAATCAAAGTACAATCGGTCTTTTGTGTCAAATATGAAAATAAATTAGCATAAAAACATGAAATTTAGAAGAATTGTGTTTTAACCCCTTAATAGTTTTACACATACAGCATACGCACAAAACGAAATAGTTTGCCTCGTTGCTAACAAATTTTTAATTGTAAGCTTCACTTTATTTAATGACAGGAATTTGTTGATGAAATAAGGCGAATATTTTAATTTAAAAAGTGGTTTTACGCCCATATTTTTTGTTTATTGTGTTTAAAACAAAACTGTTGAGTGGTTAAACAGTTATTTATTGAATTTTACATAATTTTAACATGAAACATGATTTACAAATTCAGAATTGCATTTTTTGCAAAAGTCCTGTTCTATTAATATATATAGATATGTCTCATATTTTGAAATCAGAAAGTTCAGATCAGATTGTGAAAAAAATAAATCCATTTCAATAAGGAATGTGTCTGCTCCTACTTACTAGGATCAGTCAATAAATAACGAGGCAGAGGCTATTTCATACAATTTATTTAAAATGAAACTCAATTCTTTAGGCATTTATCCCATTGTGACATTAGTCACACATTGCCAATGCCATGCTCGTAAAGAACCTTTAGCTGCTGTTTGAACCAGTTGCGCACTCACTTCTTGACTTCACCGTCCGTTTGAAACCTTTGTCCCCGCAGTGCTTTTTTGAGTTCATCGAAGATGTGGAAGTCGCATGGGGACAATCTTGATGATCTCATTCACTTTTGCAACATGCTGGTCTGGGGCACGCTTCGGTGCTCCACTCCACGCGTCATCTCCATGTGACATGCGTCCTTCGCGAAAGCGCTTCCTCTACTCTTTAACCCTTGACAGGGACATACAGTGCTCCCCATAAATCTTTTTCATTCGTCGATGGATTTCACGACCTTCTACACCTTCCGCTGTCAAAAAGCGCACAACACCCCTCTGCTCCTCTTTGCATGCCTCCATTACGCATTGCTTTTAGAAACGGAATGAATCGATTTGTCAACTGCTCGGTTATCATCCATTTATCATTGTTTGCATGATACGTACCGCCGCCAAGCGTGTGAAAAGCACGCGAATCCTTTTCGTCACACCAGCAACTACATTTCAGGCCCGTCTCACTTTTTCTAAATACCATAATTTTGGTTTAATGGCATCTTCCTCGTTATTTATTGACTGTACCTGATATAATGCATTGGCGGCATCAACTTTCCATACTATCAATTAAGCTGCCGAGCACTTGAATAGGAAGCAACGTCCATACATAGGACAAATCTTGTTCCAGCTCATTTAATCACCTAAAAAGAGGACTTAAGGCAGAATCTGTGAAGAGTACAGAAGACCATTGCTGTAAGGTCTAGGTAACATGCTCTCTTGCCTAACGTAAGCAACGTACGTAAGTACGTTGGGCAGTTCTGTGCCGTCAGTTAAAAGGGACACACACAATTGGCCATCTTGCATAGAGTCCTTGATTGTGAAGACGTCTTCGCACCATAGTAGCAGATATTGGTCGGGAACCAGATAGATTTTTCGCTGTTAGCGAAACGAAATCGACCAATCGCCTGCATTTTTGGAAACAGCGAAAAGTTCGCAAAAGTGCAGGCTTCTGATTGGTCAATCGCCTTTCGCTAACAGCGCAAAATCTATCTGGATCCCGGCCATAGTCATCCTTTTTGCGATATGATGATCTGAAATGATCTGAGCCATAGGTGTCAGTGGTGAGGTGTCAGTTTTTTCTCTATTCATCGCAATTTTACATCATTATAGTACCCTCAGGCCAAGGCAGTAACTGACATGAGGATCCCCCCCCCCCCCCTCCTTTCCGAAAAATAACTTGGAAAGTATATATTCATATGCTTTCATTTAAAATAAAGGCTGTTCATCAAAATCTATAAGGTTATCCCCGAAAAAAAAATTGCTACGGTCTTGCCCATCCATACCCATTTCCATGTGTATTGTTCATTGAAAGGGTTTTTTTTTTTAATAATTCATATAAACTAGAAAAAAATATGTTTAAGAAATTTCATTTTACTTCGTTGAAGTTAACGTGAATATTGAAATTTATAAACATCATTTTTGATAATTCAATGGATGAAATACCATTTGTAAAAGTTTTCCCGTTCTTTGTGATTTTGTGCCAAATTATTCAATTACAATAGCATTCATTTTGATTTTATAACAATATTTAACAATTAAATACAGTGAAATACGTTTAACACGAAACTAAGGGGATCGAAAAAAATTTTCGCGTTAAGAGATCCGTAGAAAAAGAACAAAACTTACAAATATTTTCGACATCGTCAAATTTTATTTCGATTTCCTGTTAAAGTACTAGTAAGTTGCCTTCATTAGGATAAAAAGCAAGTAAAAAAAATATTGTTTTATAGGGAAAAAGTCATATCTTTTTTTAAGTGTCTTTTTCAGCATTCTGAGATCTAGCTTGTTTGAACCAAATAAGCAAAGCTGTCTCTAAATCTTTGTGCTTAGCAGTTCTCATACGTTTTCTCTCTATCTTAAACATACTGCGCTCAAACCTTAACGTAATGTGATCGTTGTTTTTTATTACTGTGTATAAAGTAGAATTGGCAATGCCAAACTCTTTGCAGATTTCTGTTTTCGTCCTTCTCTTTCATCAACTGCATTAAGCAGCTTCATCCTCATATGAAGCGAAATAGCAGTTTGTTTTCGCACCGATTTCTCAGCCATTGCGCTCATAAAACATAAGCTAATTTAGAAAAAACACGAATTCACTGATTTTCACCCAAAATTCAGTAGTTTTAACGCAAAATTCACCAATTTCAACTCAAACTAACTAGCTCGAAAGTTAATTTTTTTCGTGTTAAACGATTTTTGTTTCGTGTTAAAGGAAAAAAAATGCATTAAATTGCATAGTACACTGTCCGGACCGCTATATAATTTCGTGTTAACCGATTTTTCATGTTAAGCGTTTTCGTGTTAAACGTATTTCACTGTATAGTCTTTTCTATTTAATAAAATAGTTTTTCATTAGAATAACATCAACAAGAGAATAAGCATTATAAAAACAAATGCATGTTTTTCCTCCAAGGAATGGAATAATTCAAATTACCGATGAGTAGCCTAGCCCACAGAATTTGCATGTCTTGGATCGTGTGCAGAATGCTGAAAAAGCTGCGTGTGCATGCTAAAACATATTCGGAGACCTGTTCTTATCTGGGATAAAGGCTAATACCTTCTATCTGCTTCATTTTAAATCTCATAGATGGCAGCACTAGAAATTTAAGAAAAGGGGAAATGGGAAAAAATAAATACACTATTATGAATAAAAGCAAAAAATAAAATTCATTTTTAATGCTTGCATAAATTTAACACGTTTTATGTTGTCTTTATTTTTCTATGGCAATTGCCGAATCTACAGACGACCAGGCGCATCGCCACTGATAGTTGTGTTCCTCATCATTCAGGCCGAAAGAGCTAGAAATTCGTGGGTGGCTAGGAACAAATCTTCTTGAAATTGAATTTTTGTATACAAATTGATCCAGAGTTTTTGGAGTCTACGAGACGTTGGTTTAAGTTAAAAATCAATATATAAAATTAAGTTTATTATCTACAAAAATCTTTCCTATATTATATGTTTTTCCCAGTATCTCTGATCAACAACACAAGTACATGTTTAAAACATAAATTACTAAAAACAGGGATACGAATTTTACTTTTATTAGTACAGGATGTGTACTTTCAGACAGTAACCCTCTTGCCACATCACTATTCACTACTTACTGAAATGCTTACATTGTGAATTTGGTTGGTTGGTTTCATGGTTGGGTAAGTATGTGGCAGGAAAATTATTTCATGTCTGTCAATCTTCCAGTTAATTGGCTTTGCTGCTTCTTGGTGTACAAAATTTGCATAGTTATCTTTAACTGCGTGTTTTAACATTGTTTTCAGCAATATGTAAGCATTGAGATTCGACCTTAAGGTGTGCTGTTGCAATTTCTGTTCTATCTGTAGTTGTGGCTCAGCAGTTCAGTCCAGTCCAGTCCAGTCTAGTCTTGTCAGATGGCTGCTAATGTTGTTTAGTGATGCAGTCTGGTGAAGCTTGCTTTTATTTAGCTTTTATCTGATCTTTACCCATGAAACCTATTAACCTCCATCTTTATTTTGATATTTCTACTGCTGAGTTTGTCATTGTTGCTGATGTACATCATTACGAATTATTTGAAGACCACTTGTTTTATATAATACCTTGCCATTCAATTTTACATATGTTTTTAAAGGATTTTTTGTTTTATTAACCTTTGTTTTTGAAGAATAAATTTTTTATTGTTTGAAAGTTATTTTGCATTTATTATTGCTCACCCAGTCAGTGGCGTAACCAGGATTTCATTTCGGGAGGGGTCCAGAATTTTTCCTTCAGGTTATATATATAGTAAAACCTGTCAAGAAGAAATCGCAAATGTTGGTGAAATATTACGTTTTACACAGGTTTCTGTGTTACCAGGAGTAATTGTATAGCATTTTTTTCGATAGCACTATGGAACGTAGCAGAATCCCGTTATAGGCAGGTTCCATTTTGACAGGATGTTATGTATTTATACTTATTTATCTTATATGAATAGTAAAACCTGTCAAAATAATAATTATCAATAACAAAGCCCTGCCTTAAACGGAAGCGTTAAATGGCCTTAATATGAATAGCCGTACAATTAAATTTGCTAAAAACCTGCCTGAAAGGGGATTTTTACCGTTTTTTATTGAAACACAGTAAAACCTGTGAAAGCGAAATCTTTCTGTCATAGATCGGGAGGCGGCAGCACAGACAATCACCTCATCGCGTTGGAGGCTGAAATTGCAGAATTAGTTAAAACTTGATTCACATATTAAAACGCAATTAGTCTGCCAAGTCATATCTTGGTAGAAAATACCTAAAAACCCGATATTAGCGCTTATGGTTCTCGTGGGTTTACCACTGTGTTTTCCTGCTCCCAGTCCTAAAGTTTTCATACTTTGGGTGTAGGAAAACACAATGATAAATCTACGAGTCAACCGCTAAAATCGGGTTTTCCAACAAAATATGACTTGGCAGACAAATTGCGTTTTAATATGCGAATCGAGTTTTGACAAATGCTAGAATTTCAATCTCCAACTTGATGAGATGATATTCTCTGCTGCCGCCTCCCAATCTAAAACGGAATCCTGTCTCAAACGGAAAAGTTTCAGGATCTCAATGAAATGAACAATTGATCTTATTGTGGTAATGTGTCTTAGAAGTATAATTAGTTACACTTCTCTAAACGGAAGCCTGTCTAAAATGGAGCTTTTTTCCAGTCCCGATCACGTCTTGATAGGATTGGCTGTATATGTATAATAGAAGTATTTCGAGTAACTTTAAGAATTTACGTATATCCTTATTTAATTTCTTAATTAAAAAAAGAGTGGATAAAAAAAGTAAGATCAATCTCTATAACTGCAGCTAATTTTACATTGAAGTTACATTAATATTTACCAGTGACAAACATTTTATAAACACTAAGATGTAAAACTGAACGCATACTACACAGTTAAATTTATTTAAATCAAGTTTACATAATATTTTCGTACAATAAAGTTAGGATCAAATGGTTAAGTTTAAAACAGCAATTCCCATGTTTAATTTATGGCCATTGAATTAAGAATTTGTGCTGTAATAGATATTGGATAATGATTTTACGTAAGTGTCAATCGCGTGAGCCGTTAATTCCCCCATGGAATTTTTAGAGATTATTTTTTTATCTTTAAGAAAGAGATCTTACAATTTCAGCTGCAGAAACTAGTGATGTAAGAAGTACACGCATCAAATATAGTTCAGGCTGTAAAAAAAAAAAAAAATAGTTTTGTTACAATTGTCTAAAACAGCCATAATTATTTTGGGTTTCTATGTTTCATTTCCCATTTTACCATATTCGATCTAACAGTTGTTTCCGATATCAGGTCATCTTTAAAGAAGTTAAATTTTTATAACAAACTTCTTTGTGATGGATTAGCACTTTTTTGGAAGTATTAGGATGTGTAAAAAATAGTGATGGCTTCTGTTATTGTACTTTCCAACCAATTTATTTTAGATGGTTCGAAACAGTTTTAGAGCATTCTCCAAGCTCAGCAGTAAACTCCAAACATAGGTACGTGGATTAGCTTCAATTTATGCTTATACGATTTCTCATTGTTAAAGACAAAATGTCACCCAAGACCTTTTCCATACACAAAACTCTGATTGCCACCATAATATTTCGTGAATCAATGTTCACAAGGCGTTCACAAGTGATAATTGGGGTTAAAGATAACGTTTAATACAGGCATTTTTTTCGGGTGGGATTTCTGCAATTTTGGAAGGGACACTTCGTAGTTCCGTGGAGGGGAGTAGCACTTCTAGACCATTAAAAAACATAAAATCCCAAATCTTCCGATTGTACCTTTTAAATAACTTGCATGAGGGACAACAACCTCATCTCTGTATATTTCAGCATTCACAGTTGCACCGGTAAAAATGTGTAGGTCAGTGCGGCCATTTAAAATGATGCCGCCCATACCATGAGTCTACGACCTTTGTATCGTTGTCTTTCACGGATGTTTATAGCCTTATTCCGTGTGTTTTTCCCTCCATATGATAGCACATCTGTAATAACTCTCCAAAAGAAATTAGGATTCATCGGTAAAGAGAACTCGGTTCCAGTCTTTGGTCCAGTATATCCAACCCTACGTTATATAGTTTTTTAAAAAGTCTTAGTATTCTTTTAGCAACTTTTTTTTTCTTTTATATATATATATATATATATATATATATATATATATATTACAATTACAAATTTATATATTTACTCTACGAAACCCTCTGTACCCGAGTAATGCTCGCACTTGACCGTTTATTATAGTATAAACATATACATGAACTAAAAGATTCGGAACCTTCTAGAAAATCTCAGTATAAATGTATAACTTTCATTATTAATAACATGTTATAAATTGATTTTATTCATAGCTCAATTAGAGAAATAAATTTTTAGCTGAGTTTTGTTAGTTTGTTTTTAACAGTTTTTCATTAAATATATTAACTCTATAATGAAGAACATCAAAATATGTGTTACAAAATCTAAGTATTTATTCATTTTAAATATTTTTAACTATTAAGATATTTCTTTTTATTACTGAAAACATTTTAATAGTGATCAACCAGTTATAATTTATTGTATATTATGCTACATTTTCATTGATTTCTTTCATTATTACATTATTGTCATTAGATATTCTATTTTTTTTTACTCAATGGTTCTTGAAATTTTTTTATATTTGAAAAATTTAAACTTGAAATTTTTTAAAGTTATCAGAATTAGCTAATTCTGAATTAACGGCATGTGTTTTCTTTAATAAACTATTCAATTTAGTTCATAAGGATAAGTAATATTAGATTCTTAAAAAAGTCGTCCTTTTATGTAATTTTAATGTTGTAGTATTATTAAAGTCGCGCTTTTTTTTAATCAGAAAATTCAGTGTTATGAGTTGTCTGAAATACAGAATTTTTATATTTATTAATAAATTTATTAATAAGTGATCGATGTATGTTTAGACGCAAATGTAAATGATTACAAATTTTTCCTATGTATTCAATATTCCACAAATTGCATTTCAATGCATAAATTACGTTGTATGCTTTACGATTTTGTACCAGATTATGCTTATTACAATTTTTAACTGTGGCTTGCATGAAAACAGACATGTGTAGAATAACACTTTTTGAATCTGAGCACAGGAAGGGACAAGAATATGGATAGCCTGATGACGATCCAAGAAAAACTCTATCAATCGCTCTGATTCGGGCTGAGCTTGAATTACCAAGGCCATTATTTGTCAGGGTATAACTATTTCTCAAAACTATCATTTTAAGAGTAAAAAAAAAATAGTTGCTTGAATTTACCCCCAAAATTATATAATTAAACTAAAGTTTATAAAAATTATAAATTTCTTATTATTTTTTACAGATATACAATTCAAGTAAAAATTATTTTACATACACAGAAAAAAGAAAGATCGTCATTACCTGTGCAATCAATACTTGATCATCACTCAAATTGTTGATTGCTTCTAATATCGATGTGGTTTTATTTGCGTCTTTAAATAAGTCTAATGCCTGGAATGAGAAAATGATTTTACTTTTCAGGATAATACAGAAACAGACTGGGTTTTCGTAGTTGGGAAATTTTCACAGAAACGTATATTTCTAAAGTCCCATTGGTACCCATTAACATCATGGGTACCAAACAGTGGGCATGCTAGCGGCCTTCTCCTATATTTTCTTTCAATGAACTTTTTTTTAAATTGTAATTTAAATTTACTTTCTTTAATAATTGTCTAATTTTAATAAATGCATAATCTATATTGCTGTTACCATTCTTCAAAATTTTAAAATAAATAAATCTGAATACCTACAGCCCGTTCATTGCACGAATATTGCATTTATGTCTTTGAGGATTTCCATGGCTTAAATCTCTCACCTTAAAATAAATTGTCAAAATTATACTAATGATGTTCTTGCAAGATTTGTCTGCGAACAGAAAATTAAATTGCAAATTAAAGATAGCAAAATGAAAATGTTTTAAATTGCTTTTAACTAATCTAATATCATGCTTATATTTACCAAGATCGTAAAAAAGTTTTTTTTCGACAAAATTGAGCAAAGATCTTGATTATCCGCATGGCTTGTAAGTCTACTGAATTGCAGGTTTCTGCTATGTAAACTCATTTATATTTCTTTCTTTCAAAGAAATTGAATAAAAACCATACCTTTGAAAGCTTTAAAATGCATAAAAAAAATAAATGAAAGGATTTCATTTGCTCAAAACAACGGTGCTGACAATTTGATGAAAAACTAACTTAATAACATAGAGAAATTACTTGGTACTGGTGAAAAAATGAAAAAGAGTGCGGATATTTTTCTACATCGTGTTTCAAAATTATTAGAACAAAAGTTTGGGGGAGATAGAATATACTTATACAATCACAAATTACAGTACACTATAAGGTTTTTAAAATATCAGTTTGAAAATTATATTTTTAAAGTAATAATTTACTTTAAAGAAATTAATTATGATTTAGTTTTGTAAAAGTTTTAGTTTATTTAATTTAAATAATTTACGTTATTTAATGATATATTAAGGAGAATTATAATTGTATTACTGCCAGGAAAATCTCTGAATTTTTTAAACAGTAAAAATCTTACCTCTTGAGAGAGAGTCGCAATTATAAATTTCTTATTATTTTTTATAGATATAAAATTCAAGTAAAAATTATTTTACATATACAGAATAAAAAAAGATCGTCATTACCTGATCATCACACAAATAGTTGATTGCTTCTGATATCGATGTGGTTTTAGTTGCGTCTTTAAATAAGTCTAATGCCTGGAATGAGAAAATGATTTTACTTTTCAGGATAATACAGAAACAGACTGGGTTTTCGTAGTTGGGAAATTTTCACAGAAACGTACATTTCTAAAGTCCTTTCCATTAACATCATGGGCACCAAACAGTGGGCATGCTAGCGGCCTTCTCCAATATTTTCTTTCAATGAACATTTTTTTTGTTGTAATTTAAATTCACTTTCTTTAATAATTGTCTAATTTTAATAAATTACATAATCTATGTTGCTGTTACCATTCTTCAAAATTTTAAAATTAATAAATCTGAATACCTACAGCCCGTTCATTGCACGAATATTGCATTTATGTCTTTGAGGATTTCTATGGCTTAAATCTCTCAGCTTGAAATAAATTGTCATAATGATACTAATGATGTTCTTGCAAGATTTGTCTGCGAACAGAAAATTAAATTGCAAATTAAAGATAGCAAAATGAAAATGTTTTAAATTGCTTTTAACTAATCTAATATCATGCTTATATTTACCAAGATCGTAAAAAAAGTATTTTTTCGACAAAAATGAGCCAAGATCTTGATTATCCGCATGACTTGCAAGTCCACTGAAATGTAAGTTTCTGCTAGGTAAACTCATTTATATTTCTTTCTTTCAAAGAAATTGAATAAAAACCATACCTTTGAAAGCTTTAAAATGCTTAAAAAAATAAATGAAAGGATTTCATTTGCTCAAAATAACGGTGCTGACAATTTGATGAAAAACTAACTTAATAACATAGAGAAATTACTTGGTACTGGTGAAAAAATGAAAAAGAGTGCGGATATTTTTCTACATCGTGTTTCAAAATTATTAGAACAAAAGTTTGGGGGGGGGGGGGGATAGAATACACTTATACACACAATCACAAATTACAGTACACTATAAGGTTTTTAAAATATCAGTTTGAAAATTATATTTTTAAAGTAATAATTTACTTTAAAGAAATTAATTATGATTTAGTTTTGTAAAAGTTTTAGTTTATTTAATTTAAATAATTTACGTTATTTAATGATATATTAAGGAGAATTATAATTGTATTACTGCCAGAAAAATCTCTGAACTTTTAAAACAGTAAAAATCTTACCTCTTCAGAAAGGGTAGTCTCAAAGCATGTAACGTGTATCTTCTGAATCGCTTCATCTTCATCTAAAAACAACAACAATAAAATAAATACAATCATTATCATGATAAACTTCCTTTTTTTTTAAAGATCTATTTCACTATAACATATCAAATATTTAAAATATATAAATCTTAATAGTAAAAAAAAAAAATCCCAAAAGATAATTTTGACATTTTAGCAAAACCTTCAACGGATTTTTTTCGCTTTCTGAGAGATTGGATGAATTTCGAAGAAATATTAGAAATGACCATTATCTACATCTAAAAGGCAATTAAATAGACGTTTCAAAATTTTGAAATCTAGCGTTGCATACGCAGTCACTATGCCATTCCAGAACTTTCCTTGACATGACATTTCACAGAAAGTAAAATTATTCTGTTAATGATTTCGTTAAAATATCGTCATTATTTTTAGAGTTATGAGCGATCCTCTGATCCGGATTCGGCTTGGTGCATGAAATGTATATTTTCTTGAATAGGGGATTAAGACGACCCTGATATATGCGATGCTGATTTATAACACAAAAATTGTTTGTCTGGACATGGAATAACACAATAAGTCTCTGTTCGTCAGTTCAGATACACCTTATATACAGATTTTTTCGTTCATTTATTAGTTGTGAAAGATCAGTATTTTTTGAGAAAGTAAAAACTAAGTTTTGCTCTTATGAAGTTCATACAAGATTTGACTTTCGAATGTTTATTTTTTTTAAAGAGATACTATGAATGGACCAAAATATAATCGAAATATAAAATGTACTCAAAAATGTATTTTAAATTAAGAAAATTATTAATAAATTCATATTAAAAATTTTGTGAAGTATGACTTCATTAATTTTTACATAAAACGTGAAAAACATGGCTATGGTAACTTACAGTTCGTTCCTATCATTATATTTCGCGATATAGAGGAAATTTACTTTTCGACGGTTTAAAAACACCGTGTCCTCTTATTGTTTACATGAACGTAGTACAAAATCTTCGAAAGTAATCGGGAATTTTATATTTACATTTTATCTGTTTAAAGTTCGTTTATTTTATATTTAGATTTTTTGTGCATTTTTTCAGTTGATAATTGAATGACTCCGGCGATTTTCCTTGTGAGATCGTAATTTTATTTTTCGGAATCTATGGATAGAACTGAAACTTATTTTTTGTAATCCTATAAAGGTTTCAGAAAAAGTGCAAAAATTTCATATACTTTTCTGGGCTGAATTGAGTCAAAGGAATAAATAATGTGCCAAAAGTAATTGTTACCATTTAAAATATGAAAGTTGATGCAATTTTTATTCGTAGACAACTCCTATTTCAGAAAATGCATTCATATGCAGAAAGTAGGCACAATTTCCACTCGAACTATACCTACTGCATCTCTGCGCGACCACTATGATAAAATAATTTGTCAAGAGTGAGTTTTATCTCTTCAAAAATTAAATTCCTTATAAATTTTATATGCAGGAAGACGCCTACATTTTCAGAAATTGCAGTCATTTAAAATGAGACTATTATTTCGAGTCCGATGACGCCTTTGTTTTTATATTATTGTAAATGATCTACAAATAAAGACGGGTGCGTATTTTTTTATGAAACGGATTGTACCTTGTGTGTAAAGGAAACTGGGTAGCTGCATTTGAATTTTTTTGTAGGAAGTTTGCTCTTTGCGTAAAATTTCACTAAAATTTCTTTGAAATCCTTCAATTTTTTTAAAAAGTAAGCTCTTGATTATAAATATATTTTTTAACTTTTGTGATTTTTTCTAATAACCCTAAAAGGAAACTAAGCAACAGCTTCTTACAAAACAAAGTCGTCCAAACGTAGGACGCCATCTTAATAAAATTTAAGTGGGGTAACAGGACAAACGAATCTTATCTACACGAAAGATGGAAAGCAAGGAACAAACTTACATTTACTGCAGATTTTCTCATATGTTATGACCGAATTTTCATCAAATAATTCGCAGTCAGCGACGAAAACACCGAGCCCCCCAAAAAGGATCATCAAGGGATTCATTATAGTAAGGGATACAGCAAGACGTAGCAAGAGTGACCAAAAAGGATTTCACTAAAACTGCAGGAGTGATTTGAGTATAACTCGAGTGATCGAGTCTAGCCCTTATATACGATTAACCCGGAAAAAATATATTTGTCACTTGACATTGAATTCAGATCCGATGACAGAAATTCCTTTTGTACATTCAATATTGGGAAATAATAGCTAATATCCTGCAATAGAAGAATTATGGACTAAATTAATTTACTATTGTTTATTGAAATTTATATAATGGCTGCAAGAAAATAAAAAATTACTGTCAGTTTCTAATTTCAATTTTTGAATAAAGCTTACAAAAGAATTTTTTTTGAGATCATTGTGCAAGTAATAATCAACACATAAAATTGACATTTAATCTGAAAGGAACACAAAGGCGACAACAGTATAATACAATTATGTAAGCCATCACATTTCAATTACATAACGTCTGTGAAATAATACTCTTTATTTTATTTCTGCACCCTTTTAGGTGTTAAAACACCTAATTTTATTTTACATAAGCAGATTATTTTTATAAGCAGATTTCAGATATACCGAAATTGTGGATTCTATCATGTAAAGATTTTCAATAAAGTGAGAGGAATATAGGGTTGTCAAGAATTACTAAATTTTTATTTTGAAAACCATTATTGGCGTATAGTACTATTCGCCTGATTTAAACGCAAAACTTTTGCAAAGGCGACTTCTCTACAAAGATAATAGCGTACAAAATAAAATTTTAGTATTTTCCTAGAAACAGTGGGTGAAAATCCAGGAAAATCACATAGAAGATATAGTAGAGTCAAAAAACTTTATTTGCAAACCACCTAAAAATAAGTTGTATCTTATATTTATTCTAGCACACTGTAAAATAAAATCTGTACAGTTACTAAAGTTTTTCTAGGAAACTGAGATTCCAAGAACATTTTATGTAACGGCAACAAGAAAAATTCCTGTAACAGACGCTGTTACAGAAATTTTTGTTGTTGCCGTTACATGAAAAGTTCTATAGGAATCCCAGTTTCCTATAAAATATTCAGTAACTTAACAGATTTTTTTACAGTTTATTATATTTGTCATAGCTACCACAAAATGAAAAAAACATTCTTAATGATTCTGTTTACTTTCGAAGCACCGCACAGTGCAGAATTTAAGAGTCTAGGGGAACTTAATTGTTGCGTATCCATCAAATGGGTTTTTAATTTATTTTTGGATTAACCCATTTTAAGGCAAATTAAATCTGTTGCTAGTATGTAAAAATGATTGAATTACTCCAGAAATTAAGAAAATTTTGATTTAAAAGTAATTAAATGGTTTTCACCACGTACATTATAAAATCAAAATTTTATTTTAAAAAATCTTATACAAATGTGGAATTTGTTGATTAAAAATAAGTGGGAAGCATATCTTAGAAAGGGTTAAAATGAATGAAAATTGTCTTTATTATAGAAGAATACAAAACAATATGTATAGAATACAAAGCGTTATTTTAAATTTGAAACTATATACAGTACAACAAAATGTTTCCAGCTATTTATAGAATAAAAGCACCAGTAGTCGTCCACTTAACGCGTTAAGTGCCACATCAGTCACCGGTGACTGACACTGAACTTTCCATTTACACTGTAAAAAAAAATCTGTTAAGTTACTGAAGTTTTTCTAGGAAACTGGGATTCTAGAACTTTTCATGTAACGGCAACAACAAAAATTTCTGTAACAGCGTCTGTTACAGGAATTTTTCTTGTTGCCGTTACATAAAATGTTCTTGGAATCCCAGTTTCCTAGAAAAACTTTAGTAACTTTACAGATTTTTTTTTTTAAGTGTAGAACGCGTCATTCATCGATGACTGGCGGTATAAAATATGATATAAAACTATATATATATATATATATAGTGTTTTACATAATTACTGAAAATTTATTTAAAATTTACTTACCTTTTATTTATTACAGGACTATACTTTCTTAAAAATTACTTAAAACATTATAAACTTTTCAGCTTCAGTGTCAGTACCATGGCACGCAACGTGCTAAGCGCTTTTTTTTTTTTTTATAGTTTAAAGCGGAGTTTTTAAAAACAGTACAGCGTTTTTAACAGTGATGTATGTTAATGTATTATATTTTTTCAGCAATTGTTTTTTTTAAATGATTTTCTAAATGCAAATTTAAATTTAAAATTAGAGAATTCCCTAGTAGTCGATTTTTCAAATCTAGTGACGGAAATCGCTGAATCAGTTGTCGGCCACATAACTGCTTTTTTATTGTAAGGAACTTAAAGAAGAATTTCTTTTTAAACAGAACAACGCTTTTAACACACTGTAAAAAAAAAAAAAAAAAAAAAAAAAAAAACTGTATTTTTTACAGATGTAAAGTTACATGCTTACTAAAGCTTTATCTGTTCACTTTAAATAAAAAGATGTAAATCTACAAAACAATTTTTTGTAAAGATACAGAAATCTGTAGCTTTACAAATGAATCTGCTAAAATTACAGTATTCTTACTAAAATTTTATCTGTAAGCCTGGTTGCAGTTACATGAAAATTCTAGGCATCCCAGTTTCCTAAAAGTTTTTTAGTAACCTTACAGATTTTTTGATTTTTGGCGCATAAGTGTGTCTGTTACATGAATTTTTGTTGTTGCCATTACATAAAACGTTCTAGAATCCCAGTTTCCTATAAAAACTTTAGTAACTTTACAGATTTTTTTTTACAGTGCAGTGACATATATTAATGTACTACTTTTCTTATAATGTCTCAGCAATTATTTTTAAAAATTATGTTTTTTATTGTTGTTGTTATAGAAAGTTAAATATAGCAAATTATCGAGTAGTTGGTCTTTCAGATTTTGCTGTCAGCCATCGAAGACATGGCAGCATCGACAAAAAGTACTACGTTATCGAGTTTCAAGATAAAATTATGATGTAAGAAATGATTATTAACAGTACATTAACGAAAGATGTGCCTCGGTCTATCTTGGTACGAAAGAGCCGCAAATGACGCCAATTCATCATTTTGGTGTTATTATCACATCGTCTAGTTTTGGCATGAAATTTTAACACATTGATTATGTCGATTACTATAATACAAGTGTTTCAGTCTTCCTAGTGATTTCTTTGTAGGATATGAGGAGCTGGTATCATGAAATTTAAACACGTTTAAAATATAGATTACTACAATGCAAGTATTTTAGTCTTCATCGTGATATCTTTGTACGATGTGAGCAGAACGATTCACCAATTCGTCATTTTGGCGCTACTATCTTGTTATCGAGTTTTAGAATAAAATTTTAACACATTGCATTATACTAATCGATATCATTAAATACTTCAGTCTGCCTCTTGATTTCTTTGTACAATATGAGCAGCAGGGTGCACCAATTCGTTATTTTGGCTTTACAGTCACGTCATCGTGTTTCGCAATGAAATTTTAATATGTTGCCTATCTCGAATAGTACAAAACAAATATTTCACTCTCTCTTGTGATAACTTAAACTTGGCACGATATGAGCAGAAGGCGGCACCAATTCTTCATTTTACCGGTACTATTTCTCCATCGAGTTTCGGCATGAAATTTAATTACGTTAAAATATCTATTACTACAAATATTTCAGTCTGTATCATGATAGCTTTGTACGATATGAGTAGGACGAGGCACAAATTCGTCCTTTCGGCGCCTTTTATCTTTTCATCAAGTTTTGGCACCAAATTTTAACTCAATAATGATATCGATTAGTATCAGGGCCGGCCCAAGGGGTGTGCGAAGTGTGCCACCGCACGGGGCGCCTAGTCACGGGGGGCGCCAACCGGCGGTAGGAGTAAAGAGCGGCGATAATTTTTTTTTAATTCTACGGTTGTTTTTTAACATTTTCGATAACCAGGTGTGAATCATTTGTTCTGTCTAGGTAGATCTGCTGAGCAGGGGACCTTCTTTGTGCTTTAAGGCGATAAACTTTCACATGCAGCGACTTCTGTATTCGTTATTTGAGTAAAATACAAAGAACTTGTGATGAACATATCAGAGGAACGTAGGATGTTAGGAAGCGCTCTTTAAAGAAATCCCTTTAAGCTAAAGGCTTAGATTACCTTCCTTAAAACTGGAAAAGGACCGCCACCTATTCAATTCTTCCGCTTCCTTATGGAGTGCTAAATTCTTTTCACTAATTAATTGCGCTGTTGCTGAGGGGCGCGAAATTTAGGAAAGCTTTAAACCGAAATTACCTCAAATTTTTTTACTATAAACAAAAATTAAAGATTCTCCCCCTCCCCTTGTGTATGTCTGAATGCATTCTTTTGTAAAATATTTTATTACGACCGAAAAATGAAGAAAGAAAAAATTCTCTAAATGTTTCTATAGGTAGCTCAAACCCATTTTATACCTTACATGATTACGTACCTGACAGAATCCTCAAAATGATTAAATGGGGGAGAGGGCACGCCATATTTAGCGAGGCTTTAAATCAAAATTATCTCACATATTTTAACAATAAACAAGACCTGAAGACCTTTTTTCCCCCTTGTGTGTGGTATGTGATATTGTTAATGGTATTATGTGCTTTAAAATATTCATAACCAATAGTTATTATGTAAATATTTTCTGTTAGAGGCAATGTTGTAAAAATTCATATGGATGTGTGGAATGTGCAATTTTCTAATAACTAGCGTTCCATTTTTTATTTTTTTCTTAGTTCTTATATAATTCATACCTCGTATCGTATAGTAGCACGCTCAGACAACTGGGTTGCAATCTGAAATTAATATTGTGATATCTTTTTCAAATCTTTCAATAAACGGAAGTCTTAGTAAACATACTTAGCCAGGCAGGGCTTGTTGTGCTCAGATCATTTGGTAGGTCTCCCTGCCTGGTCAGAACTTGAACTTGAACTTGTGTGGTATGTGAATGCATTCTTTAGTAAAATATTTTATTATATCCGAAAAATGAAGAAAGAAAAAGTTTCTCTAAACCCATTTTCTTCTTTACGTGATTACGTACCTGAAAGGAGAATCCAAATGATTAAATGTAGGTGAGGGGAGCGCATATTTAAGGAGGCTTTAAATCGGAATTATCTCACATATTTTGAAGATAAACAAGAATTGTAGACTTTTTTTTCCCTTGTGTGTGGTGTTTGAATGCATTCTCTAGTAAAATATTTTATTATATCCGAAAAATGAAGAAATGAAAAGTTTCTCTAAATCTATTTTGTTCTTTACATGATTACGCCATGTTTAGGGAAGCTTTAAATCGAAATTATCTCGCATATTTTGAAGATAAACAACAATTGTATAGACTTTTTTCCCCTTTATGTGTGTGTATGTGTGTAATCACTACTTGACCGGAATGTATGCTATATACTGTGCTTCAGAATCCGTGTTCATATCTTATTTATTTTAAAGACAAGACTTGTTTTCTTTTTTTCAAATGAATTTTTCGAGAGATTAATGACTTTTCTAATTTATCAAAAATTCTTATTATGATAAGGGAATCCTTTTCAGAAATCGACATTTTAGTGTAGTGATCGCGATCAGTTTTAAACCTTAAAAAAAAATCGATTTTCTTATTTTCGATATATTTTTAAATTTTTGATCTTATAAAAAGAGATTGCGTGAAAATATTCAAATTAGAACCAAGTCAATTTGAAATTAATTGATAACGCATAATTTAACACAGATTCAAATTGAATTTCAACTTTGCGTGAAAACCCATGGGTTTTTACTTCTTGTACACATTGTAAAAAAAAATTTTGAAAGATAGATAATTTATTTTCAACATATATGAATAAAATGATTATAGTAAAATTTCTACCCACTTTTTTGACTACTTAAAAGGCGTAAAATGTATTTGTTGCAATCAGAACGTGTTTTCTGTACGTGATACACATTTAAAAAGCACATTCTATCCCCCCGCCCCCTCCAAAAAAAAAAAAAAAAAAAAAAAAAAAAACGCGTCATTTAACTGACACAATCATTGTTAGAGTATGTAGGTATAGTCATTTTATAAACACCTATATTCAAAAGAAATTATCTATCTGCAAAGAAAACTATTATTATTATTTTCAATGTATATAAGTAGCAAAAACACAGTTTTGTGGAAAGCATACCCATATCAATCGGAGTCTGTGTTAAAGTACTCATTTTTAATTTCAAATTGATCCGTTTGTAATTCGAATATTCTTATGAGGTTTTTGTTTTGCTTGATCCAGAATCATGTAATTTTTTAAAGAGTATAAAAGACAATAAATCATTTCTTTTAAAGATTTTAAAACTCACGACTCACCAAATATAAAATTAATATGTGCTTCCTTGAAAGTAAATACCAAGACAGGGTTACAGATTTCGTCTGTTGAGTATATTCCAAATAATAAACATAACTATTCTTATAAAATTTTTTCTTTCAATAAATTAATTATTGTTATTTTTGTCATATATCATGGCATAATGAATGGCGTTTAATTTTTGGACCACAATGTTACATATTGAGATTGATATTTGTTATAAAATTCAAATCTCAAAGATAGGATTAAATATGGATACGTTTATATATTTTATAATCTTTTTAAATAATATCTTAAATAATTAAGAATAGCATGTGTAAAAGTTTATGAACGAATAATTTACGAATATTTTAAAGATTGTGTGAAAAAAAGGCCAAATATTTTAAATAGGTATGATGTGTGTGTGTGTGTGGGGGGGGGGGGGGGCGCCCAAGAGAATGCTCGCACGAGCGCCAAAATTGTCTTGGGTCGGCCCTGGGTCCTGTCAAATCTTACGGCTGTGCGGGCTGCATTGTTTTTTCAGAGTTCAGCGCGCGCGCGTACACACACAGAGAAGACAGAGAAGAACCTATCTTTATTATTACAGTCGCATTATGATAGTATAGTTTTTATTATCTTGATAAAATTTAGTGTATATTATCATGACCTGCTTTACGTAATATATTCGACACATTCTGAAGATAGTATAGTTTTTATCATCCTGATAAAATTTAGTGTATATTATCATGACATGCTTTACCTAATATATTCGACACATTCTGAGGTAATAGCATGAATTACCGTAATTTCCGGTCTATAATCCGCAGATCAAACAATTATGTTCGGACCCAGAAATCTTGTTTCATAAAACTTAACTTGTTAAATCGCGATAAATATTTAATTTCAATAATGAAACAAAATTTCTGGGTCGGAACATAATTTTTTGATCCGCGGAATAGGCCGGAAATTACGGTATTAATGAATATTATAATTATTTATAATATTATAATAATTATTTATATAGACTTTCCTACAAGATTTTTTGGGTCCCTCCGGTGATCCCTAAGAAGTCATGGAGTCACATTCTGAAAAACTATCTACTATGTACTAGTGCACCGCATGTATTATCTGAGATTTACCATCCGCAAAGTTTCATCTAAAAGACTTTTACTGGGATAATTTTAGATCTCATGCAGTGTTCCCTTGTGCCTGTAGAAGTTTCCAGCATGATTAAAGGTCTTTTTTAATCTTTATAAGAAGTTAAAGTGGCAAAAGGTTTTACATTTGTGATCACACTTAGTCACTGTCTTATGTCACTGCTACAAGGAGATTTACATATCTCTTTTTTTACCATTACATTTAGTTTTGATGTTTTGAACCCTTTTTCATCCCTCCTCACGCAAACAAAAATCGCGTTTGAGCCCTTTTTAAAAGAAACACCGCACAATTATACCTTCTAAGAGGAAAACCTGTCTAAAACGGAAATTCGACCGGTTGCATGGGGTTCCGTTTTAGAAGGTTTTACTATATAAGATATTGTTTGTATCCAACATGTTCAGGTTAAAAAGTCTGGGCACCCCCCCCCCCCCCCCGTTCAAAAGGCTGGTTACGCCTATGGATGGTTTAACAGCCTTTGAGTATACCCGTAAAAACGGAACCTATAATAGAATCCTGTCTAAAAAGAAAATGTTTTATATTCAATATATGGAAATTTTGCCTGATAAGACGGAAACCTGTTTAAAACGAATTATTTCAATGGGTCTTGAGTTTCCGTATTCAAAGTTTTTATCGTTTTTCTAAGCATGATTCAGTTTACGTTTCTCATTCGGGGGGGGGGGGGGGGTGACGCCCGGATCCTATTTTTAGCTATATAACTTCTTATATATATTTGCCCCCCCCCCCAAGAAAATTCTGAAATGGCGCCCCTGCCAGTTTCATTTTGCAACCGTTGCCAAATAACGGCTGTAACAGTCTGTTGAGCACGTTTTTTACATTGACCTGGTTGTCTGTGCACATTACCAGTGTCTTTAAACCGTTTTCAGATTCTTGACATGACGCTTTTGGTTATTTTTAAGTCTTTACAGACCACTGAGAGTGTCTGTCCTGCTTCCATTATCCCTATCGCACGCCATTTCTCATAATCGGTCAAATGTCTTCTTAAAGACATATTAGTAGTAGATAAAGGACAGTTCTACGGCCACAGGCGGAATCCGGAATGAGCAATTGAGAGCAATGCTCATTCAGGTCCGCCTTCCTTCTAATCGCGACAATCATTGTGTCATGTTGTTGTTCAGTTTAACACTTTGCTAGAAAGATGTACGCATATATCAAGAATTAAGGTGTCAAAGCGGTTTCGCTTGGAAACACTTGTTTATTTTTATCTCATTTTATTGTTTTCTCCGATATTTTGTTAGAAAGATGCGTGTATACAAGTTTGTTTTTGAATAAGTATATATATATATATATATATATATATCACTTTATTGAATACAGTTGTTAACAGATATACACGTGTTAGTAAGTATAGGTATCAGTAGGCTATGTACACATGTTAGTAAGTAATAGGTATCAGCAGACTATGTACACGTGTATCTATATACATGTAGATAAAATGTATATAAGTGTTTATAAATTTATAGATATAAATGTTTAAATATCGCTAAACATATATGTCTAAATCTATCCAAATGAATATATATACGTATATATAGTATATAAGTATATGTTTCTAAATATAAGTATCTAAGTATTAATATGTTTATATGCATGTATAAGTTTACATATGCGTGTTTATATAAAAAATTATTGGTTTAAAAAATTACAAAATCTAATTTAAAAAAAAGTTAAAAAAAAAATATATATATATATATATACATATATAAATTAAAAAAAATAGTTTTAGCAAAATTAAAAAAGTAAAAAAAAAAAGTTTTAACAAATTTAAAAAGTTTAAAAAATATATAAATTAAAAAATAGTAGAAGAAAAAAAAGTTTTACAAAGAAAATGTTTTAAGAAAATTAAAAAAAAAAAAAGTTTCAACAAAATTTTATAAGTAAAAGAAAAAAAAATTATAAAAAATATAAGTTATAAAAAAGTTTTAGCAAAAAAAAAAAAAAAAAAAAAAAAAAAAAAAAAATACAAGTTATAAAAAAGTTTTAACAAAAAAAAAATGTTTTACAAAAATAAATACAAGTTATAGAAAATGTTTAACAAAATTTAAAAAAAAGTGGAAAAAAGTTTTACAAAACAAAAGTTTAAAAAAGTATATTTAAAAAATTATTTGTAAATGTGCATAGATATTTATACATATATTATATGTAAGTGTGTGGGTAGGGAATAAAATAAATACACATATTTAACATTATATTAGAAAGGTTTATGTATATGTTTTAAATAAGTACTCATATAAAAAAGAAACAATTTTTTATTAAAAACAAAACAATTTACAGGAAAAGTATATTTACAAGAAAAGATTTATTTACATAACAATATTATCTTGATAAATTCTTCTTTATATTAGTGTAAATTAGTATTATTGCAATCTTGAATAATTTTACAGTGGCCATACGCAAAGCTGGTGATCCCATCTTTGAACAAATAACGTTTATCATCAAACGGTGACAAACATATTTTGTTCTGACTTAATGTAAATAATTTATGAGCATCTTGCCCAATTCTCATTTGTACTTCAAAAGAAGTCGATTGGTTTTTGAGACAGTTCACATAGTCTTCATGCTTTAGACGGTTCTCGACGACGTGTTTAGATACACCCTTCGCTCGTTTCTTCTCTTCTATGGAAGATTTCAGAGAGTACATTTTTGATTTCAATCCGACAAACTCAAGGGCTAGATTGCCTTTTAGTTCATCTTTAAATTTGCCGATCACCTTCTTATTGATATCTGAGTAGAGTGAATGATGCTTTGGATAGTCTGAGAAATCGAACAAGCTTGCATGATGTTCCATATCATCAAAAATATTTTTTGTTTTAATATGATAGCACAGTGAGTCCGTATCGGTGAATAATAGTTTTGCATCATCTTTATATGTTTTCCTTATAAAATTATAGTGAAAATCATACATAAGTAATTTAGAGAGTTCTAATATTGCAAACCTGACATAAATCGGTCGATTCATGAGTATGCTAGTTTTCATCCTTTCAACAGCAGTTAGATCTTCATCAAATGTTTTAAATGACTTAAATGTAGGCGAGGCCACTAATTTTTTAGCTCTTTTTTCATTATTACAAAGCACGATATTTCTCCTTTTTCGCAAATTCTCCATGGTTTTTCCAAAAACAGAGTTATTCATTAATTTAAAAAAGTCTTTTTCAAAGGTGGATTTGGCCTCTTTTCTTTTTTCAGTATTAAAATTAATATATTTCTGAAGCCAAGATGTCTGTTTAAATTTAAGGACTTTATGAACAGCTTTAAGTTTTAATCCAAGTTGTAAATAAAATTTAAGATTACGATAATGAGTGATATAATTCTGCTTATCATTTAAATTTGGGATAAGTTTAGGTGTTCCTCTAAATGGCTGATTATTGAGAAGGGACTTGGCGTAAGGAGAAAGCATGTCTTCGCTAACTGTGAATCTTTCAGGGGCAAGTGGGTAATCGTTATGAAATGGATGAAGTTCTTCAGGATATTCTAAATCAACCTCGAAAATCTATCCAATATCAGAATCATCAAGTAGAGATAAAATCCACTCTTCCGTAATATGATTTGTTGTACACCATTCAAAACCACCAAAAGGTAAGAATTGCGACATAGCCCATCCATACAAATTATTTGCATCCCAGTACATAATGTAGCTGGGTGCATCATTTTTATTAAAATCAGCTGTATTAGGTATGTTCGCTCTGGCATATCTATGACTAATCATACTAATACCACCACGTATCCCATTCTCGATCAAAAGCAACATATCGATATCAGTAAGTAACTCTAGAGGTGTTTCGGACATTTTCAAACAAGCTTGCCAGGAGAGTGAAGGGGCGGTAAACAAATGTACACAATCAATATCATAGTATTGCTGACATAATTTCCTAAAATTTTGGAATACATCAGCAAGTAGCACAACATCTGTCTTGACGTATAGGTCGTGATATTCTCCTAGGGATTGGATATTAAAGGTTTTCCAAACCTTCTGGGCGTGTTTATAATCTTCCTCGTCTATAGGCTCATCAGTTAAGCTATTAAAAAATGCAGAAGGTGGAGGAAGTTCCTTCTCATTAAATTTTTCAAAGGAAGTGAAATGGTCATAAGGGTAGACCCCTTTTCTCATCAACAGATCTAAATTACTATTTTTTAAGAAATTTTCTTTTAGAATGGTAAATTGGTCAGATCGAAGGTTTTCAACGAGCTTTTCTAATGACGTTGGCAAAAATTGAAAGGAATCTATAAAGACCATCTGTATAGGACTTGTTGGCTTTCTTAACTTAAAGGTTATATAATTTTCCATAGTGGAGGCAATAACATCAATTTCATGATCTTTAAATTTCCCGATCTTACTCATTAAATGATGTCCATCATAGTTTTTCAGATTATGGAATATGACAGGGATTGTTTTACATTGCTTAAAATTGAGATTACATGCTACATGTGCTGCTCCTCGATACACTCCAGAGATGTGATCATGATCACGTGTGCGTTCTGAATCTAATGGCTGTTTACAAATATGACAAAATTCTGCTTCTTGAAAAGCTTTTTCTTGCAAAGGTGAAAGTTTCATAGGCTCTATGTTCAATAACTCCCGTCCTAAAATATCTTTTTCTTTCATCATTTGTTTTAAAAAATGATCCACACAGTCTTTACCACGATACACTTTCGCTTTCTCCATACATCTTCCATCGGGTCCAACAACGACATAAGCGTACCCACAAGGAAAATGATATGTTGTTTTTTCAGTATAAGATGGTTTAGAAGAGGGTGCACCTGGTGCAATAGGTATAAGTAGACTCTCAAAATCTGCATAAATGGTATAGGGAATAGGATGTTGGAGATGAATACCAGAAAACTTGAGTATGTTATCGTTTTCACTGGGTAGCTTTATAGACTGTGCTATATGTTGGCGACAATATTCATAATGTTTATTCAAAAGATCTTGTCTTGAAAAGCGATGTAAACATCTATAGCAATAATAACATACTCCATCATGCTTGGTGAGATCACCCAAAAGTCTTGAAAAACTTCTAATTAAACAATAATGTTGCTTTTCACCATCACCGATTAATAACAAATTGATAACATCTACATTCTGCTTTTCAGAAATATACAGAGGACAAACTTCATCCTCATCATATCCAAACACATTAATCCGTAAATCATTAAGCTTTTCAATAATAGGTATCTTGTGGAGTGAAACAGGATATTTCACCTCTCCTAGCTTAATCCCATTTTCATAAGGGATATAATGAGAAACTCGCTCAGGCTTTTTTGTAAAATCTAAGTTCAGTTTAAATGCCAAAAGGCACCAAACCAAACACTTATTGTCTTCATTTTTTATATTGAGCACTGCTTTTTTGTCATATAATTTTTTAGATAAGGCTATATAAGAACTTGCAGCAAGGGGATGATATTTAGCAATCTTGAGTTCTAAATGATGAATTTTTTTAAGTTTCCATCCAGACCCTCTTTGTATAAATTCTTCAAAGGATTTAGTTATTTTTGAAAATCCTTCTTCAATATGTTGCGAAATATTATCTTCAGTAAGTTCAGTAAAACACTGGCTTCGAAAATAAGGTTGAATCTCCTCTATCTCTTGATTGTCATTCATACGTTCAAGAGATATTTTAATCACCATATACCATTTAACAGCCCCTTTTTCATGAATTTCACTCATTAAACGCTCTTGTAGTTCGGCTCGTAAGTGGGTATGAAACACTGCTATATCACTTTCTTCACGCTCATCAGGATAAAGCATAAGAGTTTTAAACACATTAAGTACATCAGATTGGTTTTGCTTTAGTTTTTTAGACTTTACATTAGAGAAACTTGTTTTCCGTTTCACACTTACAAGAGGTGTACGGGAGTGTTCAGTACGTATATGTTGTTTAAGCTCAAAATTTCGTCCGAACATTTTATTACATTCACGACAAGGGAATTTTGAACTTTCATGTGATCTAAGATGATGCTTCAAGTTATCCTTCCGTGTAAAAACATACTCACACTTATCACACTTAAACTTAGGCTATGAGTTTTTAAATGTCTTAACAAGTCTGATTTCCTTGTAAAAGATTTTTCACACATGTCACAGATATGAAACTTATCACCTAAATGAATCTTCAAATGCCGATTCAAATTAGAAGTAGATAAAAATCTCTTATTACACGTAGGGCATATAGGCATCTTCTTTACAGAAACAGAATCTTCAGGTGTTATGTTGATATTAATAGTATTTGAAGATAAACTACTTTTCAACGAGGATTCTTCAGAAAATCCATTATCTTCTAATGATCTAACATTGCTATGGGTCTTCAAATGTCTCTGTAAGTTAGATCTCCGTCCAAAAGTTTTCCGGCAAACTTCACAAGTGTACAGCTTCTCACCAGAATGTATCTTCATATGCTGATTCAAGTTGGATGTGCACGTAAAATCTTTACCACAAGTCAAACAGGTTAAAAATTTCTTCGTAGATGTAGAACTTTCCAAAGGCATAATCTCATCAATAGGTATGATAACATCCATAGTAGAATAAAATGAAATAAAAAACACTTCAAAGAAATCAACAATTAAAAAACAAAAAAGCAATCTTTTCAAACAAACCGAATCAGAAAAAAGCAAGAGCAATTAAAGACACGTCTTATCACTACCAAAATTAATCATCAAATGATGGAAGTCTGATTTTCCGCCTCCTATTTATATCCTGAACCTCCCCCGCTCCACCGATCTCAATCTGGCGACGAAATATTCTACTTAGCGAGAAAATAAAAAATCAAAATCGCCAAATCACGACGAAATAATTCATTTGGCGAGCAAACGAAAGAATAAAATCACCAAATTACAAAAATATTTTTCCCTATTAATAACACTCTAAGAGATCATTAAACCCGAAGACTTATAATTTATTCTTGATGTAATTAAATTTCCCTTTCAAATGCTTAAATACAATTAACATTATTATATACTTATATACAATTGATATTATTAAAAGGTCTTTACCAAAGTCTAATACTAGTGACTTTTATAGTTGATTTTAGAAATTAACGATTAAAAATGTTTTATCCAGGCAGAAATAGTTATACTTTAAAACTGTTTCTCAACATATTTTTCAAAACTCTCATCCATAGAGTCATGATTTTCTTGCATATCAATAACAAATGTTTTATACATTGAATTATATATTTCCAATTCAAGTGAAAATTCCTAAAAACTGTATACATACAAGTATATTAAATAAAAAGATATGAAAATACAACTGATTAATAATATAAAATCCAACTAGCAATTCAAAAGTTTAAAAATACATATGGTTATTTTATTATGTTAGTAAATTTTGTGTGTTTTTTTATTCAAATAAATCAATATACAGTTTCACAAAAATATTACTGTTCGACATATAATACCAATTTCGAATATATATATAAATACTCTAAACTGAATAACTTTAAATTCAGAAAAATATAATTACAACATTTTTTTAAGTTTAACGATAAACAATAATTTTAAATTATATACTTAAACTACTAAGACATGAAAATTAATTAAATGGAACTACGTAACTCAGATAATTTAAATTTTTTATGGAATTTTATAACAAAATAAATTTTACTTTAAAAATATTAACGAAACTTTCTAAAAATTTTATACGTATATACATGTAAGTATACTAAACAGAAAAAAAAATTAAATAATATAAAATTCAACTAAGAGATCATCTACATTTAAAAAAATACATATAATAATTTCAATACATTAACTGCATTTAAAAAAAAATACATATACTAATTTCAATACATCAATAAATTCTGTGTGTTATATTACGATCCTACATTAAATTTAATAATAAATAATAATTTTTAATTATAGACACGGTCTACTAAACTATGAAAATTAATTAAAATGAGCTAACTGATTAAATTTTTTGATACGTTTTTAAATATAACTCGAATTCTACTTAAAAAATATTACAAAGAGATCTCATATTATCGAATTTCGAATTGTTAAAACCAATCACATTAATTTTTTTTTCAACCATAATTCATATTTAATTGCTCGCGAAAGACAGAATACTATTTTCTCTTAAGACAGATATATATTCTTAATACCAGTGCAGACAACTGTCAAAGTGTTCAACCATATAGTCTAATTACATGACTGTTAAATTTATTTTATTTATTGTTGAAGTGTTAATTTTGGTATTAAACAGAAACAAATACCAAGTTGTTTACCCTGTTCTAAGTATACATAGAAGTTAATTTTACTAAATCGGACAACATATAATATACATTTTTAAAATTCTATATCTACTAATCATACTAAAACGATCTACCTAATTATTATTAAATAATATTATTAAATTCCTTTCTCCACAGAATGAATAAAACAGCTTTCAAATTTATGAAACCTCTAAAAATATTGCACCACCCCTAAAAAATCCTAATTTAGATTAAATTAATAAATCAATAATCTCGAATAACATCAAAACTCATTTTGAAAAACAAAACGACATATTATTTACTTGTTGCAATCTCTAAAAGTATTACATCACCCTGAAAAATAAACCACAAATTGTTCTATCGGTAACCTTTTTAAGGTATTGCATTATCCTTTAAAAATCATATTTAAGATTAAATTAGTGAATCCTAAACCTTAAATAAAATCAAAACTCAGTTTGAAAAGAAAACAATCTATTATTTTCGCTAAATTCTTACAAATATTTCATAATCAAATCATTCTAACACTCATTTTCAAGCTTTTACGTCTATTATTCAAATTAAAAATTATACCTAATTAACATTCTTATTTTATATTCTAAATTAATTCCGATCAACATCCCTGAAATTCATTCAAAAATCAAAGTTATCCAAGTCCGATTACAATCGATACAAATTGTCTGCCTCAGAAGTATTAAAACCATTATTTTCAAAAATCCGCTCGCTAGGGGGCAGCACTGAGCAAAAAAAGTTTTAAAAATTAAATTTACAACTAGCGTAACAAAATTGGTGTATAAGAACAGCTAACCACTAGTAGGGGAGAAAGGACAGTTCAGCCAACACATTATCCAATCTCTAATATTAAGCCCCTCTCAAAAATTAACCCTCCTCAAAAATTAAGCCCCCTCCAACATTTAACCCCTCCTACTATAGGATAATCACATAAGCCTCCCACAGGTGGATTCCACTCTCCTCCTCTATCCACAAGGTGGATTACTCCCTCCTCCTCAATCCTCCCAATCCACAATCCACCTGCTGACGCTGAACTGTCTTTTCTCCCCTACTAGTGGTTAGCTGTTCTTATACACCAATTTTGTTACGCTAGTTGTAAATTTAATTTTTAAAACTTTTTTTGCTCAGTGCTGCCCCCTAGCGAGCGGATTTTTGAAAATAATGGTTTTAATACTTCTGAGGCAGACAATTTGTATCGATTGTAATCGGACTTGGATAACTTTGATTTTTGAATGAATTTCAGGGATGTTGATCGGAATTAATTTAGAATATAAAATAAGAATGTTAATTAGGTATAATTTTTAATTTGAATAATAGACGTAAAAGCTTGAAAATGAGTGTTAGAATGATTTGATTATGAAATATTTGTAAGAATTTAGCGAAAATAATAGATTGTTTTCTTTTCAAACTGAGTTTTGATTTTATTTAAGGTTTAGGATTCACTAATTTAATCTTAAATATGATTTTTAAAGGATAATGCAATACCTTAAAAAGGTTACCGATAGAACAATTTGTGGTTTATTTTTCAGGGTGATGTAATACTTTTAGAGATTGCAACAAGTAAATAATGTGTCGTTTTGTTTTTCAAAATGAGTTTTGATGTTATTCGAGATTATTGATTTATTAATTTAATCTAAATTAGGATTTTTTAGGGGTGGTGCAATATTTTTAGAGGTTTCATAAATTTGAAAGCTGTTTTATTCATTCTGTGGAGAAAGGAATTTAATAATATTATTTAATAATAATTAGGTAGATCGTTTTAGTATGATTAGTAGATATAGAATTTTAAAAATGTATATTATATGTTGTCCGATTTAGTAAAATTAACTTCTATGTATACTTAGAACAGGGTAAACAACTTGGTATTTGTTTCTGTTTAATACCAAAATTAACACTTCAACAATAAATAAAATAAATTTAACAGTCATGTAATTAGACTATATGGTTGAACACTTTGACAGTTGTCTGCACTGGTATTAAGAATATATATCTGTCTTAAGAGAAAATAGTATTCTGTCTTTCGCGAGCAATTAAATATGAATTATGGTTGAAAAAAAAATTAATGTGATTGGTTTTAACAATTCGAAATTCGATAATATGAGATCTCTTTGTAATATTTTTTAAGTAGAATTCGAGTTATATTTAAAAACGTATCAAAAAATTTAATCAGTTAGCTCATTTTAATTAATTTTCATAGTTTAGTAGACCGTGTCTATAATTAAAAATTATTATTTATTATTAAATTTAATGTAGGATCGTAATATAACACACAGAATTTATTGATGTATTGAAATTAGTATATGTATTTTTTTTTTAAATGCAGTTAATGTATTGAAATTATTATATGTATTTTTTTAAATGTAGATGATCTCTTAGTTGAATTTTATATTATTTAATTTTTTTTTCTGTTTAGTATACTTACATGTATATACGTATAAAATTTTTAGAAAGTTTCGTTAATATTTTTAAAGTAAAATTTATTTTGTTATAAAATTCCATAAAAAATTTAAATTATCTGAGTTACGTAGTTCCATTTAATTAATTTTCATGTCTTAGTAGTTTAAGTATATAATTTAAAATTATTGTTTATCGTTAAACTTAAAAAAATGTTGTAATTATATTTTTCTGAATTTAAAGTTATTCAGTTTAGAGTATTTATATATATATTCGAAATTGGTATTATATGTCGAACAGTAATATTTTTGTGAAACTGTATATTGATTTATTTGAATAAAAAAACACACAAAATTTACTAACATAATAAAATAACCATATGTATTTTTAAACTTTTGAATTGCTAGTTGGATTTTATATTATTAATCAGTTGTATTTTCATATCTTTTTATTTAATATACTTGTATGTATACAGTTTTTAGGAATTTTCACTTGAATTGGAAATATATAATTCAATGTATAAAACATTTGTTATTGATATGCAAGAAAATCATGACTCTATGGATGAGAGTTTTGAAAAATATATTGAGAAACAGTTTTAAAGTATAACTATTTCTGCCTGGATAAAACATTTTTAATCGTTAATTTCTAAAATCAACTATAAAAGTCACTAGTATTAGACTTTGGTAAAGACCTTTTAATAATATCAATTGTATATAAGTATATAATAATGTTAATTGTATTTAAGCATTTGAAAGGGAAATTTAATTACATCAAGAATAAATTATAAGTCTTCGGGTTTAATGATCTCTTAGAGTGTTATTAATAGGGAAAAATATTTTTGTAATTTGGTGATTTTATTCTTTCGTTTGCTCGCCAAATGAATTATTTCGTCGTGATTTGGCGATTTTGATTTTTTATTTTCTCGCTAAGTAGAATATTTCGTCGCCAGATTGAGATCGGTGGAGCGGGGGAGGTTCAGGATATAAATAGGAGGCGGAAAATCAGACTTCCATCATTTGATGATTAATTTTGGTAGTGATAAGACGTGTCTTTAATTGCTCTTGCTTTTTTCTGATTCGGTTTGTTTGAAAAGATTGCTTTTTTGTTTTTTAATTGTTGATTTCTTTGAAGTGTTTTTTATTTCATTTTATTCTACTATGGATGTTATCATACCTATTGATGAGATTATGCCTTTGGAAAGTTCTACATCTACGAAGAAATTTTTAACCTGTTTGACTTGTGGTAAAGATTTTACGTGCACATCCAACTTGAATCAGCATATGAAGATACATTCTGGTGAGAAGCTGTACACTTGTGAAGTTTGCCGGAAAACTTTTGGACGGAGATCTAACTTACAGAGACATTTGAAGACCCATAGCAATGTTAGATCATTAGAAGATAATGGATTTTCTGAAGAATCCTCGTTGAAAAGTAGTTTATCTTCAAATACTATTAATATCAACATAACACCTGAAGATTCTGTTTCTGTAAAGAAGATGCCTATATGCCCTACGTGTAATAAGAGATTTTTATCTACTTCTAATTTGAATCGGCATTTGAAGATTCATTTAGGTGATAAGTTTCATATCTGTGACATGTGTGAAAAATCTTTTACAAGGAAATCAGACTTGTTAAGACATTTAAAAACTCATAGCCTAAGTTTAAGTGTGATAAGTGTGAGTATGTTTTTACACGGAAGGATAACTTGAAGCATCATCTTAGATCACATGAAAGTTCAAAATTCCCTTGTCGTGAATGTAATAAAATGTTCGGACGAAATTTTGAGCTTAAACAACATATACGTACTGAACACTCCCGTACACCTCTTGTAAGTGTGAAACGGAAAACAAGTTTCTCTAATGTAAAGTCTAAAAAACTAAAGCAAAACCAATCTGATGTACTTAATGTGTTTAAAACTCTTATGCTTTATCCTGATGAGCGTGAAGAAAGTGATATAGCAGTGTTTCATACCCACTTACGAGCCGAACTACAAGAGCGTTTAATGAGTGAAATTCATGAAAAAGGGGCTGTTAAATGGTATATGGTGATTAAAATATCTCTTGAACGTATGAATGACAATCAAGAGATAGAGGAGATTCAACCTTATTTTCGAAGCCAGTGTTTTACTGAACTTACTGAAGATAATATTTCGCAACATATTGAAGAAGGATTTTCAAAAATAACTAAATCCTTTGAAGAATTTATACAAAGAGGGTCTGGATGGAAACTTAAAAAAATTCATCATTTAGAACTCAAGATTGCTAAATATCATCCCCTTGCTGCAAGTTCTTATATAGCCTTATCTAAAAAATTATATGACAAAAAAGCAGTGCTCAATATAAAAAATGAAGACAATAAGTGTTTGGTTTGGTGCCTTTTGGCATTTAAACTGAACTTAGATTTTACAAAAAAGCCTGAGCGAGTTTCTCATTATATCCCTTATGAAAATGAGATTAAGCTAGGAGAGGTGAAATATCCTGTTTCACTCCACAAGATACCTATTATTGAAAAGCTTAATGATTTACGGATTAATGTGTTTGGATATGATGAGGATGAAGTTTGTCCTCTGTATATTTCTGAAAAGCAGAATGTAGATGTTATCAATTTGTTATTAATCGGTGATGGTGAAAAGCAACATTATTGTTTAATTAGAAGTTTTTCAAGACTTTTGGGTGATCTCACCAAGCATGATGGAGTATGTTATTATTGCTATAGATGTTTACATCGCTTTTCAAGACAAGATCTTTTGAATAAACATTATGAATATTGTCGCCAACATATAGCACAGTCTATAAAGCTACCCAGTGAAAACGATAACATACTCAAGTTTTCTGGTATTCATCTCCAACATCCTATTCCCTATACCATTTATGCAGATTTTGAGAGTCTACTTATACCTATTGCACCAGGTGCACCCTCTTCTAAACCATCTTATACTGAAAAAACAACATATCATTTTCCTTGTGGGTACGCTTATGTCGTTGTTGGACCCGATGGAAGATGTATGGAGAAAGCGAAAGTGTATCGTGGTAAAGACTGTGTGGATCATTTTTTAAAACAAATGATGAAAGAAAAAGATATTTTAGGACGGGAGTTATTGAACATAGAGCCTATGAAACTTTCACCTTTGCAAGAAAAAGCTTTTCAAGAAGCAGAATTTTGTCATATTTGTAAACAGCCATTAGATTCAGAACGCACACGTGATCATGATCACATCTCTGGAGTGTATCGAGGAGCAGCACATGTAGCATGTAATCTCAATTTTAAGCAATGTAAAACAATCCCTGTCATATTCCATAATCTGAAAAACTATGATGGACATCATTTAATGAGTAAGATCGGGAAATTTAAAGATCATGAAATTGATGTTATTGCCTCCACTATGGAAAATTATATAACCTTTAAGTTAAGAAAGCCAACAAGTCCTATACAGATGGTCTTTATAGATTCCTTTCAATTTTTGCCAACGTCATTAGAAAAGCTCGTTGAAAACCTTCGATCTGACCAATTTACCATTCTAAAAGAAAATTTCTTAAAAAATAGTAATTTAGATCTGTTGATGAGAAAAGGGGTCTACCCTTATGACCATTTCACTTCCTTTGAAAAATTTAATGAGAAGGAACTTCCTCCACCTTCTGCATTTTTTAATAGCTTAACTGATGAGCCTATAGACGAGGAAGATTATAAACACGCCCAGAAGGTTTGGAAAACCTTTAATATCCAATCCCTAGGAGAATATCACGACCTATACGTCAAGACAGATGTTGTGCTACTTGCTGATGTATTCCAAAATTTTAGGAAATTATGTCAGCAATACTATGATATTGATTGTGTACATTTGTTTACCGCCCCTTCACTCTCCTGGCAAGCTTGTTTGAAAATGTCCGAAACACCTCTAGAGTTACTTACTGATATCGATATGTTGCTTTTGATCGAGAATGGGATACGTGGTGGTATTAGTATGATTAGTCATAGATATGCCAGAGCGAACATACCTAATACAGCTGATTTTAATAAAAATGATGCACCCAGCTACATTATGTACTGGGATGCAAATAATTTGTATGGATGGGCTATGTCGCAATTCTTACCTTTTGGTGGTTTTGAATGGTGTACAACAAATCATATTACGGAAGAGTGGATTTTATCTCTACTTGATGATTCTGATATTGGATAGATTTTCGAGGTTGATTTAGAATATCCTGAAGAACTTCATCCATTTCATAACGATTACCCACTTGCCCCTGAAAGATTCACAGTTAGCGAAGACATGCTTTCTCCTTACGCCAAGTCCCTTCTCAATAATCAGCCATTTAGAGGAACACCTAAACTTATCCCAAATTTAAATGATAAGCAGAATTATATCACTCATTATCGTAATCTTAAATTTTATTTACAACTTGGATTAAAACTTAAAGCTGTTCATAAAGTCCTTAAATTTAAACAGACATCTTGGCTTCAGAAATATATTAATTTTAATACTGAAAAAAGAAAAGAGGCCAAATCCACCTTTGAAAAAGACTTTTTTAAATTAATGAATAACTCTGTTTTTGGAAAAACCATGGAGAATTTGCGAAAAAGGAGAAATATCGTGCTTTGTAATAATGAAAAAAGAGCTAAAAAATTAGTGGCCTCGCCTACATTTAAGTCATTTAAAACATTTGATGAAGATCTAACTGCTGTTGAAAGGATGAAAACTAGCATACTCATGAATCGACCGATTTATGTCAGGTTTGCAATATTAGAACTCTCTAAATTACTTATGTATGATTTTCACTATAATTTTATAAGGAAAACATATAAAGATGATGCAAAACTATTATTCACCGATACGGACTCACTGTGCTATCATATTAAAACAAAAAATATTTTTGATGATATGGAACATCATGCAAGCTTGTTCGATTTCTCAGACTATCCAAAGCATCATTCACTCTACTCAGATATCAATAAGAAGGTGATCGGCAAATTTAAAGATGAACTAAAAGGCAATCTAGCCCTTGAGTTTGTCGGATTGAAATCAAAAATGTACTCTCTGAAATCTTCCATAGAAGAGAAGAAACGAGCGAAGGGTGTATCTAAACACGTCGTCGAGAACCGTCTAAAGCATGAAGACTATGTGAACTGTCTCAAAAACCAATCGACTTCTTTTGAAGTACAAATGAGAATTGGGCAAGATGCTCATAAATTATTTACATTAAGTCAGAACAAAATATGTTTGTCACCGTTTGATGATAAACGTTATTTGTTCAAAGATGGGATCACCAGCTTTGCGTATGGCCACTGTAAAATTATTCAAGATTGCAATAATACTAATTTACACTAATATAAAGAAGAATTTATCAAGATAATATTGTTATGTAAATAAATCTTTTCTTGTAAATATACTTTTCCTGTAAATTGTTTTGTTTTTAATAAAAAATTGTTTCTTTTTTATATGAGTACTTATTTAAAACATATACATAAACCTTTCTAATATAATGTTAAATATGTGTATTTATTTTATTCCCTACCCACACACTTACATATAATATATGTATAAATATCTATGCTCATTTACAAATAATTTTTTAAATATACTTTTTTAAACTTTTGTTTTGTAAAACTTTTTTCCACTTTTTTTTAAATTTTGTTAAACATTTTCTATAACTTGTATTTATTTTTGTAAAACAATTTTTTTTTGTTAAAACTTTTTTATAACTTTTATTTTTTTTTTGCTAAAACTTTTTTATAACTTATATTTTTTATAATTTTTTTTTCTTTTACTTATAAAATTTTGTTGAAACTTTTTTTTTTTTAATTTTCTTAAAACATTTTCTTTGTAAAACTGTTTTTCTTCTACTATTTTTTAATTTATATATTTTTTAAACTTTTTAAATTTGTTAAAACTTTTTTTTTTTTACTTTTTTAATTTTGCTAAAACTATTTTTTTTAATTTATATATGTATATATATATATTTTTTTTTAACTTTTTTTTAAATTAGATTTTGTAATTTTTTAAACCAATAATTTTTTATATAAACACGCATATGTAAACTTATACATGCATATAAACATATTAATACTTAGATACTTATATTTAGAAACATATACTTATATACTATATATACGTATATATATTCATTTGGATAGATTTAGACATATATGTTTAGCGATATTTAAACATTTATATCTATAAATTTATAAACACTTATATACATTTTATCTACATGTATATAGATACACGTGTACATAGTCTGCTGATACCTATTACTTACTAACATGTGTACATAGCCTACTGATACCTATACTTACTAACACGTGTATATCAGTTAACAACTGTATTCAATAAAGTGATATATATATATATATATATATATATATATATACTTATTCAAAAACAAACTTGTATACACGCATCTTTCTAACAAAATATCGGAGAAAACAATAAAATGAGATAAAAATAAACAAGTGTTTCTAAGCGAAACCGCTTTGACACCTTAATTCTTGATATATGCGTACATCTTTCTAGCAAAGTGTTAAACTGAACAACAACATGACACAATGATTGTCGCGATTAGAAGGAAGGCGGACCTGAATGAGCATTGCTCTCAATTGCTCATTCCGGATTCCGCCTGTGGCCGTAGAACTGTCCTTTATCTACTACTCATATTCCACCTACTACAAGTGAAAATTTTACACAACTACACTTACAATGCTTGAAATTAGACTTCATATCACCCACGTGTACTTCCTTTCACAAATGAACCAAAAGAACGGGCTGAACATTTTGCATATTTTTCTGTAGCAAACGTTAATTACATTGGACTACGTGATAAGGTTGACATTGAGTTGCCAACCAATCACCTTTCATTGAAATTTCCTTAATAGAATCCACATAAAGCAGCTTTTTATGGTTGTTCCTTTAATTTTTCTCGCCAGTGTATTTTGAAAGTGGTAACAAATAACCAGTTCAAAAATAAAGTTACAATTGTTAATTACAAGTAGCAGATTTAAAGTAATTGATAATGTTGTTCGTTATAAAGTGAACAAAGTCATGAAACTCAAATAATGTGCCGTTATTGCGTTCATCTAAACTCTTCATTTCCTATCAGTGTCGGAAACAGTTGGTCCCATTGAAGTCAAAGATAAAGTAGTTTTACATTTAATCAAGTTACAGTAAATTTGTGTAAACAGAATAGCAGCTATACTTTTATAGTTATCCTTTCGTCTTGGGACATTAAAATGTTTCATTTTACAAGAGGATTCCGTGTTCACAAAAAAACTGCTAAGAAGAAATCCCAATTGCAACAAGTTTTATTTCAGATAGGTTTCAAACGTTAGCAAGCATAAATATATAGTGTTGCTTTCGTCGAATCTTGAATTTTTTTTTTAAAGATAGGTCATCTTCACAGATTTTACTGTAATACATTTATGCTTTTCAGAGGTGTACTATAGATTGAGTACGTTTCAGCAGTTTTAATGAATACTGTGAAAACGGAAAGCATTTATAACGGAAACCTGTCTAAAACGGAAAAGTTCATAGTCTCGACGAAAGAATACCTTTGAATTATACCTTCTAAGATGTCTAAAGCGGAATTTTTCATAGGTTCTTTGTGATTCCATCTTAGTTGTATTTTACTGTTGTATCCATGATTCAGTAAATCAGTACTTAGTTCGGGGGGGTGAGGGGTTCGGACCCCCTGGACCCCCCTCCCCTTGGCTACGCCACTGCACCCAGTGAAGCATTGATGGATTAAATTAAATTTTTGGTAGATTGATCCACGGCCCTACATGAGACACATTAAGATATCTAGAAGCATCAGCTTGCGATAACTCCATTTCCATTCGTACAATTACCTGCCATTTTAACAAATCTGTTAAACAACAACTCCTAGACATAGCCAGCAGTTTCTTAGTACTAACGAGCATAAAAAAAATTCCAGAAATTACAAAAATGGGATATTTGCAGTTTCCTCCAACTGCTATATAAGTGTCCAATACTTAAAAAAAAAGAAAAAAAAAGTGTTTGGTATAATTGTTTTGTTTTATTTATAAAGTTACTTATGATCATTCATGTAAACCATGGTTTTACATTTATTTTTATTCTTTTAGTGATGAGTGATTGTACCATCACTTTTTGAAGCCAGTGTATTTATTAGCACAAATCGGGCATGAAAGATTTCTTCGAAAAGTTTAAATTCTATCTTTTTGATAGCACTTTTGGATATTCTCTGAATTGATGTAAAAATGCAAAGAAAATATCGGAAGCAGAAATTTAATCCTTGGACATTTCGTTTACTCAAACCCTTAGTTTATTTCTGAACTACTGTGTAGAAGAAATCAAGAGTAAGCTAGCACCTATAGTTGTCGTCTGGTTTCGTCCGTCCGACTGTCTGTCTGCATATAACAGTGCAAAAACTACCCAACCGAATGGTTTTTAATTTAATATATATAATAGTTTCAGAATTTTGTCAAGTCATTTCAAATTTTATGAAAATCGAATCAAAACTTAAAAAGATATTAATAAAAGTTTTCTTCATTCTATTAAATCCTATCATACGTAAATAATTAAATGATATCCCATGATAGGTAATGAATCTAGATAGCCATGGTGATTACGGTCGTATTTAAGATGGAGTCATATTATTTCTGTATTACTGAATTTAATATATATAATCGTAATAAATTTTGTATTCATGCATTTTTACATAAGAGTGAAACAGCTATTGCACCAAGATCTGAATATTTATAAAATTACTTATAGTACGAACGCACCTCATTTGCCACGTTTGACGTACAATTTCCGACTTGTTTCCTCTCCCAAAGGAGTGGGAAAAACAGCCATAACACCCAGAATAACTTTATTTTTAAAACTTGATCACTGTATTTCACATAATTTCGTCAGATATATTTGGATTTACACCTTTATCAAACTGCCCTGTATTCTCTTTTTGATTCTATGAACCTATGCATTCATTGTTACTGTTAAATACTTATGAAAATAATAGTAAAAAAGAAAAAAAATCGATGAATTATAACATATACATTTCTTAAAACAGAAATCAATTTCTAGAAATTTCAAGTATGTAATGGCAAAATTACAGCTCATTCCGCCAAGTAGTTTTTGAGTTATTCTTAAAAAACTACCCGCATTGCAATTTGTTTTGCAATGATTACATATGAATTTAACAATGGGAGTTTTAAACTTTAACCGTTCATAATTTTTAAACTACACTGGCCTCAGCACGTTAAGGAACAGTGACCGGATACTTTCGATTGTGCACGGTTTGTCGAAATTCTACCAACATTCTTGATGAATTGTACATGAAATTCGAGGATGTAAAAAACATGTTTGACTTCATATTTTTGAGTGAAAATTTAGCCGCTGGGACAATTAGGGAGTCAACAATAAGTTTAATAATAAAATAATGTTTGCGATCACTCATGTAACAGTAAATGCTCAAAATGGTCTGTGACTGTAGCAAATGACTATGTGGGTCTAGTGATGGGCGATTCTCGAGAATTCGACAATCGAGAAAAATCGTCATCGTAAAAAATCACAATCGATACAGCCATCGATTAATTCATAGAATCTACAATCGAGATGTTTTACAATCGATTATAACGAGAAAAGCTAAAAACAGTTATTGGAAAACTTAGCTATTATTCTGGCCGGAAATTTCATAGTAGTGATAGGGCTTAGTGATGGGCGATTCTCGAAAATTTACCAATCGAAAAAAATCGTTATCGTAAAATACACATTCGATACAGTCATCGATTACTTTCGAGAATCTACAAAGGAGATGTTCTAGAATCGATTATTGAAATCATTGTTTTTACTATAAGGCAGATTTTATTAAATATAGGGTAACTGAAAACAGATGGAATAAAAAAAACTACAAACCAAAGGGAAACTATAAAGGAACCATAAGACTGGAAAAGTCTTGTAAGGGTGCCCCCTGGTTGAAAAAAGCTGAAAAAACGCGAGTAGCTATGAAGCGGTAAGGGGAGTTTAAGTATCAAAAATTAGAATTTTTCGGCAATTAGCACCAAAATGGCCAAAGAAATAAGAATCAAAAGCACCCCCTAGTGGCAGAAATATGAACTAAAGGATGATAAAAGGGATCAAAATTTTTTATTGATTTTTCTACGTCATTTGAGATTGGATCTTTAATTTCCCCATTTTTATAAAGTCTTCGACTGGAATACATTAAACGAACTCCCGCGGGGAGCAAAGTAGGAGGGAGGGGCAAGGAAAGTGCATAATATGAATAAGTGGTCACAGGACATTCCAACGATGTGGCACATGAGGGGTGTCGGCTAAATTTAGTAAAGTGCCCCCGCTCGGGGGCAAAGTAAGGGGAGGGGCGCGGGCGATATATAAAATGAAATAGTAGTCACAGAGCTTTCCAATGATATATCACATGAGGGGTGTCAGCAAAAGATAGAAAAGAGTCCCAACTCCCAGGATTCCAATTATCGAGACCCCCCCCCCCCCGAAATATACCCTGCCCATCCTTCTCTTTGAAATTTTCATATATTAAAAATTATTTATCGGAGGGCTCCGTACAAAAAATCCGATCTAAAATGTTTAAAAACGCTACGATTTCAAAAAAGTTCGAAAAGTGCCTCTCTCGGGGCGCCAAACTAAGGAAGGAAGAAGAAAGGTTCATAATATGAAAGAGTAACTTTGCGATGATAACCGAAAACTTTCCGATGATAGATCAAATGACTGGTCCAAAAAAAGTTTGAAATCTAACCCCCCCCCCCCCCCACGTGGGTTCCCTCTTTTATCCTAGAATATACCCGGAAATCACGCAGCCCCACTTTTAAAATTTTATATTTAATAAATAATATTTATCGGAGAGCTCCATTAAAAAACTCATTTAATGATATTTATTGTAGAAATCTCTACAATTAAAAAAAGTCACCCCCGCACCGCTCCCCCCCCCCCCCGAACCCCTTCCGGAATTCAACTCTGGGAGGAGAAAGGTTCATAATATGAAAGAGTGGTGAAAGGACTTTCCGATGATATGTCAAGGAGAGGTTTGGTAAAAGTTTGAAAATTACCCCCCCCCCCTCCCTTTTTGCACTCGTGCGCACCCCAGAATTCACTCCCCTTCCTCTTTGAACTTTTTATATTTAATAAATAGTATTTATCTGAGTCTCCAGGTATGGGGCAGCTTGGCAGAGCTAAAATAAGAGAAACATTGAAAATTCGGGGCAAAATGACACTAAATTTAACAGTAAAGTTTGAAACTAGGACTATACAGAACTGAATACATAAACCACTATGCTTCATAACCCACATCGGTTAATAGCAATAAAATGATAAGTGCCAGTTAAACTGATGGCATTGAGCTCACAGGTTATTAACACTAACTGTATATTATACTCTTATTTCAAAGAATAATGTCCCTCAAAAAATAAATGAAGGGAAATATCCCTCGTTTGCCCCTTTTATACTTAACCAATGGACCTCCAAATCTAATCAGGGAAACTCCTTAACTATAATAAATCAGTATATCAAATTTGAACCAAATCAGATAATTCTGCATGAAAAAAAGAAACATATCGCTAAATTAAGGGTGGTCTAACCCCTTTAACCCTTTTATACTTAACTAATGAACCTTCAAATCTAATCAGGAAAGCTCCTTATCAGAACAAACATAGAAAAAAAATTAAAGTAAATTGAATAATTCTCCATGAAAATCCATTTATCTAAATTAAGGGGAGGGGACTTGCCCCCTTTTCGCCCTTGTATACTTAACCAATGAACCTCCAAATCTAATGAAGGAAGCGCCATATCGGAATAAATCGGTATATTAAATTTGAAGCAAATCCAATAATTCTGCATGAAAAACCCTTTTATCTAAATTAAGGGGAGACTAGCCCCTCCCCTTTATACTTAACCCATAAACCTCCAAATCTAATCAAGGCAGCTTCTTAACATAATAAACCGGTATCCCAAATTTGGAGCAAATCGAATAATTCTGCATGAAAAACCCACTTATCTAAATTAAGGAGGGGTCTACCCCCCTTTCCCCCCTTTATACTCCCCCCATAAACCACTATGCTTCATAACCCACATCGGTTAATAGCAATAAAATGATAAGTGCCAGTTAAACTGATGGCATTGAGCTCACAGGTTATTAACACTAACTGTATATTATACTCTTATTTCAAAGAATAATGTCCCTCAAAAAATAAATGAAGGGAAATATCCCTCGTTTGCCCCTTTTATACTTAACCAATGGACCTCCAAATCTAATCAGGGAAACTCCTTAACTATAATAAATCAGTATATCAAATTTGAACCAAATCAGATAATTCTGCATGAAAAAAAGAAACATATCGCTAAATTAAGGGTGGTCTAACCCCTTTAACCCTTTTATACTTAACTAATGAACCTTCAAATCTAATCAGGAAAGCTCCTTATCAGAACAAACATAGAAAAAAAATTAAAGTAAATTGAATAATTCTCCATGAAAATCCATTTATCTAAATTAAGGGGAGGGGACTTGCCCCCTTTTCGCCCTTGTATACTTAACCAATGAACCTCCAAATCTAATGAAGGAAGCGCCATATCGGAATAAATCGGTATATTAAATTTGAAGCAAATCCAATAATTCTGCATGAAAAACCCTTTTATCTAAATTAAGGGGAGACTAGCCCCTCCCCTTTATACTTAACCCATAAACCTCCAAATCTAATCAAGGCAGCTTCTTAACATAATAAACCGGTATCCCAAATTTGGAGCAAATCGAATAATTCTGCATGAAAAACCCACTTATCTAAATTAAGGAGGGGGTCTACCCCCCTTTCCCCCCTTTATACTTAACTAATGAACCTCCAAGTTTAATCAGGGAAGCTCCTTAACATAATAAACCGGTATACCAAATTTGGAGCAAATCAAATAATTCTGCAGGAAAAGCCCATTTATCTAAATTAAGGGAGGACCAGCCCCCCTTCTCCCCCTTTATACTTAACCCGTAAACCTCCAAATCTAATCAAGGCAACTTCTTAACGTAATAAACCGGTATACCAAATTTGGAACAAATCGAATAATTCTGCATGAAAAACCCATTTATCTAAATTAAGGGGGGGCGGACCAGCCCCCCCTTGTCCCCCTTTATACTTAACCAATGAACTTCCAAGTTTAATCAGGGAAGCTCCTTAACATAATAAACCGGTATACCAAATTATGAGCAAATCAAATAATTCTGCATGAAAAGCCCATTTATCTAAATTAAGGGGGGGGGGGTCTAGCCCCCTTCTCCCCCTTTATACTTAACCCGTAAACCTCCAAATCTAATCAAGGCAACATCTTAACATGATGAACCGGTATACCAAATTTGGAGCAAATCGAATAATTCTGCATGAAAAACCCATTTATCTAAATTAAGGAGGGGGTCTACCCCCCTTTCCCCCCTTCATACTTAACTAATGAACCTCCAAGTTTAATCAGGGAAGCTCCTTAACATAATAAACCGGTATACCAAATTTGGAGCAAATCGAATAATTCTGCATGAAAAACCCATTTATCTAAATTAAGGAGGGGGTCTACCCCCCTTTCCCCCCTTCATACTTAACTAATGAACCTCCAAGTTTAATCAGGGAAGCTCCTTAACATAATAAACCGGTATACGAAATTTGGAGCAAATCGAAGAATTCTGCATGAAAAACCTATTTATCTAAATTAAGGAGGGGGGGACCAGCTCCCCTTCTCTCCCTTTATCCTTAACCAATGAACCGTCAAAACTAAACAGCGGAACGCCTTATCAGAATGAACATAAAAAAAATTGAAGCAAATCGTACATTTTAATCAAGAGTTATCGCGTTACGTACATACATACGTACTACAGTACATGCATACACACAGAACCGACGGGTACATTAGCTCTCAGGCTTAGATAGCCTGTGAGCTAAAAAGAGATTGGATAAGCAGATGGACTCCTTTGAGAAATTATGACTTAAACCAGAAATGCGGTAAGGCATTCTGCGGTAAGGCACATAGCTCTGAAAGCTTCATTTCCATCTCGCATTTCGGCAAATCTCATCTCGATGATTTTTCCAGCATTGGACTTGGACTTGGAAGAGAGTCTTTTGCAGAGTTCCTGGAGCTAAGCACCTTACCTCTAATAGAGAAATGGACATGTGGAAAAATATAAAAACATAGCCGATGTCTGACTAAACCAGAACGCCAGAAACGTGGGAAAGAGGGAATCCCCAGATGATAAACCAAAAAGGCCCTTTTAAGGCACCATACATTATGAATACATAAAAAACAACAAAAGATAAAGAAAAGAAATAAAATAAATATATAAGAAAGAGCAAAAAAAAAAAAAAAATATATATATATATATATTTACAAAAAAATATACAAAGTGGACACTGACCGTAATGAACATTCAGGAAGGTGAGCCCTATCAAATCAGGGAGAAACTGAGAAATTATCCCGGGTCGATGTTTTCGGCCAGATGAATCGTTGCTCTTGGCCTACGCCAACGGGCACGTTCGTCGTAAGCAGAAATATTATGCAGTTCTGGATTTTGGATGTTAGGAATTTTGTCGAAGAACTTAACAGCTTGCTTTTTAATTGCAGATCGAATAGGGGGAGTGCTAAGATCGTGATGTATAACAGTATTACGCCGATACCAAGGTGCACGACAAATACCCCTAAGGGTCTTATTCTGAATAATTTGAATTTTCTGAAGGTTGGTATTCGCTGCAGAACCCCAGATCTGCGCACAATAGAGAAGAATGGGACGTAACACTGAGTTATAGAGCAGCAACTTGTTTCCCATACTCATCTCATTACTGTACAGGAGATGGGCAAGATCATTTTTGGCTTTATAAAACTTTTAGACGCTATAGTCGATGTGCTTGCGCCAAGTGAGAGTACTATCTAAGAAAACACCCAGATATTTAACTTCCCGTCTGAAACTGAGATAGGAACCATCGAGATAGAGTTGTGGAGGAGGTGTGCGCTTACGGGTGAAGATGACCGCCTGTGACTTACTGGAATTAATTTTGATGCGCCAATTAGTGAAAATTTTTTCAAGTGTGTTAACGTGTTGTTGAAGATGGTCGTGCATAATAAGGCAGTCCCTGTCACGAGCCAACACTGTAGTGTCGTCCGCATATATAGCCAACAAAGTATGAGGAGAGGTGGGGATGTCAGAAATAAAGACCTTGTAGAGCCAGGGACCCAATTTAGAGCCTTGTGGCACACCCGCTTTAATCGGGCGAAGTGTTGAAAATATGTTGGCGTAGCGGACGCAGAATGTTCTGCTACGAAGGTACTTAAGAATAAACAAAATATATGCAGTAGGAACTTTAAGTTTAATAAGTTTATATATGAGACCAATAATCCAAACAGTATCAAAAGCCTTCGCAACATCAATGAAGAGTGAGCCAACATACTCTGAGCTGCCCAGTCCATCATGGATGAACTCAACCACCCGAAGCAGCTGGTGTGCGGTGGAGTGTTCAGGCCTAAAGCCGAATTGTTCTGGAATGTCAGGAATAAAATTTTGAAGGCGTGTAAGAAAAATATGTTCGGTAACCTTACTCAGAACAGGAAGCAAACTCACGGGTCTGTAACTCTTAGCTAGAGAAGGGTCCTCTCCGGGTTTCTTAATTGGAACAATAACAGCTTTCTTCCAAGTAGTGGGAAAATGATGAAACTTAAACATAGCATTGATAAGAGTGGCTAGATGATCAGCATACTTAAGTGGGAGATTTTTGAGAGCCGAATTGGTGATCCCATCAATCCCAGGGGCCTTTCTATTGGGGAGATTTTTGATCACTGAAATGACCTCATCGGTAGTGGTCGGTTCGATCGATCTAACAGGCACATGGTCCAAAAACCTGCTAACAGTATGCTCAACACGATCAATAGTGTCCGCATTAAATACGTCACTATGAGGTTGAAATTGTCGCTCATACTGATCTGCAATCACCTCTACTTTTTCTTTGTCGAGGCATTTACTACCAGCATCCGTATGAAGAGGGGGGATGGGGGTGAAAGGTTTCCTAACTCTCTTCAGATAATTCCACAGGGAGTTATCCGTAGGAGTCAGGGAAGTAATAAAATCAGTCCATTTATTAGATTTAAAACTTTTAATATCCCTCTTAATGATAGCATTAAGACGGTTAAGATCAGAACGAATGCTGGGGTCCCTGCTGGCTTGCCACAATCGCCGAAGGCGATTACGCTGTCTGATTTTAGATTTAATTTCAAAAGGAAGAGATTGAAAATTTTGCGTGGCCTGGTGACATTTAGATGCCTCCAGAGAATTTTGGATTAATTTGGTTAAATTGGTGACAGCCATGTCAATATTCTCGACAGAATTTAATTCGCCAAAAGGGGTGGGAGCATCATTGATTGCATTGGTAAAGGATTGCCAATCATAAACATAAGGAGAAATAATAGTAGGAAGGGAAGGATTGCAATCAATGCTAATTTGAATCGGGAGGTGATCCGATGTGAGCGCCGAAATAGGGGTAATGACAAAAGGGTAGTGGATATTGTTTAGCAGTGCCAGATCAATCGTAGTACCATTTCCCAAAGGGCCAAAACGAGTGGGGGAAGTAGGTGCAGCAATTTCTATACCATTATTTGTACAGAAATTGTGAAGGGTTTCCCCTAAAGAATCCTTGTTGCTATTGGGACACCAACTGGGATGATGGGCATTAAAATCACCTGCAAGGATAACATTATCATCCAGCCTGAATAACTTACTAAGGTCTGAGGGTAAATCCAAATGGTTCGAAACCCGGAGATAAATGGAGGAGACAACAAAAGAATTTTGATTATCTAAATAAATTTTAACGTTTGTATTCTCAAGAAGATTGAGAGACAAGGAGGGAATTTGAGCGTGAGTGACCCTTCTACTCACGAAAATAGCAGTCCCGCCATACGGCGAAATTCCAGTACCCTCTGTACGTGGAGTGAAGTAAGATTTAAAATTTTGAATGTTGAGGTTCCTAAAAGAAGTACAACGAACCTCCTGTACAAGAATGAGATCCACAGGGTTGTCAATAACAAAATCCCTGAGCTCATCGAGCTTCGATCTGAGGCCATTAGCATTCCAAAAAAGAATTTTGAAAACCCCCATAATTATTTGTTTTTGTCAGAGCTTTTCATACCCGTTAGGCTATCAGCATTAAATATTGTAAGAATTTCAGAGACATTTTTGTTCGTAACAATTTTTTGAAGTCTTTCCAAAAGAGTACAGAATTTGGTCAATTTATCAAAAATAATATCAAAATTTTCAGGATTAGTCATAATAAAATTCAGAAGATTAGATTGATCAATCGATGAATTAATAGCATTATTAACATTATTTGATGAAGACATAGCACGAGAATAAGATTTAGTATTAGTATTAGTATTATTTACACTTTTAAATATAGGTACATTAACATTAGAAACATTTGAAACACCTGGCTTATTTACAGTAGGAAGAGCTTGCCCAGTAGTGGCAGATTGAGGGTTAACACTATCAGAGACATTAGCAACAGCATTAGAGAAAGATAAATTTTTAACAACAGGTTTCGCTTTGAAATTCTGATGATGGTTACGAAAGGTGGAAATACGACCATTTCGCATATTCCTGGGGTTTTTCATACACCCACCAAAATTTGCCGTATGATTTTCCCCACAATTAGCACACTTAATCCCTGCTCTGTCCGTCACCTGGCATTGCTTAACATTATGCTCTCCTGAGCATTTAAGACATACTGGCTTCAAAAACAGCATTCACTTGAGTGGTTATACTTTTGACAGTTATAACACTGCTTTGCCCCCTTAAATTTGTAAGCTTCGACCTTGATGAAGAAACCCATCAGGTTCCTCAATTCGAAAATATGCTTGAATTGGTCATTAACGAAAACGTCGACCAGGTAAATGGGCATGGGAAGCTTGGTCCGGAAATTTTTGAGTTGTGATACTTTATGAACACTATACGCCAGGGCACTTAGTTCACCCTTAATATCTACAATGTCGAAATCTATGGGTATACCCTTAATAAGCACCTTCCTAGGCCGTTCATTTTTCAATTTCATGCCAAAAAATTCAATTTTTTGTTCAGACAAATAATTTTGGATTTTTCTGTAGATTTCTACAGTACTAGGAAAGAATTTTATCAAGTTATCTTGCACTTTTTTGTAGACTTTGCAATGTGCTAAATTGTCTATATCATCTGAAACTTTTTTCCAATTTTGTGTTTTCACATAAAATGGCTCAGGTCTAGGTTCTTTAGGGACTGTAGGTGGAACCTCAGTCGTTCGGTGAGTGATATTGTTCTCAGCATTGCTGAGTTTCTCAAACTGATTGCTTAAGGCAATCGGATTAGTAATTTTAGGTGTAATTACCTTAGCCGTTTTTGATGGGGTCTTAAAACCGTCATCAGAATCAAGAGGTCTCTTAGCACCGGCAGCCGGAGCTTGCATAGCCGGGTAAGAAGCCTCAACACTCTTAAGATAAGTATAAAGACCAAATAAATTATCCTTAATTAAAACTAATTGATTGGGTTCCCTCTTATCGGCATATGTTAAAAATAAATTCCACATACCATCTATGGCGCTGAAGAAATTTTGTCTGGTCAGGTCAGCACCTCCAGAAATCAGAGTGGTAAGATCCTTTAGGGTACTTAGCACGGAGATTCCAACATCCCCTTCAGAGAAATCATCATAGCAGCACTCAATCCATTCGTTGAGTTGCGTAAATTCATCACCAAAAATGACAGTCAATGGTTTACAGCTATTATCTGTACTTTCCTCCATCGCCGACATCGTACTCTTACGAAAAACACAATCCTAAAAAGAACAGATTAACTCGCAAAAAGTTCGATAAAAATCACATTCTGCTGTCAAAGCTAGCATACGACCATTAAATAATACGAAGCTTAAGAATTATGTAATGACTATTTATTTACATTTATTAAATAGCCATCGCAACATCACGCTAACAATAATGGCGACATGACGCTACACTTAGGCAGCCAACCTGAAAGAACCTTTCCAGCATTTCGACGCTTCCAGATGGGAATCTGCTCGATGGTTGGTTCTCTCGCGGTTTTCAACCTTTCCCGATGGGAAGCCTCTCGCTTGTTACTCTCGTCCTTTTCGAAATCTCCCAATGAAAAGCCTTTCGAGGATTTCTCTCGCGCTTTTCAACATTTCGCTATGAGAAGCTTTTCTCATAGATTCTCATAGAAGGATTTCTCTCGTCCTCGGCAGAGAAGAAAAGTAAGAAAATTTATCGAGAGTACCAAGGGACGAGATAGAGAAAAAGGCATGACAATGAGCTGTGAAATGAAGCCCTAATTTTCAAAGTTTCTCTTATTTTAGCCCTACCAAGATGTCACATACCTGGAACCCTCCGATAAAAATTATTTATTAAATATAAAATTTTCAAAGAGGAAGGTGGGTCGGGTGATTTCGAGGGAGGAGGACGTGAGAGTGGACTCATGGGGTGCAATTTTAAAAATTTTACCGAACACTTCCTGTGGCATATAATCGAAAAGCCCTTTGACCACTCTTTCATACTATGAACCTTTCTTCGCCCAAAGGGGGGTGGGAAGGGGCGAACAAATTTTTAAAACCGTAGCCGATTTTTATAATAAATTTAAATATCACTTTAAATATGGGTTTTTTATGCAGTCTTCCGGTAAATATTATTTATTGAACATAAAAATTTTAAAGTGGCGGCTGTGTGAATTCCGGGGTGAAAGAGTGGGCCCACGGGGGGAGAGAGGGGGAGCAATTTTCAAACTTTTTTTGGACCAGTCATGTGATATGTCATCGGTAAGCTCTCGGATGACTCTTTCATATTATGAGACTTTCTTCCTCCCCTCCCCAATTCGGCCCCCACTGTAGGTAGTTTTTTCCGCTTTTATCATTTTAGATCGGATTTTTTTATGGAGCCCTCCGCTAAATATTATTTATAATATATGAAATTTCAGGACACTTTTCCAAATTTAGCCAGGACCCCTCATGTGACATATCGTTAGAAAGGTTTGTGACTACTTATTAGTGCTATGCACTTTCGGTGGCCGCCCCCCCCCCCACTTTGTCCCCCCGGAGGACACTTTTCCAAATTTAGTCAGTACCCCTCTTATGAGATATCGTTGAAAAGGTCTGTGACTACTTATTGATGTTATGCACTTCCGGTGACAGTCCCCCCCACTCTTTGCCCCCCCCCCCGGGAGACACTTTTTCAAATTTAGTCAAGACCCCTCGTGTGAGATATCGTTGGAAAGGTCTGTGACTACTTATTGATGTTATGTACCTACGGTGTCCCCACCACCACTTTGCCCCCCCCGGGGGCACTTTTCCAAATTTAGACAAGACCCCTCATGTGAGATATCGTTGGAAAGGTCTGTGACTATTTATTGATGTTATGCACCTCCGGTGACAGTCTCCCCCAATTTGCCCCTCCCGGGGGGCACTTTTTCAAATTTAGCCAAGACCCCTTGTGAGATATCGTTGGAAAGGTCTGTGACTACTTATTGATGTAATGCACCTCCGGTGACCGCCCTCCCCCACTTTTCCCCCACGGGGGTGTTTTTCTAAATTTAGCCGAGAACCCTCATGTGACATATTGTTGGAAAGGCTTATGACCACTTACTCATGTTATCCACCTCCCGCACCCCTCCCCCCCTTTCCCCCCACGGGGAGGGCATTTTTATAAATTCAGATCCAGACTTCTCATGTGACATATGGTTAGAAAGGCCTAAAGACCTGTGACGACTTAATCATATTATGCAGCTGCTGTGCCCTCCGCTCGCTTTGACCCTTCCCCCAAGAGATCTGGTCCGACGTTCATTCGTTTCGATATTATATTTTTTACAAGATTTTGTAGTGCGTGCACACCACACCCGCCTTCTATCATATATCAGAGCCGTATATAGCGGGTAACCTGTTCGTGATTTCATATTACAAGATTACGTATAAATTAGAGGCCCCAATTAAAGGAGGGGCCCGCTAGCGGTCGAAGTCACCTAGTCTTTATTAACATCGACTCATTCCAGTTCACCCGCAGACTATTCTTGATAAATGTATGACGTATATAATACATAATATATGATTTATAAAAGAAATTTGCAAACTGTAGTCATCGAGAAAAAATTTATACAATCGAAAAATATCGAGATGTCCATACAATCGAGAAAATCGAGAAAAACATCTCGTTATCGCCCATCACTATGTGGGTCCTCTTTAACGTCTGTGCGCATTTGTGTAAGCATAGCATGCATATTCGTGAAAGTGTTAACGTTTCTGTGAAAAATTCAAATGATTTTTGTTTATAGCATACAGAGTTTTCAACAAAATTTAACGCCACTTTCCGAAAATATGCAAAAGAACAGAAGAAACAGTATACTGCAAATTAAAACATGAATATTTGATGAGACATAGGCATTTGTATAAAATAATTTTTAACTGCGCATGCGTGAAAGATTCCATAATTATTTCATAATTTGGCAGTCAACTATTTAGGGCAACTCATCTAAAAAGTATAGTCAAATATTTTGAAAACTCAAAAAGATACAGCGACAAATTGTGGAAAATCCCTTATAATAAAGTTATTTTTAGAAAGCAACCCAAAATATCGCCCCGATCTTACTGAATTTTCGTGATATTTGACTGATGTATCACTGATATTTGACTTTTGGTATGAGTTGCCCTAAATAGCTGACTACCAAATTATGAAATACAAATTTTGGAATCTTTCAGGCATGCACAGTTAAAAATTATTTCATACAAATGCCCATATCTCAACAAATATTCTATATGTTCATGTTTTTATTGCAGTATACTGTTTCTATTGTTCTTTTTCAAGTTTTCGGAATGTGGTGTTAAATTTTGTTGAAAACTCTGTATTGTATAAACAAAAACCATTTGAATTTTCACAGAAATATTAACACTTTCACGAATATGCTTGCTATGCTTACACAAATGCACACGACACACATAGTTATTTGTTACAGTGACACATCATTTTGAGCATTTTCTGCAACATGGGTGATCGCAAACATTATTTCATTACTAAATTTATTGCTGGCCTCTTAATTGTTCTCGCGACTAAATCTTCACTGAAAAATATGAAGTCAAACATGTTCTTTAGATCCTCGAAGTTCAAGCATAATTCGTCAAGAATTTTGGTAGATATTCGACAAACCGTATACAATCTAAAGCACCCGGTCACTGTTCCGTAACACAACTCACTTATCTGGAAGCTAGTGTATTTGACTGAATAACTTAACATTTGTCGAGCCGAGGTAAAATTTACCGAAAAAGCTAAATATGATATCAAAATTGGGAGTTTGTATTGAAAATTTCAGAGTTTGGTCCAATTTCAGTATGAAGATGATTCCTAATTTTTTAACATATGTGGAAAAGAATTTTCAGTCGAATGGTTATTTCCATTTTTTTCTGTAAAAATTTGGAGATTAAAATGTATGGGATATTCTATCTCATTATTTTTTCTTTTCTCTTTACGACAACTGTACATTAGCTCAACTTTTAGATAAATCTAAGGACTCTTGGAAGATAAAATCTCATTTTAGCTAAATTTGTCAATTCGAACTTTGTCGTTCTAAGGCAACAGTATGATAGTGTGAGTTTACTAGCAGTTTCTTGTGCTGTAACTGTAAGTATAGATGCTGTATAACATAATACATAGAAACATGCGAGATTTAGCCTTTTTACTTGTACAAAATCAAAAATCACGCACGGTTGCATGAAAAGGGCACAGAGATTCACGTAACTTTTGTCTTTAGTTACTTGCTTGAATGGAAGTTGACAAGTTGACATCATTTGGGAATGGGACATTTTGTGGACTGTCGATCAAAGCCTTTTTTTTTGCTTCAATGGCCAAGTTTACACCTACAATTATGCAGTCTGGGCAGTAGGGAATCCTTACATGATCCGCGTGGATTTATGACTATACATGTATAATTGAGAATTTTTTTTAAAGATGTCACTGCAACAACAAGAATCCAGACCTGTTCTTTTATCCTATCTGTTAATGGTATCCTGTTATGCTGAGAGATTTTGTAATCCCACAATTGCAAGAACCAGGAATGCCTTCAGGATATCATTTCATGTTCATTCCCATATTTCGCTTTTAGTACAGCAATTTTTAAGACAGCATTTTACTGATGTATGGGTCCCTTGACATCATTTCCTAACAGGTTGGATACCGGGAAAGGGGGGAATCGTACCACTATTTTTGTAGAGTAATCATAGCAGAATTTTCTTACATTAAATAGGGCTAAGAATATTATATGAGAATAGAGGTGTGATTCAACCCTCAGCCTCACCCCGGCGTACGCAACTGCTCGTCTGACATCATCTCATGCGAGTTCTGGTTATAGGATTTTTTTATACTATATGTTTTTTTTCTCTCTAGCTCTGAAAGAAAGCAATTGTTGCATCTTCTGATTAGGCTCTCTGCAGTATATCTCTGGGAAATATGATTTTGCGATTTAAGTACGCTGTTGACAGTGAAAGGGGATATATTCAATATTTATTGTAAGCATGTTAAGCATTTATGTTACGGCATATCATATATTAAAATGCATAAGCGTAATGAGCATCTGAGTGCTGTAGTATCATCTTACGGCAGCTTTTCGTTAAAAATTTTTTATTTAACATATGATTAGCATGTCATTTAAATCAGTGGCGTAGCTAGTTTTTTTTTTTTGGGGGGGGGGGCGTCCGGGGCAGGAAGAAATTCTGAGCCTCCCCTCTTCCTGCCTAATGATAAAATAATCCCATCAAACACACAATACAAAAATACGTGGAACCCGATTACAAAAGATTCCTACTTTTCGTCAATACTGAATTTGAATAGGAATTTCTAAAAATTAGTCAGCTATCGCCAAGTTGGTTCATTTATGGCAACCTACTTTTATCGCAAAATTTGTGTATATTTAGCCAAATATCGCCAAGCTTGGCGAGAATTTCATATTAACGGATATGACTATGTAGTTTTATTTTATGCGTATACGAGCAGCAACAATGATTACAACATTGAAAATAAATTTGCGAGAATCCACGTTGACATTTGCTAAAACTGATAAATTAAACCCGATTATAGAAAAAAAAATCTGCTGCGTAGTTTAATTTACAAGGTGCGTACACTCTTTGGAATGTCCGACGAGTTTAATATGTTCTAAGTGTCAAAACGTTAGTAAATATGTTTCAATTGATTCGCTGATTGTTTTTTCTTTTCTTTCCTTGAACAATCTTTGAGGTGCATTTCATGAAATTAAAAATAAGATTTTCAGCATCATAAATAGTTTATTTTCTAAAAATAAAATGTTAAGTAAAAAGTCATTTTTATTGTATTTCAAAATTTGTCATGACATTTTACTAATTAATTTTTTGAAAATCATGAAACATATACAGCACATTTGTAAGAAAACCATGAAAAGAAATGCGAAAACTTAAAAATTATATTAAATATTTTTAACACAACTTTATCATAGGAAATACGCTTTTGCTTGATCGAATGATAAAAACTTCATAGAAAAAATATGAAACTTGCTGACGTGATTTTTGAAGAGATTTATAGCGACCTGTGTTTTTAATTTTCGTTCAATTAATTAAAACTTGATTTATAAACAATTATTTTCTCAGTAGGACAATACTTATCGTTTCTAACACAATCGCTTCGGGAAATTCGGCTCAAAGTGCCCACTTTGACATCCTTTTTTTGAGATATATTCTGCCTCTATCAAAAAATCGATCATTACGGTACATTATATAGTTTCTGAATAAGAGAATCTACCAATTGGATGCGTTTGAGAGCAAAAATGAATTTAAAAATGAGTCAGAAAATAAGCAGTTTGGATTTGAAAACACCTTAATACGATGATTTTTTTCTTCAACTACTATGTATTTTTAATTTGTTTTTGCTGTAAGAATTGGTCCTATCGAAAACTCCTCAGTATAAATGTTGTAGATAATATTAAGAAGATATATGATAAATTCATGGGGATTTTATATCTTGTGAATTGACGGAGTTATGGATTTTCTTCTTCTTCAACCCCCTCCCCCTTTTTTTGTTTCAATTTTTAATTTTTTTTTATTTAATTTTTTTTTTTCGGTACGAATTGGTCCTATTAAAAACCCGTGAATATAAAAGTTGTAGATAATATTAAGGAGATTTATAATAAAATTCATTGGATTTGATATCTTTATAATTGACGTAATTATGAATTTTTTCTCCCAAAAACCCTATTTTTTGCGCCCCTTGGGCCCATTTTTAATTTTATCAAAAATCTGTGATACATAAATTTTTGGCCCTATTTTTAGAAGTAATAAAAATTTTAAACTGATTTGATATGCATAAAAATTAAGACGTTATGTGGTTTTTTCGGTTTTCATAGAACCCCCTCCCCCCTATTCCCATCCCCTTGGTCCGATTTTGGCCCATTAACGAACATGACCGAGATTTTATGCCCCTTGATTTTATGTATCTGTTTGGAAGTGATTTGTGCATAATTATGGAAGTTATCATGTCCAGAAGAAAGTGATATATATACAGGGTGATTAAAAAAAGATGGGGAAATTTTTAAGAGGTGATAGTACACACCCAAATAAACATTTTGTATCAAATAATGCAGGGTCGAAAACTAAACGTAAAAAAGTTAGAGGGCGCCAAAAGTTATGTTCTTATACGAGGCAAAAACACACAATGAACGATTAAGTTAAGTTACGAAAACAAATTTAATGGCATTTGATTACAATAAGTGCTCAAATCATTGACCGGCAGCTGTTATGCACGCAGTACAACGGCGAAGAACAGATTGGAGAATTTTCTGAAACACTCCAGGCACCACCGCGCTCGCCAGATCTTTCATGTCTCGATTTTTTCTTGTGGGGGCAGTTAAAGGCTCTTGTGTATGAGACTCCCATTGAATCCGCAGAAGAACTTGTCGCCAAGCTTTCGGCTGCTGTAGGGGAAGTTCGCGATATGCCTGGTGTGTTTCAGAAAATTCGCCAATCTGTTCTTCGCCGTTGTACTGCTTGCATAACAGCTGCCGGTCAATGTTTTGAGCACTTATTGTAATCAAATGCCATTAAATTTGTTTTCGTAACTTAACTTAATCGTTCATTGTGTGTTTTTGCCTCGTATAAGAACATAACTTTTGGCGCCCTCTAACTTTTTTACGTTTAGTTTTCGACCATGCATTCTTTGATACAAAATGTTTGTTTGGGTGTGTACTATCACCTCTTAAAATTTTCCCCATCTTTTTTGAATCACCCTGTATATATATATATATAAGTTTTTTACTGAGGGTAGTTTTGGGTTCTAGGGGTCATGATCGGTGTAGATCTGCAAAATTATTTCAGAAATTCCAACATAGGGGAGAATGTAGTAGGTAGTATTTCATACGAAATCTACCTAAAATTTCTAACGGTGCACCCTGTTTGCAAATTTTAATTAACGTAAAATATTTACTTTGATTAGATCAAAGAGAAAGAGAGATATATATCTTTCTTCATTCAGATGAAATTTCATTTTTTTCTGTCTTTTCTTATTTCTTTTAAGCATGATGGTTAATCCTGGTTTGGAAAACAATCTAAAAAACTATCTGCAAACTTTATGAGCTTGTTGTTTAAAAGTGTTGCGTAACTTCGGTTGTATCCCTGAAACTTATATTGTGGCTATAATAATATAATATTGTGACTATAAAAATATAATAATGTGGCTTAGAGATAAAGAGTATAGACATAAAGACTATGACATAGGTTCGTCTACAATTTAAGATTAAAAAAAAAAAAAAGACAAGTGGAAACAGTTTTCGAACGAATCGGAAACTTTGAAAATCTCCATGATAGGCAAACTTAAAAAAACCCAAGTTCGACCAACTAGATTCAGTCTTGTACTATTGGTTTTGAGCAAGAAGATCAGAGAGTTAGCCCTTAACTGCCCCTATAGCTGTTGAAAAAGCTAAACAATTTCAATGAGATTTAAACATTGATACCGATTGCAAATTTTCTGAAGGCTGGCTGAGGAGCTTTAAGACATTTCAGAAAAGTTATCAGAAAATTAGAGAGTTTTGGCGAGCTGAAATCTGTTGATTTTGTAGGTGGTGAAGAGTTTAAAGTTAAATTGAAGTCTGAAAATGAGCTGAGAGCTTGTCAAATTTATAATGCAAATGAGACTGGCCTTTTGTGACGTTGCCTACCAAATTCTATCCTTGCTGGTTGCGATCAGAAAAGTGTAAAAATTTTTAAGAAAATTAAAGATCGGTTAATAGTACTGCTGTGCTCGAATTCATCCGATCTTTTGTGATAGGAAAGTCAAAGAATCCTGGAGTCTTAAAAGGCGTCTAAAGCTTGCCTGTGTTTATGGAGCACAATCAAGTGCATATATGAATCAAGAGTTGTTTAAAAACTGGTTCTTTAAAGACTTTGTGCCAGCTGTTAAAAACAATTTTGAAAAATTGAAAATGCCTCAAGACAGTAGGGCTATTTTTAATAGAAAACTGTAAAGCTCATTTAGATAAGGAAGAATTAAACTCTGGTAACATTTAAGTAACTATCGTCTTCCAAATAGCACATCTTCGTGTCAACCTATGGATGAAGAGGTGATCCAGAACTTCAGGTCACACTACAGACGCTATTTTGTATAGAATTTACTGGCATCAAATTGCAATGTGAAAGATTTTCAAGGACAGTTTTCTATTAAAGGCTTCTTTGCTTCTGCTTTGGCTGGAGGTGGTGTAAAACAGGAAACTTTGAAAAAGTCATGCGTAAACTTTGTTCTGAAGGAATGAATGTAAATGTTGAAGTTACTGAAAGCGATTCAGTTGCCGATGAACTAGAAGACGTTTTAGGTTGTGTGCCTTTAGAGAACCCCATGTTACAACTGAATTCGAGAAGAAATAATAGTGTGAGTGGAAACAGATTTTTATGAGCCGCAGAGGAAGTTTTGACAGATGAGTCCATCATACAGAGTGTTATCAATCCAACAGTCCCCTAAGACGTTGACTCTGATGGAGATGAAGTGGACGAATCAAACAACATCAGTATGAATGAAGTAGCTGATGCCTTCAATACATTTATCAAGTTTTCTGAGCGCAGCAGTTCGCTCAACGATGCAGAAATTATGAAACTCCACATAATACGAAATGACTTCTTAAAAAATAGAAGGGAGAAGACTACTACAAAACCAACTGATTTTTGAGATTTGTTTAACATGGCTTGTACGAGTAGGTCAACAGTACACTTTTTTTTCATTTTATAGTCATGTACATATGTTGTACTTTATATTATGGAGTTTTTTTTTTTATTCTATTCAAGCTGTTTAAAGAGTAAAATCGTGCTTTTCTGTAATTTTTCTTTAATTCAGGGTTCGCAGCGTTTCTAAAATTTTCACTTTTTGTAACCACTATTTTAATACCATAATCTTTATTGTAGGCTCCTATTGCAGATGTTAAAGGAATCTATCACGAATATTTTTGATTTAAAATAGTGGTAGGAAATACAGAAAAATTTAGGAACGCTGCGATCCCTGCTTAATTCTAACTTCTACATGTTTTCCCCGACATTCATCCTGTATTTCGAAAAATTTCGTAATCCGGCATGCTTCAAGTCCCGAACGTGCCGGATTAGAGGATGTTTACTGTATATTTAATTTTAAAATTTCCATATTAATGTTACAAACAAATGAAGGCATATGAACCATTAGATAGCCGAATTTTTTGTCGAGTTTCTTGAATGATGACATCGCTTTTTCTTTGGTTTGTGTATTATACCGCGATAGTGACGTCCTAGGCATACTTTTATATAGATGTTGTTTAAGACTGGATCATAAATGTGGAATTCTTCAGCGGATGCGAATGACGTCCTTCAGTATAAAATAAAAACGTGTGTTTTAAGTCTTAAAACTGAAATATGTTTTGTACTATCTATCTATATATATATACATGTATTCATCGAGGACGACACTAAATTCTGAAAAAGCAGAATTCCTGTTTTATAGTTTTCTTTTTTCCCTTGAAAAGACACTGCCAGATACAAAAGTTCTTTATCTACAGAACGACACAGTATAAAATATCATGCACAATGATATTTTGAAAATATCTAAAATATTAAATTATAATGATGATTTATATCACGATATGCATGCATTGATATATATCACCGAACACCGCATTAATAATAAACAATTTATTTTCTTTCTTTCTAACCGATGGTCAGGCCCCTACCTGCGGGTGTCAATAAACAATTTATTAGAAGTACACTGGCATACGAAGGGAAGATTTGAGGGGTTACAACTCCTACCAGGATGCTAAAATAAGTCTGATTACATATACGAGGAATTGGTGACACTCATAAGTCAATGTAGGAAAATGACAAGCAACAAAAATAACTTTACCATAACAGTTCTTTCAACCTTTCATAAAATTCCTTCTTCATGAAATGTCACTTTCATAAATTGCTTTCTTGAATCCAAAATGAAAGAAAAAGAGAGTAAGAAACAGCAGCAGCAAAGTGTGTTGTTGCTCTGCTTTTTTTTTTTTTTTACTTTAGGGACTGGTCCCATATCCTGTGCCGGAAGATTTGGCGATTTTTTGGCGCGCTTTGTTTGGCGATAAATATTTCGATCTGGTTTACGTTTGTTCGTCGGATTTTGAAAATTTTTGAGCGGCTTTAGGGTTTCTTTTTTTTCAGAAAATCCGTTTGATGACGCTAGTTTGAAGAACGCTGATCTTGAAGCTTATTGGTTCATTAGTCACGTGAACAATTACTCAGCGTAATTTTGAACAAGTTGGATAACAAATTTGCCCCCACGCCAGACACACATTCGGATTACTCTGTGCTTCTGTCAATGTAAGGTAAGTCTCGTTAATTTTTCCAAGATTGCGGTAAAATATCATTCTTAAATCTTTATATTATTTATAATTCAATGATTTTGCACCATTTTTAAAAATAGAAAATGATGTAAAAACATGGATTTATAAATTACATAAAGATTTAAAAACGAAGTTTTTGCGCCACTTGGAAAATTTCTTCCGATGCAGTTGCACAAATTTTAGTAGCATTCTAAAATAAATCTATACAAATGTGCTTTTTCAGAAGTTATTGTTTTATTGTGTGTATTTACACACCCTGTTTCAGATCCTAACTGGGATCCTTTTTGTAAACATTAAATTCTTGCTGGGTTTTTTTTTTTTGTAAACATTTTTAAATTATTTTTATAAATTTTTTTTGTATGATTTAATAAAAACTTTCTGGCAGTTGTGAGCGAGATTTTACCTGCATTAAAAATAATAGTTTTTGAAATATTGTTGAAATTTATAAAAAGTTTCTGGCCTGTTTTTTTCTCTTTTTTATTGTCGAAAATGTTTTAAGAACGGGGGGTTCTGGGGGGCTCTGCCCCCCTGACAATAACAAGTGTTCATCTCAAAAAGCACATTTGTTTATATTTATTTAGAATACTGCTAAAATTTGTGTAATTATATCAGAAGAAATTTCCAAGATGGCGCAGAAACTTCGTTTTTAAATCTTTATGCTATTTATAAATCCATGTTTTTACATCATTTTCTATTTTTAAAAAGGGTGAAAAATCATTGATCTATAAATAACATAAAGATTTAGAAATGGTGTTTTTCCGCCATCTTGAAAAAGTGGCGAGATTGTGTTCGCCAAGCGGCACAGGATATGGAACTCATGAAGAAAAAAAGGAAGAAGCCCTTTTATGAAGCCTTGAAGCATAAATACGCTAAATATATATTGTCTGTTTGTAATTTTCTTTACGTTGGCTTTTACACGTAACGAATTTGCCAAAAAGCAATTTTAAGCAACGAATTTTTTTATTTTATGTATATTGGCGATTCAAAACCCGTCCTAGATAAAGATTTTGATGCGTTATAGCATTTGTCTGAGAGAAGCTAATTATATCATTATATTGTGATTCATTTACAATAAACAGTTTCTTATTTTTTACCTTTAACTTTTCCTACTTAAAGTGAGCACCAAATGAAGGCCATGGCAAACATTTGCAAACCCATTTTATTAAGTATTTATTCGACCTTCGTGTAATATGTACGTTACACTCGAAGATACAATAGTAACTTTTTTGTTATTTCGAATTTAACTTGTGATAAGAGTATTAACATAATGGTATATTCTAAAATTTCCTTTCCGATTCCAGTTTCAGAAACTTTATTGAAGGGGCACGTGATCCTTCAAACTAACTTCTTAAAAGAAATAATAATCAACCAAAACTGGATAGGAAGAAGGTTCATCCTGTTTGCTCAAGAACCATTTAAAGCCCTTGCAGTAGATAGCGGGTAGAAAATTTACTCGAGGTTACATTTTATCCCACATTTTCTTGCTTTTGACCTGTTGCATCAGAGATTTCTAAAGTACCTATGTAGGAACAGGGTTTGAGAGCATACTCACGCTGAATACTAATTAAATATAGTGGGCTTGATCATCTAAATTAATCTACTAATGGTTTAATATTTGTGCCTTGTAAAAGATTTAACGTGTTATTTAAAATTAAAATAAACCTTATTCTGTAGGCAAGCCAGATTTAGAAAATTGGGACCCTTAGGCAATCTCGGGTAATGGCGTAGCGTAAAGGATCGTTTATTTTCTTTACCCAACGAAAAGTCGTAAATCTTTCAACTGACCCTTTTTTTCTTAAACGTTCTGTTGCGATAAAAAAAAGAAAAGAAAGGGGAGTCTCAACAAAAGAAAGAGGCGGAGATGAACATGTCAACGACGTCCACTGGTGATCTCTGACTTCTAGACATCCTACGAAAGTCGTAAAATATGAAAGGGAGCGCCTTACCACTTGAAAAGTTCCAAGGAGAAGAAAAGTAGTCTGTTTGTTGCTTAACCCCTTGAAGGGCGGTGGTGCAGTTATGACATCACCTAATTTTAATCCTTTATTGCCCCATTGGCACCAGAATTTTTCAATGAAAATTTCACTTTTATTAAGTATGCGAAAATATACTTTTATTTGTTTACAAATAAATTTTCGTGTAAATACTGGTGTCATTTAATTATTTTAACATTTTACGAATACAAGTACCTTGCCACTGAAGGGATTAAGTGGTTCAGAAAGGAGAGTGCCAAGGAGACAAAAATTTTAGAGTAGCGGATGGGGACAGCTTAATGCAGCAATGCTAAAGAAGGACCTGCGTAATAGAAGAAGGGAGAAGGGAAATCTTGTAAGGTATTCTTTAAAGCTGGTTTCAAACAAAGGGAAAAAATAAGATTTTGCATTTAATACTGGCGCCACCTATCCAAAATATTTGAAAATAATATTAAAAACGAAATCTTTAGAACATGATCTTTCTAACACTGTAGTAAGAATTATAAGTAAACAAATATCTATAACTTTTACTTTTAAAATTTAAAAGCAGTTCAACTTTTATGTCATAATAATGTTACTGCATATGTAACTCATTGCATATAAATAAATAGATAGGGATATGCATGTGACATTCAGTGGTGTAGTCGTAAAAAAAGCAGAGGGCATACGCTGTAAGCAGAGGGTATACGCTCAAGGCAGGGGGTATACCCTACAGTGTATATACTATAGCTCTTTTGAGAAACAGAGGGTATACGGTGTTCCTTGAAAAAATCCAGAAGGTATACGGCGTATACCACCGTATACCCTCCACTACATCCCTGGACATTTTAACCGCTTTAAGGCTTATAGCAAATTAGTTTACAAGGGATAAAATAAAATAATTATTTCTTATCTTAAGGTAAAACTTTGTCTTTGCTTTCAATCAAGGATTCAAAAAACAATAAATATGATTTAAGTAGCATATACTTCTATAATTAAAATATACATAATTTAATACTTGTTTCCTAAGATAATTATGCATATATCATTATTACTATACATTAGTATGTCAATGTGGTTTCAATTTGTTTTTAAAATAGTTTAGAAAGATTTAAAAGCTATTACTATTTGTTTGCACTTTGGTCTTAGTTTAAAATGTTTCTTTGCTATATATAGTATTTAAAAAAAAAAAAAATCGAATTAATAGGGCACAGTTCAATTTCTTTAGTTATTACATTGAACTAAACATAATTTAATTTTAGGATTATTTCAGTTCCTATTTTATAGCAAATGTATAATGAGAGCATCTCATTTTTTTTTTTTAAACATTACAATATTAATAATTATAATGCGTTATCTTCAAGTATTAACATCTTAAATTATAATAATAACAGTAACATTAATAAAAAAAAGTATGAGGGAAAAAAACAACAACACATGGATAAGTACCAAGTACAAACGAAAATCAACATCAACAAAACAACCTGTAGCACAAGATCTCCAGTTGTCAGTAAGGACGCAATATTTTAGATTTCTCCGGGCTCCCTAAACCCACCCTAATGCCACTGTTCTCAAGGTCCCCACAACTTGTGTTATGCAGTCCGTTTAGTATATGACATGATATCTTTAAATAATGTATCAAAAAATTATCTTGGCTAAAACTTCACGCATCATACAAGTTGACAATAAAACATTATTCCTTTTAAAACACGAACGAAAAATCAAGCGTCAAGCATAGATTATGAAACACTTTACAGCACATCTAGAATAACGAAACTTCACCGTTAAATAATGTAAAAGAAAACAGTTTAGAAAACATATATCACATTTAACAATCCCGATTTAGGATATACTTTCCATAGTCAAGAGTATGATTCTTTTGTGCAGCCTTGTATATGATCTGTAGATTTGCATATATACTACATAGCATGCTACAATTTAGTTCAGTTAGAAAATTCACTTATAGCAATTTTCGCCTAAAGATGGATATGTACTCGAATTCTTTTGTACAGCCCTGTATATTATCTAAAAGCCTACCACATATTAAGCTAAAATTTAATTCAGGTAAAAAAACGCATAACGCAACTTAAAATGCACCTCTAGCAGTTACCAATCATAAATGGTCCTGTTTATTGTTCTTTGTGTAATCCTGTATATAAATTAATTTATGATCCACAAACACATCTATTAGTATACTAAATATAGTTCAGCATGAAAATGCATAACACAATTAAAAACTATCCTTAAGCAGTTCACTCCCATATACAGTAATATTTATGAATTCTTTTGTATAACCCTGTATGATCAACAGAATTTATACACCCCACATACTATGCAAACATTTAGTTAAAATTAAAAACGGAAAGAAAAGTTTAAAACGCACTTCCAGCAATCATCGCTCATAGACAGTAAGTACTGTAACCGAATTCTTTTATTTGTCCCTGTAAATGAACGATAAATGCAATACACACCATACTTTTTAGCAAGAAACTTATAGTGCGCCTCAGTAATGCACATAAATTTCATTATCTTTCAAAGAGTACATTGAAAAAAATGAAATACTCAAAAATGAGTAAATCGATGTACTCATATCGAATTGAGTATGTTTGGATCAAAAATGAACCTATGCTTTCTTAATTTTAAACAAACTCATGTTATCAAACCTAAACAAAACGATAATTTTGTACTATGTATTGGTTTATTTCATTCATGACGGTATAAAAAATGTTTATTATTGTAAATATTAAATTATACGCAGTATTTTAAAATAATTTAAAAGTGCTTGAAAATAATGCTCTAGTCATAAAAATATACGATTTTGGTATCTTGATAATAATTTTGCTATTTTTCTTAATAAGTAATCACTTAAACGTTTCTTATTAATAATTTTCAGCAGAAAATAAATATCAGTACATTTTTACTTTAATTTGTAGGTTCAGGGGGCTGTACATAATGATTCTTATTTGAACACAACCATGGAATCGAAAATGAGTGCACGTGTTTCCCAATTTTGAGTACATTTGAATCGGAGCTATTTTGAGTATGTGACGTATTTAAAATTGAGTACTTTTTACTCAATTTTGAGAAACCTTTTTTTCAGTGTATAACAACATTAAAATATACTGCAAAAGCTCTTTCCCCGTAGACCATTGTGTAACAGAATTATTTTGGTTGACCCTGTAAGTGAATAATAAATGTTTTGCGCCCAATAATCTATAGAAAGCATGTTTTAATGCACTTCATAAGTACCTATAATTTCATTATGTTTGAAATGGTGTAACTTCATCAAAATGCACTTGAAACGATTTTTGCCCATTAATCGTAATGTAACGGAAAATACTTTTGATTGTCCCTGTAAACAAACTATAAATGCTACAAACTTCATTTTCAATAGCGATCGTTCTGCAGTAAACGTCAGTAATATATAAAATTTTCAGGGCAATCTGAATATATTTAGGACAGTTTGAGAATGGCCAGAGAGATAGACAAATCGAAGTCATAAACACTTTTTAACTATGTTGGAAAGTTTAGCTTTGAAAATAGGAGGAAATTGTGTCACATTTTCTTAGTCTATTAAAATACTAAATTGATTTCTATCTTCACTAAAATGGGAAAAAAATTAAAATAGGATTTAAATTTTGGAGGATCTATGTCTGGTCCTTGTGGGAATTCAGGTCCTGCCTGTCTCTGTTAGTGTTCAAATGATAGTTTAATATGCATTGGAATGACATAAAATGTGAACCTGGTTAATCGAGTAATAAACTGGAGATGGATCGAATGAAATATCATGTTTTCATCCCCAAAACATCGTTGATTAACAGTTTAAGAACGCTTCAATATAGTGATGGATCCACAATTAAGAGGCTACTTTACTCACGCGAAAACACCCACTCGCTAATGTTAATCCTATGGAAGACATTTTTCAAGATATCTTGTTTGCTAAAACACACATATACACATGAATAGCGCTGGCATTCAACTCTTAAAGGTATATACAAATTAGGGATGCACTGAATAGTGATTTTGGCGAATACCGAATATTCGGCCTACAGGCGAACCGAATACCGAATATTTGGCTAACCGAATAATAACTATTCGGCCGAATACCGAATATTCGGCTTGTCAAATACTTTTATATTTCAAAGTTTAAAGGCATTAAAATGTTAAATTTTAAAACAATTTTACATAATATTTAACACAAACTTTTATTTTGATAATCAAGAGCTTTCTTCAAGTGAACTTTATGCTGAAAAAAAATCTGCTTTGAGTTATTTAAGAAGAAGATAGTTATGAAACTTTTTTAATTAGTAAAATTTTAAATTTCATGGCTTCTTCTGAGAATTAAAACAAATGAATAAAATTTTCTTAAATTCTAAAGCAAACCTTTTAAAATCAAAGAGAAAGTGTGAAAAAATTGTACAGGATCATTTGTTTGTCAGGAGACTAAAGTAAAAGTAAATAAATAATACAATCTATTCAAATTTTATATGGTGGCAACTCAGCAAGAATAACTGTTCTACTCACTTTGATTAAGCAAGGAAGTTTTTAAATGCATCCTAGATCGGTGTCTGGAGTGGGCGATCCTTTTTAGAGATTGTAAACATTGTTCTTAAAATCTTAGCAAGAAACAGATTATTTACTGGACAATGTTCAGGAACTTGCATTTGTACATATAATTAATTCCTATGAAAATCCTCGTGATTGGTTAATTTTCTTAAATAATATTTAACAAACATAAAAAAATAATGTAAAAACATTCTCTTTTATTTAAATATATGATTATGTTTCTAATTATTCTGAATATCTTTATAAGTTGACTGTTAAACGTAAAAAAGTGGTATAAGGTCTTTAAAAATATGTTTTAAAAGTTTTTTTTAAGTATTCAGTTGGGCCTAATATTTCGATATTCAGCCAAACCGAATATTCGGTAGGCCGAATAGTTTGTTATTCGGCCAAGCCGAATATTCGGTGTACCGTATAGTTTGATATTCGACCAAACCGAATATTCGGTAACATGGCCGAACACAGAATAGAAACCGAATATTCGGTGCATCCCTAATACAAATATTATACAGACATACAATGAATACAATAAACCAAACTGGGGTGAAAAATTAGCCAGAGCCATGAATCGAACCTGGGACCACAGCGTACTAGGCTGTTGCTCTACCCATTGAGCCACTCCGACCAATACATGTGTCTGCAATTTTTTACTAATAAACCATGTTGGGGTTTATTATACTGGCTGGTGACTTTCCCGAACATGGTTTATTAGTGAAAAATTGCAGACCCAGGTATCGGCCGGAGTGATTCCGTGGTTAGAGCAACAGCCTAGTACGCTGTGATCCCAGATTCGATTCCTGGCTCTGGCTAATTTTTCACTCCAGGTGGGTTAATTGGATTTATTGTATGTGTATGTCTGTATAATATTTGTATATACCTTTATCTTGTTTGCATTTTAATCGTTTTAAATGTTTTTTTTTTTTTTTTTTTTTTTTTTTTTTTGGGGGGGGGGGGGGGGGGGGGGCGCTGAATTGCTGAGGTTGAGCTGTACAAAGGCAGTTTTTTACTTTTTTGATTTTCTTTGCAAATTTTTTAAATGCTGATACTTCCACTTTCGAAATCGGTTTCGAAAGAAAATTTATCCTAATAAAAAACCCTGAAAACAAAATCGAAAATGTAAAAAACGACCTTTATAGATCTCAGCTAGTCAATACCAAAAAAAAAAAAAAAAAATATCATTTAAAAATATTGAAATGCATCGGAAGATATCTTTAAAAATTTCTTCCACAGGATTAACATTAGTGAGAGGGTGTTTCCGCGTGAGTGAAGCAGCCTCTTAATATGATAGTAATTAATTTTATCATTTGTCATCGAAATTGGGAAGGATGACTGTAATAAAGCACTGAAGCATACTTTTTTCCCTCTTGCCGCTTCCCCATACTGCCCAGATACCGGAACTTACAACCCCAGCAAACTGTACCGGGACCTTCACGAAAGCAACTTCTCTTTTAGAAGAAAGTTGTTTTCGCAATGGCACCGATTGAGCCTGCATGACTCTAAGAAATTCCAAACAACTTGAAAGTGTATTCTGTAACTATTATATTCTTTTTTTTAACAATAATGTATGTAAATTTGTGGAGGTCTATAAAATTTTCCTGGTGATCTTGCGGTGTTCAAGGACAACGTCAATCTTATGTCTCTGATATCAGTTGATAAACATGAACACATTGTAGTAGTTTTTAATAAAGTGAATGAAGGCGATATTTTCAGTCCATATATTCCAGAAAACGAGTACAATTATTCAGAAAATAATATAACAATGAATTCGATAACTCTTCCACCATCGCAAGTTTTTAATGCCATGATTATTCATCGCATATCAAATAGCTTTGAAATGCACAGTTAACACAAAAACTTTTTAATGATTTACCCCAAGAAAATTAAAGGATTATTAAATTTTAAATATATGAGACGCTTAAAATCATAAAGGCGTAAGTTATATTTTCTTAAATGCTCAAAAACAAGTGCCTTCTGGGCACATTAGAATGAATTCCAGTGTTGTAAAATATTTTCGGTTGCTATCTACTAACATTTTCATGAAACTATCACTTATACCAACCTTCCTATTATAACCCTCTTAATCACCTATAGATCTCATACGAAGCTACTAACTTGAATTCATGAAAAACAGTGTTTTGAAACCAGTTTCCAACAAAATTTTGTTTCGACTGGGAAAATATCAAGGCTTCATAACATGGTATAATTTTTTTAAATACACAATCTAAAGTAAATTTTTTATTTATATAAATTTTAATAATGAATTTCTAAAAAGAATTCGGGACCATCGGACGAGACTTTTTGTCTCTTAAATATAATTGATTGTAAGTTTTTTTTAAGGCAATATAGGTAAACATTCATAAATACGTAATGTAATTCAAATTCGATCAAAATATCTAAGATGACTGAAGATGAAAGAAAATGATGATAATAATTAAAACTTTTATGCTTTAAATAGTTTAATAATGTGTATTGAAATTAGTAATCAGTATTAGTTTAATGCAATAGGTAATTTATTATTAAAATATTTCAAGAAATACAAAAAAACGTTATGAACTTGTATATGCTTATTTAAAGTAATTCAGTTAAAAGAATTTGTCTTGTAAATTCCGTTTCATGAACATTGTTTTGTATATGCTATGTTTACTAACTAAATTTAATTCTTCGACAGCACCTATCTATTAAAAAAAACACCAAGACTTAAAAAGAGAATTTTGCATCATTTTTTTCTCTCTTATTTTCAATGACAGATAATAATTTTATTAAAGAATTCAAAAAATAGTTTATGAAAGTTTTTATTTTTCAGCAAGGTGACCTTAAATAAAAAAAATTGTGAAAAAAGATAAAATGAAATTTAAGCATTTTATTTACCTTTTATTGGGACAAGTATCCTTGGAACAATTTTTACTCTTCCTTATATTTAGATATTAAATGCATTATAACCCTATTTTCAGAACTGGGATCTAGAAATTTGCCCCTTAAAAAGGGATGTCTCTTATTCGGAGTTGACATGTCTAAATAACCTCCATACAGTTAAGGTTACCTAACGTTCGGAGAGCTTTAAAAAAAAAAGTACAATATTGAACAAATACACATATTTTTAGTTCAATTGTAAAGTAGAGTGATGAAAAAACATAAAATCCTAACAATATTTTCATAACATTTTTTTAATGGGGTTTTTGTCTTTTTTTAGCAAAATTTCGTGCGTACGCCAGACAGCGTACGCTCAATTCAACTAAATATGTTTCAATTTCCTTTGTACTACAATACTATTACACTTACCTGTGCAATGAGCTTGGAGTTTTGCAATGTCTTCAGAATTAACTGAAATATTTGAAAATATGTCAAAAATACATATTTTTTTAATAAAATATTACCATTCTTTTATATTCGAGTACCAATAAAATAATTACATTATCATATAGAGCTTAGATTCTGGTTTGGAACATAGTGAATAATATGGAAAGCATTCTGACAAAATATCACTAAAATACGTTTACAACATTCTATGTAATGGAATTAATCCTCATGGAAATAACGGAACAATTTATTTTCCAGAAATCGCATTTAAAGATTACTTATCATATTGTTTCTTATCTATAAAATTAACCTAGAAGTGCCAATTAAGGCTTATTAGTGTTTTTATGTAAAAAACGTAATAGAATCATTCATAGAAACATTGTTTACATTTCTCCTGGCCTTACTACGCCCACTTCCGGTATTTGACTCATTACTTCCTGTTTATTAAATTGGCCATAACTCGCCTACTAGTAATTGTAGGAATAAAATTAAAACAGATTTGGAATTGTAAAATATTGCTCTTTCAAATAAAATAAACAAACAAACAAACACCAAAACGGTCATTTGAATGTAGGCAGGTACCTTAAGGCTCTAATCAGTCAACTCCCCAACCCCCCTCTCTAATGTTAAACCTATGAGGTTTGACGAGGTAATTTGTACGAGGGCGGTTCAATAATTATTGGGTCTCGTTTGTATAAAATATTTATACTGCGATGGTTGATGTAGGATATTGGAGCCTAATGTCTTAGATGCCTATATGCTCAGAACTGTAGCTGCTATATTAACATATATTTTTTCGTTTTAGGTGTGAGAGGTGTCACCTAGCTTGAAGGGGGGGGGGGGAGGCTGGTTTGGAGCTTATTGGGCCAGACCTGAAGCAGTTCTGTGATAGATGATCCCAAGTCCAAACGAGAGTACCCACGTCTCATCCACTATCACAAATATATCAAAGAACTGCTTCAGGTCTGGCCCCATAAGCTCCAAACAAGTCTCCCCCCAACCCCCCCCCCCTTTCAAGCTAGGTACTACCTCTCACACCTAAAACAAAAAAAAAAAATACGTTAATATGGCAGATACGGTTCTGAAATTGAGCATATAGGTATCTAAGACCTTAGGTTTCAATATTCCACATCAACCATCGCACTACAAATATTTTATACACACTCGGGACAATAATTATTGAACCACCCTCGTATATTTAAAGTATCACCTCGGTAAATTAATAATTGTAACCACTTTTTTATGTGTACTCTTCTTAAATGATGTATCTTTTCTTCTTAGTTGCCAAAACAGTTCTAAAACATACGCTTAAGGCGGCTTACGAAAATATTTTGAACTCTTATTTTCAACGAGCGCCCCCTGTCTCACCAAAAGCTAAACATTTTGTGGGTGTGTAAGATTTATCTCTATCCACATCAGGGGGTAGAGATGAAAGCGAGCAACTGGCCGATGATACTTTTGGCGCATTATCGCTTTTAGGTTGAGTGTTTTGGAACTTCACAAAAAAGTGGGTGGAGGGGGAAGTGATCTGACCACCGATGACAGGCTGTCCGCAGCTTACAGAAGAAATAAGAGAAGTCTAGGTTCCTCACCCTCAGGGAAGATGCAAGAGACTCAAATTTTACGAACAAAATCCGTGACCCTCTTCACAATCCTAAAAGCTGCGTTTTGATTATCCTGCAAAAGACCATCTAGAAAAACCCATAAATTTTATCTTTGAACTAAGGAGTAGCTCCCGACAGAAATGACAAGAACAACCGATTGCTAGATTTGGCGTTTAATCGCCAATGTAATAAATGTACTTTAGGTGCTTTTTATTATTTATTATTTTCTGTTATTCTCAATTCAATTATATATATATATATTAAACAAAAACATAATTTGAAGAATAAATTAAAAAAAAACAGAATTTATTTCTTACATTGTTTAAGCCTGAGAAGGGAGAGATATTAAGTTATTTTATTCAATTAGTTCTACATTTAATGTTAATTTTTTGTAACAAATTAGTTAAGCCAATTGAAGATTTAAAAAAAAAAAAAAAACTAGAGAACAGGAATTCTGCTTTATCAGAATGTAGTGTCGCCTCCGGCATTTCCATTACTTCATTTTCTTCTGATGGACTGATGGCTTCTATTATTATGAAACAGCCATTATAAATGAAGTGTTAGGTGAAGATGAAAAGCAGACTTAAAAAGTTAGAACTCTGATTTTCTGGTCAGAATGGGGGGGGGGGGGGGGGAGAAATGGCCAAAATTGTTTTTTACAGCTGCTCTTTCATCTTCACCTAACACTTCATTTATAATGGCTGTTTCATAGTAATAGAAGCCACCAGTCCATCAGAAGAAAAGAACTCGGTTAAGCGGGACTCTACTGCAGTACAAAACATATTTAAATTTTAAGACTTGAAGCACACGTTTTATTTTATGTAAAATGACGTCATTCGCATCCGCTTAAGAATTTCACACACCGACAGTAAAGCATGCATAGTACATCACTATCGCGAAATAATGCACAAATGCAGCAAAAAGATATCGTCATTCAAGAAAATAGAAAAAAAACAAAAAAAAAACGGCTATCTAATGATTCATCGATACTTACAATTAAATATAGTATATAATAGCTCCATTGTTTTAACAGAAATCATTCGTTTATATTTTTTTTCAAAATAGCACGCATTTTAATTACATTTTCTTTCGGTTGTTATGAGAAAATGGCAACAAAAATATATAATTAATATTTTAAAACTATTTTTCCTTTGCTTTCTACAGAAATGGATAAAATGCCGTTGCCAATATTAAACAAATGGCTCCAAAAACTACAAAATAATAATAATAATAATAATAATATTTCAAAAACACATGGAGATACAGTTTTCAAACAAAGTGCATTTAAAAGAACCTTTTTTTTTCCCAATACGACGGTATAAGAACTAAAAGTGTGCGATGCTTAGAAGTTTAAAAAATTGCTAAAGAGTATTTAATCGTAATGATTTGTTTTGCAGCTAGCCTTGATAAGCTAACGTTATTTTTTGGACACAAAATAAGCTGGGAGAAAGAAATAGCATACCGGACCGGAGGTTTAAAAAAAAAAATCATACAATATGATACTTAAAACACCTTAAAAAATGAGATTCCGTTCAAATGAAATCGAAATAAATCTTCGACTTCTTCCATTTTTAATTGGAAATATTTGTATTGCAGATTTTGTATTATGTTTATAACAATTCTGAAAAAAATGATAAGATGCATGCAAAATACAAAACTTAAAAAAGTCTAAGATTTATTTCGATTTCATTTGAACGGAATCTCACTTTTTAGCGCGTTTTAAGTATCATATTGTATAATTTTTTTTTTTTTTAAATCTTCAATTGGCTTAACTAATTTGTTACAAAAATTTAACATTAAATGTAGAACTAATTGAATGAAATAACTTAATATCTGTCCCTTCTTGGGCTTAAACAATGTAGGAAATAAATTTTGTTTTTTTTTTAATTTGTTCTTCAAATTATGTTTTTGTTTAATATGTCTAGTTTTTTAATAACTACAGCACTCAGACGAATGCATTTCAAAATTAATAGAGAGTATCATCATCAGGCTTTGATGTATGCGGTATTGCATAACAATATGGGATGTAGTTTACCAATGTGTAATTCAAATGTTTCACCACTGTAGTAATGCAGGTTGCGGTAGTTTGGGCAAAAACTTCCAATCTGGACGTAAAAAATCTATAATAAAAGCATAAAAAATTAACTTAACTTAAATTTTGATACCCTATTTCCCACTCAGGAACGCTTTGAATGTAAATGCAAATTGTGTTGAATCCTTACTGCTAATATGTAACAATATTATAGCTGTGATTCAGTAAAAAATAAAAAAATAAATGTTTTACTTAAATTTTTAAACCTTATACTCACCCAAGGGGTGATGTAAACACATCTGAAAATTATTACCTAAGTTTAACTTGGGGTATAAATAGTTCTCATCTTGGAAAAAAATACATTTTAAAATTTAAGTTATGTAATTCCCCACTAAGTTCGCTACCTGCGTAAAAATAGCTATTCATTAGAAACTTTTTACTAAAATATAAACTTGACCAAAGCAAAAAACTTATTCTGAAAATAACCCTTATTATTTCCACTATGACGCCATATTCACCTTTTTAATTAAAAAAAAAAAACTAGCTCAGTTTAATTTTTTACGTGAAAATCTTTCAACTAAAAAAAAAAAAATTATTGTTACGGCTTTTGAAATTTTTGCAACAATGAAGTAAAAATGTTACATTTTCTATGAAAAATGTCCGTTGATTTTCAATGAAAAAAGCGAAAATTGCAATTATTAAGAAAAATATTTGAATAATGCAAAAAAAAAAAAAATTGGCCCATGTTTCTCTCTGGGTTATAATTCACGCATATGAAAAAGCATTTTATCATTTGTTTTGACCCCGGCGTCAGGCAAACGTTTTTACACTTTAAATTTATAATATCATTAGAATTAGTAAAGAATAAAAAATGAATGGCATCAGGGACAAAAAGGTGGGAAGAAAAAATGAAAAAAGTTATGATCTCCATAGGCTTTTCCATGTTAAATTAACATTGAGAAGTGACACTGGAAATAAATAAGTATTGCGCTGCCGCGCAATACTTATATATATATTTTCTCAATTATATATATATGTATATATATATATATATAGCCATGATATAATTACAAATCATCATATATTCCTATTACAATAATTAATTTAATAAATTTAGCAGCAAATTATAACTGTAACATTATACAAAATACAGATGGAACCCTATACATGTAATATTAATTACATGTAATATAATATACATGTAGTATTGCGCTGCCGCGCAATACTTAAATATATATTTTCTCAATTATATATATATATATATATAACCATTAATTAAACATAACCATCCACCGTCAATTATTATGAATTAAAGCTGTAAGTATTAAAAAAAAAAATTGATATAAGAATTATTATGGAAGAAAAAGAAAAAAGTGGAAACCGACAAAAATTGAAAAGCTTATACATTATATATATATACACATGTATGTATATGTATGTATATATATAGCCATAATATAATTACAAATCGTCATATATTCCTATTACAATAATTAATTTAATAAATTTAGCAGCAAATTATAACTGTATCATTATACAAAATACAGATGGAACCCTATACATGTAATATTAATTAAGCAAAATCCACCAATTAGCCAGCACATATATATTAATATAATTACAAATCATCATCTATTCCAATTACAATAATTAATTTAATAAATTTAGCAGCAAATTGTAACTGTAAAATTGATAACTTATCAACAGCAGTTAGATGATTTTGTTAAAATGATATTAAATAAATACCAAGAAAGATGACAAACATGTAGTATCAAATGGAAATTCTTAGAATTAGGTATCAAGAAATTACAATAGTAGAAATCTTATGATAACACACTAATTTTTTGCGCAAATGCATCAATAAACCCAGCGCATAAAAAAATTATTTAAAAAAAAATTTGCTAACGTCGCAAAACATTTAGCTAACAGAAATTATATATTTATGAAATATATAAAAGATATCATTAAAAAGAAATTGCGTTTCAGAAAGAATTCTTGCTATTCTAAATGAAAATAAAATAACAAATAGTGATCATTAATACACTTGAGCTTAAGCAGCATAGAAATTTGAAAGATAAAATATAGCCATAATATAATTACAAATCATCATCTATTCCAATTACAATAATTAATTTAATAAATTTAGCAGCAAATTGTAACTGTAAAATTGATAACTTATTAACAGCAGTGAGATGATTTTGTTGAAATGATATTAAATAAATACCAAGAAAGATGACAAACATGTAGTATAAAATGGAAATTCTTTATATATATATATAATATATATATATATATATATATATATATGTGTGTGTGTGTGTGTATGTGCACTCTCCTACCCTCCCTTTTGAGTACCTAAAGTGGTTTAAACACCAACGTAAGGAGTAACCAATTTCAATTCGAGTAACTTTTGCCGGTTACTCGATTTGTTTAAGCATACCATGACGTTCCTGAAGCATTTTTCTATGCATTGCACCACTTTTTTCGAAGTTACTCAGAAAAGCGTTATTCCACAGTCATTCATACACACCGTGTGTTATGTAAAATCTAAAATCTGTATAACGCCATCTGGCGGTGTGTAAAAATGCAGCCTCAAACCCAGGGAGTTTCCTAACGATTACTCGGTAAAACGGTAATAGTCCAATAATGGCAACCCTTGTGTGTTTGGTTTCTTTGGTAATACAGGTTTGCTATATAAGATTTTCCTCTCTATTTAGCGGTTACTCACTAAAGCGGCAATAATTCAAGAATGGCAACTCTTGTGTGTTTAGATTCTTTGGTAATTCAGATTGGCTATGTAAGTTTTTCCTCTCCATTTAACTACATTTTTGATAGAAGAATATCTGTCTATATAGTTTTTTAAATATAACGAAAAAAATCAAATTAGAAATTCACGATTTTATTAAACGTAGCTTTCAAGCGTGAATTTCTCACGAAATAAAGATTTGAAATAACTTAAAATATTCAATGAATGAAATAAAAATAGACCTAATATTAATAGCGTAAATTGTCAATATTTCAACTAAATTCATTTTAAACATCCCCTCCCGGCGCCAGTCGGAACAATAGGTTATTTCTTCTTTTTTATTCTTTTAAAGATACAATGTGTCAGATTTAATAAAAATTAAACAAATTGGTGTTGTTCCTCCTAAATTTATTATTTTGTTAAGAAAGTTAATTTGAAGCAAAATTTTAAATTTCCTTACCGATTGCAATTAAATGCATATGAGATAGCTGTAGCAAATTTGTCAAGCAATTATTGAAATTACCTAATAAAAATACCCACTGGCTATAATATATTCCCTATTTCATACAAGGTCTGAACACAAATCATTCAATGAAAGACATCAAAATTTTTAAATGTCTCGTCTAGCAAAATAAACAACTTTTATTGAAATCAAAGAATTTTAACTTAATCTAATAATGAGTTGATGGATTGAAAATATATTTCCTATAACTGTAAAGTTGTTCGAATTTTCAAATGACCATTATTATCGAATTGAAATTCCCAAATTTCGTTCTAGTCTTCTTTTTTTTTTTTTTTTTTGACGTTCTTGTGGCAACGCAAGGTTATATGATGATACTAAGCAACATATGATGATACTAAGATACAATTACGATACAAATGAGGTTCGAATGCAAACCATTCAATGAATAACAATAAAATTATTTTAGTATGTCTGTCACCAAAGTAAACAACTCCCAATGAATTTAATGAAATCGTTAGAAATTTACCATGTATTTCTAAAAACTGAACATAAAGATTCTTTGACCATAGTGTCTGTCATTTAGATTTTCAAAGGGTCGTTATTTACAAACAAATTTCCGATTTTTTAAAATTAATGAACAAACCCAATATAATTTACTTAATAAAAAAAAGAAAACAAATATTTTTCTTTTCCACCTGAGCAAATACAACTTGTATATTGTAATAATTCCTTGTAGAGCAGCGGGTCAAATATCATTTTGAGGGCCAATCTTCTGTCTATCCATAGAAATTGTTCATAAATAGTATGCTTAAGTAACTACTACTAATCTTCATGCCTTTTGTACATATACATAAATTTTATACCATGCAGCATTCACTGTAGCATATGGGATATCACAGTGGCGTACACAGGATTTTATTTCGGGGGGGGGGGGACTTAAATTTCCCTAATGTTCTAAATTTTACAAAACACGTTGAATTGTGTTGTAAACGGAAATCATTTTTGGCAATAGGACCGTAGCCAGAGGGGGGAAAGGGTGGTTCTGTTCCGAATTTTCCAAAAATTTACGGCATGGCTTGAGGTTCCGTCAATTTGGACTTAAATATATCCCGATTTTTGACAAATGGTCCCGAAAAAAATATCAATTTCGTCAATGTCTGATGACATTGAATTTTCGGAGAGAACGAGAAAATATAAAACAGGTGTGTCTTGCGGTTTAAAAACGGGACTGAGAATTGTGATAAATGAGCAATTTTTTATTTTTATTTTTTATCTACGATTTTTATGCCATCCGACGTAAAATTTCATACTCTCTCAGAATCTGTCTTTATTTCTTAATTTCGACAATTGGAAGCCAAGATAATAATTCCAGAATTTCATTTTTTGCACGGCAGACTACGTAACACGGAAAGAAAAGGATATACATTTTTACACTAGCGTTTGATAATCGCAGTATAAATTTTTTTAACTTTTGATTTTACAAATTTGGTTCTTTCGCGTCTGAATGTTATTTCGTGCGCTGGTACATAAAATCTAAATTTAAAAAAAAATCGGACAACAATTTTCCGATTTGCGAAAAAATCGATTTTTAAATTTATAAAAGAGATGCTTTTGCTCGCACAGACAATTGATGGGAATTTGTTAAATTTCGGAAAAGTGAAGAACCGATCGCTTTTAAAGAATGACATAGTTTATAACACATAATAAGAACTTTATAAATTTAAGTTAAGTTGAATTTTTGTTAAGGGGGGGGGGGGGGGGGCTCCATCGAAAATCGCCTCCTCCCTCGAGTAGTATACCTACTGAGAGGTTGTTTAACAGAGTTTCGGTCAGATACAGTTTTGTTAAGAATAGAGTGCGCTCCCTAGTGGTGGAATGTGGAACTAACAGTCCGCGCTTTTTTGAAAATTAGGAAACCTAACACGGCGATCTGTTTTAAACTTTAAGATAGTTTATAACACACGATAAAAAAAAATTATCAAAAAGAATGGCGCGTCACATTTAGGGAGGGGAGGGGGGGGGGAGAGTCGCAAACAAAATTAGGAAATATAACAAGGCGATCTGTTTGAAATTTTAAGATAGTTTAGGGAGGGTTTACCATAATTTAAAAGGGGTTCCATGGCGATAAATGTACTACGCGTTTTGAAAGCAATGTTAAACGAAACCCTCTGGGTCGATCTGTGATCACACTTACCACCTGTTTTCTATTTGAATACACGTGGGGCATTTTCCCAGAACCCACAGATTTAAACGGCCCGAAAATTTCTCATGTTTCATATGAATAAGGGACTAATTCGGGAGGGAGCTGTAACCCCATTAGCCCTATTCCAGCTATTTGGTTATACTGTGGTACCACTATGCTCTAATATGGGACTAAAGAGTATGTTGTAGTTGAATGATGGGAGGGAAAATTGCAAATTTCTCTCAAGCAGAAATGTTAACAAATCAGCACTTTTTTTTCATTTTCGACATTTTTTGAAGGGAGGGGCCTGTAACCCCAACAGTCTCCTTCCCCATTTTTGAGTATGCTGTAGTGTCAATGTGGACTAATAAGGACTAACGAGAATTGCTAATCCTCTGTATAACAGAAAATTAAATTACAAATTTATCTCAAACAAACAAAACAAAAAAAATCAGCACCTTTTTCATTTTATTTTCAGCTACTTCGTAAGGAGAGCTGTAACCCATTACCCCCTTTCAACGTCTTTGGGCAACTGTGCACTGATAAGACTGAAGAGAAGTGAGTGGCTGTTCCGTTGAATGATAGGAGGGAAAAAATTATAAATTTCTCTCATCTCAAACAGAAAGAAAACAAATCAGCGCATTTTTCATTTCAATTTCCACTGTTTCGAAAGAGGGCCTGTAACCCCATCAGACCCCTTCCCCTCGTTGGGTTTACTGTGGTGTAACTGTGCTCTGATATGGGACTAATCAGAATGGCTAGTTTGTTGTATTGCAGAAAACAAAGTTACAAACCTATCTCAATCAAAAAGAAAAAAACAGCGTTTTTTTAAAATATCATTTTCGACTATTTTGGGAGGAGGCTGTTGCTCACTTCTTTGGGTATAATGTAATGTCATTCTGCACGAATGTGGAACTAAAGAGAAGAGAGCGGCTAGTTTGTTGAATGATAAGGAGAAAATGCAAATTTATCACAAATAGAAAGAAAACAAGCACTATTTTTTCATTTCATTTTTACTATTTAAGGAGGAAGGGGCTGTAATTCCATCAGCCCTCCCCCTCCCCCTCTTTCGGTATGCTCTGATGTCAATGAGGACTAACATGGAGCTAACGAGAATGGCTATTCCGCTGTATGACAGAAGAAAAATTTCAGATTTATCTAAAAAGATAAGAATTTCAGAAAACAAAATTATAAATCTATCTCAAACAAAAAGAAAAAAAAAATCAGCATTTCTTTCATTTCATTTTCGGCTATTTTGGGAGGTGTCTGTAACCCCATTAGCCCCTTTCACCTCTTTGGGTATAATGCAGTGTCACTGTGCACTAATATGGAACTAAATAGAAGAGAGCGGCTAGTCTGCTGATTGATAGGGGAAAAATACAAATTTATCTAAAAAAAAAAGCAACACTTTTTTCATTTCCGACTATTTTGTGAGGGAGCAGCAACTCTATTATCCCCACTTCCACCTTTTTGGGTATAATGTGGTGTCACTGTGCACTAATTTGGAACTAAAGGGAAGGGAGTGACTAGTCTGTTAAATGAAAGGGGAAAAATACAAATTTATCTCAAACAGAAAGAAACAAAAATCAGCACTTTTTTCATTTCATTTTCGACTATTTCGAGAGGAGGAGGCTGTAATTCCATCATCCGTCTCCCCAGCTTTGGGTATGCTGTGATGTCAATGTGCAGTAATATGGGGTTAACGAGAGAATGGCTATTTCGCTGTATGACAGAAGAAAAAATTTCAGATTTATCTAAAAAAAGTAAGGAAGAAACACTTTTTGTATTTAATTTTCGACTATTTCGGGAGGAAAGAGCCTGTAACCCCATCAGCCCCCTTTCTCTTCTTTGGTGACAATGTGCACTAATATGGGTCTAATGAGAATGACTAGTCCGCTGCATGACAGAAAAAGTTAATTTGTTTTCCAAAAAAGAAGCAGCAAAAAACAGCCCTTTTTTCATATCACTTTCGAAAATTTCAAGGGTCGGGGGGTGGCTGTAGTCCCTTCAGCCCTTTCCCTTGGGTACGCTTTGGGATATCACAATTTTAAGAAACTATCTAGTAGAAAAACTAATAGGAAACTAATAGAAAAATTGATGGATTGGTTTCTGAGATATAAGTTTGCAAACTTCATTTTTGTTTATCTATGAATGTCACAAAATGTCTAAAAGAACACCCCGTTCCCCCCGCATTGATCATCATGAATTGTTTTAACTTGCTTTGTTAAGAGGAAAACACCAATAATTTAACTTGAAAACAATGTAGTACTATGTTTATAGAATAAAATGTTAACCATTAGATTTTTGATGATGTAGCTCATTCTTTTATATTCGGGGGGGGAGGGGGGGGGGAGCTAGAGCTAAAGAGAGGAAACGCTCTTCCTTAATGTTTAAAAGTCTTTTTTGTGAAAGAGAATATTTGTAATTTTTGGCCAATTTTACTCATTACGGCACCCTAATTCCTGCCATGGTGAACTCGCTCAAATGAGGTGGCTCTGCATGACCGTGCATTAGTCAAGCTCATAACGATAACTTTTAAGAACACTTTCCCAAAGCCATGTATATTATCAGCAGAATTTATAAACACTATACAATTGAAATGAGTGCAGCTAATATTAAAAACACATACAAGACATAAAAATGCACTTTTAGTTATGTAAGTATCGCTCATAAACAGTAATGAAACCTAATTTCTGTCTAATGCTCTAAATAAGTTACTGTTGACATCTTTTAGTGTATCCTTGTAAAATATTTATAAATACCACAGCTACACACTCTACATTTTACAGAAAACATGTTGTAATATACCTCAGTAACTGGAAGTGATTAAAGCAATTCCCAACTGGACAGTTGCCCTATGGTCTCTGACTTTTTGGCTCTGAAATTTAGTATGCAACGTTAATAAAGCTGATATTTTAAATCTATTTTATTCTAATGTTAATCTAACTAATCAGGGAAACGCCTTATCAGAATGAACCTATTTACAACATTTGCAGCAAATCGGATAAATCTGCATGAAAAATACATTTATCTAAATTAAGGGGGGGGGGGATTATACCCCGTCCCCCTTAATACTTAACCAATGAATGCCAAAAACTAATCTGGGGATTATCAGATATCCTTATTAATCCTTATCAGAATGAACCTATTTACAAAATTTGAAGCAAATCGGATATTTCTATCAAGAGTTATCGCTTTACGTACATACATACATACAGAACCTGCCGGCACATTAGCTCTCGGGCATTGATAGCCTGCGAGCTAAAAATGAAAGGAAATTCATCAACAACCTTCCACAGTCTCAGCATTCCCACCTCAATATATATATATATGTCGTAGGCTAATTGAGAAATCCGGCTCTTTGAAAAGAGCCGGGCTAATTGGAGAATCCATCTCCCTTTTTCCAATTAGCCTGATATTTTTCAGGCTTATTGCAAAGAGCCTAGAAAGCGTTAGGCTAATTGAAAAATGACCACTTATTATCCGATCAGGGTGATATTTTTAGCTCACAGGCTATCAAAGACTGAGAGCTTATGTGCCCGCCGATTCTGTATGTAGGTGTGTACGTACGTACGTATGTACGTAACACGATAACTCTTGATAGAAATATCCGATTTGCTTCAAAAAAAATTTTCTAGGTTCATTCTGATAAGGTGCTTCCCTGATTAGTTTTTGGGGTTCATTGGTTAAGGATAAAGGGGGAAAAGGGGGGCTAGTCCCCCCCCTTCGTTAATTTATATACATGGGTTTTTCATGCAGAAATATTCGATTTGCTCCAAATTTGGTATACCGGTTTATAGTGTTAAGGAGCTTCCCTGATTAGATTTGGAAGCTCACTATTTAAGTATAAAGGGGGGAAAGGGGGGCTACCCCCTTAATTTAGATAAATCGGTTTTTTCATGATGAATTATTCGATTTGCTCCAAATTTGGTATACCGGTTTATTAAGTTAAGGAGCTGCCTTGATTTGATTTGGAGGTTCATTAGTTACATATAAAGGGAGGAAAGGGGGGGCTATCCCCCCCCTCCGTAATTTAGATAAATGGGTTTTTCATGCAGAAATATGCGATTTGCAATAAATTTGGTATACCGGTTAATTGTGTTAAACAGCTTCCCTGATTACATTTGAAAGATCATTATCATGTATACAGGAGGGAAAGGGGGCAATTGCCTCTCCCTTTAATTTAGATAAATGCGTTTTTCATGTAGAATTATTCGATTAGCTCAAATTTGGTATACTGGTTTATTATGTTAAGGAGATGGCTTGATTAGATTTGGAGGTTTATTAGTTAAATATAAAGGGAGGAAAGGGGGGGGGATAGACCCACTTAATTTAGGTAAATGGGTTTTTAATGCAAAATTATTCGATTTGCTCCAAATTTGGTATACCAGTTTATTATGGTAAGGAGCTTCCCTGATTAGATTTGGAAATTCATTAGTTAAGTATAAAGGGAGGAACGGGGGGGCAGACCCCCCCCCCTTAATTTAGTTAAATGGGTTTTTCATGCAGAGTTATTCGATTTGCTCCAAATTTCGTATACCTGTTTATTATGTTAAGGAGCTTCCCTGATTAGATTTGGAGGTTCATTAGTTAAGTATAAAGGGAGGAAAGGGGGGGCTAGACCCCCCCCCCCCTTAATTTTGATAAATGGGTTTTTCATGCAGAGTTATTCGATTTTCTCCAAATTTCGTATACCGGTTTATTATGTTAAGGAGCTGCCTTGATTAGATTTGGAGATTTATTGGTTAAGTATAAAGGGGGGACAGGGGCTAGTGTCCCCTTAATTTAGATAAATGGGTTTTTCATACAGAATCATTCGATTTGCTTCAAATTTGATATACCAGTTTATTACGATATGGCTTCCTTCATTTGATTTGGAGTTCATTGGTTAAGTATAAAAGGGGGGAAATCGGGGCAATTGCCCCTCCCCTTAATTTAGATAAATGGGTTTTCATGCAGAATTATCTTATTTAGTTTAATTTTTTTTCAACCGGATCCGAACTTGAAGGTTCCATTTTAAGTCAACCCGAAAACCGACCACAACCAGGTTTCGGATTGACTTCAATTAGAACTTTCAGTTTCGGATCGGGTTGCCGGTGGACGAAGATTATTTCGTCTGGCTTGCATCGGGTTATATTTCTTTGGAATATTTTTGTCGGTTACGATTTTGTTCGGGACGGGTTTCAGGTTGACTTCGAATGGAATTTTTAGTTTCTGGTAGCGTTGCGTGTCCACGGAAACTAATTTGTCTTGTTCGGATCCGGTTATGGATCTTTGGAATATTTTTGTCGGTTATCAGATTTGGATCGGGATTTCGGGTTTTTTCAAATGGAACTCTCAGGTTCGGGTCGGCTTGCGCGTAGACTGAAATAATTTTGTCTTGCTCGAATCGGGGTACGGTCTGTTGTAATTTATTTTTCGGGTTTGGGTAGGGTTATGCGTTAATAAACCTAATAGAAAAAAATTGCCCAGTTAAACTGATGGCATTGAGCTCACAAGCTATTCACAGTAATTGTATATTATACTCTTATTTCAAAGAATAATGCCCCTCGAAAAATAAATGAAGGTATTAGTCCCGTTGCTCCCCTTTCTACTTAACCAAAGAACCTCCAAATCTAATCAGGGAAGCTACTTAACATAATAAACTGGTATACCAAATTTGAAGCAAATCAGATAATTCTGCATGAAAAAACCATTTCACTAAATGAAGGGGGGGGGGGGGGTATTAGCTCCCCCATTTCACCCTTTATGCTGAACCAATGAACTTTCAAATATAATCAGAAAAGCTCCTTATTAGAATGAACCTAGAAAAAAAATTAAACTAAATCAGATAATTCTGCGTGAAAACACATTTATCTAAATTAAGGGGAGGGCAATTGCCCCCCTTTCCCCCCTTTTATACTTAACCAATGAACCTCAAAATCAAATGAAGGAAGCCATGTCGTAATAAACTGGTATATCAAATTTGAAGCAAATCGAATAATTCTGTATGAAAAACCCATTTATCTAAATTAAGGGGACACTAGCCCCTGTCCCTCCTTTATACTTAACCAATAAATCTCCAAATCTAATCAAGGCAGCTCCTTAACATAATAAACCGGTATACGAAATTTGGAGCAAATCGAATAACTCTGCATGAAGAACCCATTTATCTAAATTAAGGGGGGGGGGCGGGGGGGTCTAGCCCCCTTTCCTCCCTTTATACTTAACTAATGAACCTCCAAATCTAATCAGGGAAGCTCCTTAACATAATAAACCGGTATACGAAATCTGGAGCAAATCGAATAACTCTGCATGAAAAAGCCATTTATCTAAATTAAGGGGGGGTCTAGCCCCCCTTTCCTCCCTTTATACATAACTAATGAACCTCCAAATCTAATGAGGGTAGCTCCTTAACATAATAAACCGGTATACCAAATTTGGAGCAAATCGAATAATTTTGCACTAAAAACCCATTTACCTAAATTAAGGGGGGGGGGTCTAGCCCCCCTTTCCTCCCTTTATACGTAACTAATGAACCTCCAAATCTAATCAAGCCATCTCCTTAACATAATAAACCAGCATACCAAATCTGAGCTAATCGAATAATTCTACATTAAAAACGCATTTATCTAAATTAAGGGGAGAGGCAATTGACCCCTTTCCCCCCCTTTATACATAATAATGATCTTTCAAATGTAATAAGGGAAGCTGCTTAACATAATTAACCGGTATACCAAATTTATATCAAATCGCATATTTCTGCATGAAAAACCCATTTATCTAAATTACGGGGGGGGGGTAGCCCCCACTTTCCTCCCTTTATATGTAACTAATGAACCTCCAAATCTAATCAAGGCAGCTCCTTAACTTAATAAACCGGTATACCAAATTTGGAGCAAATCGAATAATTCATCATGAAAAACCGATTTATCTAAATTAAGGGGGTAGCCCCCTTTCCCCCCTTTATATTTAAATAATGATCTTCCAAATCTAATCAGGGAAGCTGCTTAACACAATAAACCGGTATACCAAATTTGGAGCAAATCGAATATTTCTGCATGAAAAACCCATTTATATAAATTAAGGGCGGGGGGACTAGTCCCACTTTTCCCCCTTTTTCCTTAACCAATGAACCCCCAAAAATAATCAGGGAAGCACCTTATCAGAATGAACCTAAAAAAAAAAATTGAAGCAAATCGGATATTTCTATCAAGAGTTATCGTGTTACGTACATACATACGTACGTACGTACACACGTACATATACAGAATCGGTGGGCACATAAGTTCTCAGGCTTTGATAGCCTGTCAGCTAAAATATCACCCTGATAGTGGTCATTTTTCAATTAGCCTAACGCTTTCTAGGCTCTTTGCAATAAGCCTGAAAAATATCAGGCTAATTGGAAAAAGGGAGATGGATTCTCGAATTAGCCCGGCTCTTTGCAAAGAGCCGGATTTCTCAGTTAGCCTACGACATATATATATTTCGCATTTTGCATCATCTGGTGTTTTTCACCCCTGTTCTTTCATTTTGATACAAAGACTTACGAAAGGGCTCCATTATGAAACATTGGAGAAAATTTACTTTAGATATGTGTGCTTTAAATTGCGTCGATTTTTTTCATGTCATGTGCATACTAAAACATGACGTTCTAAACGTTTAAGACGGTTCTTAAATAATAATAATAATAATAACAACAATAATAATAATAATAATAATAATAATTCCAGTAATAGCCCGAAACTTTGAAACATTTTCAGACTATCTTTTAAATATAAAAGCTTGCTACTTGCAGACATAGTTCTGGCAGTAATTTGTAATAGATCATTTTTTTTTTATAAATGAATCACTTCTTTAGTTATAAACGATTGTAGTATTCGGACGATGCTTTTTCCTTTTCTATATTGTCGTCTACGAAAATCGGCCAAAGAGAGATTGAATTAAATCCTACATTTAATGCAGCGCAATGTGCATAAGAACGCATTTTACCTAAAAAAGATTATTCTTCATCTATATATTACTAGCAAGCTTTGCCCGTTACACCGATCGGTTTCGCCAAACTAACTTTGAAACAAATGAAAAATTTTAATGAATTTCACCATGTGTTTTAAAGTAATATGGAACGTTATCTGTCTTTCTGTATTGCTGAAAACTATACGAATGGCATTGTGATCTAATGGCATTGATATCTAATGTGTTAGGTGAAATTTGTTCTGTTAAGGATCGACTCCTTTTGTTGATCATTTATTGTAAATTTGATATAAAATGATATGCAAAATGCTAAAATCTCCCCTAAAATTACCTAATTAACAGTGCAAGTCCCATCAAAATCCATTTAGCAGAATTCACGTTATCAACAGCCGGAAAAATTTTTCCAATTGCATTTTATATATATATAGTAAATATTATAAATCCCAAATATTTCACCAGATGCACTGATTTTCTGTCAAGTAAGCTGAGGTTACTCGAAGATGCAATATTTTACCAATTCCTACGCACAGCTCTTTTAGTTACTCAATAATGCAATCTTCTGCCGTGTGTTACGCAGCAATATAAGTTACACGGTGACACGGTATTTTGCCAATTACTATACACAACTATCTCAGTTACTCGATAATGCGATATTTTGTCGATTTATACACACAGTGATATAGTAAGTTACTCAATGGTACGTTTTTTTTTCTATTCCTACACACACTATCTAAGTTACTCGATTTCGCAATCTTCTACCGTCCTCATCTAACCTGACGCCGTTCTACCGTCACAGCAATTTAAGTTACTCAGCGATACGGTATTTTGTAAATTACTACACACAACTATCTCAGTTACTCGAGAACGCGACCTTCTGCCCATCTATAACACAAAGCCATTTAAGTTACTCCATGATATGGTATTTTACCAATTCTTACACTCAACTATTCATTTACTCGATAATGCGATCTTCTGCCCTTCTCTACACACATTAAGCAAAGTTACTCGATGATACTGTCGTTTATCTAGTCATAATAGCGCTGATAATATCATAAAAAGGGAAAAGATTAAGTGAGAGGAGATGGGACTCGCAAGAATTCGGCCGTTTTCGTTTTGTGAAATTTTTGAATGGTCTGCAGACCTACGTCGATTAATGTTTTAAATCGAAATTAAAGGATAAAGCAAATATGAACTAGATATATAATCAATATAATATTTTAAATATTTTAATTGTAGTTGGTCGTAGTTTAAGCGGGCTTTGCCTCTTGAAGACTGAAAAAAAGCTGTTTTTAGCTTTTTTTTTTTTTTTTTTTTAAGAATAGTAATGAAAATTTGTGTTCCGAAATTTTTGCATGTAATTTATTATCATTTGAAGGATATTGCATTTTTTTTAAATCAAAAATTGATGACGTAAATTGAGTTGCGTATGTGATGCGCGTCGGACCGGGCTCTTTCCGGTCTCCCGCGTCTTCTCCACCCTCGGGTGGTGTCCAGTTGTGGGGGACGGGCGGGACTCCGGACCCTCCAACCCCTAGCGAGGCGGGATCTATCCCGTCTAGGTGGAGCTTTCCGTGCCCGCCTGGGGTCGCTAGCGGCACTTGTCTGGTCTCCTTTGACTCCCAGCGTCGAGCCGCGAGGGGTTCCGCAGGTGAGCGGGGAGATTTGGGGGAAAAGCCCGGAGAAGGGACGCTTTACGTCCGGAGGGGGGTTTTCCTGCCCCTCCAGGCTCTTCCGCTAGTGGCGCCTTCATACTCCATTGGTTGGCTCGCATAAATGTCTTTGCCGGATAATGGTATTTGATCTTGTGAGCCCTCCGTAAAGTAACTCCGGCTCGGGAAACCTCATGTAGGTTCGTGGGCCCGGCTCCTTTATAGGTGTCCGGTTCCTGCGGGCTGTCGGGGCGTACCGGGTCGGGAACCGAGAGAAGGGACCATTTGGCTCTTCTAGCTGCGTGGTGAGGATTGTCGTATTCGACCAATTCATTTATCTTGGGAATAACCGGCGTGATGTGCGCTGGGCAGTGCGCCGGTCTGGCCGGAGCATCTCTGAGGGCTGCCTTGTTGGGGCTTGTCTGGTGGAGACCTTCAGGACGCGTCGCGGGGCTTGTGTCACGGATAGTTACGAGCAGGAGCAAATGGGCTTGAAAGAGCCTGCACTTAAATCAAGTGACAAAAAGAGACTATTGAAACACTTTCATTGCCAAGCTGAAAATTGTGCCGTTTCGCTGTGGCCGTCATACTATTCCACTTGGAAACTTGATAGCGTCGTCCACGCGATAACGCGTGATCAACCGTTTGGTAAGAACTCGCATTACACGACTTACTGTGATTGGCAAATGAAAGTGTTAAAGGTCTAAATGTATTATGCAATGCATATTTTAAATATAGAATCCGAGGAAAAGTATGGTTATTTATAGGAAATATTTTAATTTTAATTGATTGTAAACTTTTATGAAAGACATATTAACCGACTTTTTTTTCCCAATCCTAATTCATGAATCTGGGTTATGATAAGAGAAAAACGAATTTGAGGTGGAATAGACAAACAACTAGAATGGAAGATTATTTTAGAATTCTTGTGCACTTGGGTAGCCGCCTTGAACTTCAGGCAAAAATTACGGTTGTTGGATGAATCCAGTATATTTTCTACTGATTTTTGAATACTTAATAATCACATGAAAAAAAAAATAATTCTAGAAAAATACCTGACACTTATGACCGACTAGCTGTTACCCGTGACGTCGTTCACGTAACATAAAAAGAAGCAATGAATTAATTAAGCAAAACGTTTCCCTTCCGATAATTAAAAAAATATATAATAAACCAATTGTTTATCACATTTTATAAGAGACAATCTATATATATAAATATATATTACGCTATCGTACGTGGCACATAAATCGCAGTTATTTTTTAATTGTTTAATGGCAACGCCCAAATGAAACGCATCTCATTGGTTATTGAACAGCATTTAATGCATCGCTATACCTATAAGAGGGTATCCGTAGGGGACCGCATTCTGCCATCAAAAGTGACGCGAACTTGGCGATATCTCTAATAATTCGCAAAATTCCCATAGACTTCCATTGTAAACCAGTAGGGTTTACTTGCTTACAGAAAATCAACAAATTGAGGTATTTTAATGCAACAAAAACTAATATTAGCTTAAGGGATTATATTATTTATATTTAACCCTCTCGCTGCGTATTTTTTTTATTATCAAAATAGGTTCAAAAATCACGCATTGTTTTATTAAATATTTCAACTCTATAGATAGCTTAGAGTTTAAATATGTAAACATTTTTTGTAAAAGAGTTCGAGATCATAAATGGGATATGATATTAGAAATTATGCGAAATCAGGACTGTCAATGGAGACATTTATAGTCTCGCACCACTATTGTAAGAAAATTAATTTTGCAGTATATTACTCTTATAGATGTTGTTAAAGTCTATATGAATTTTTTGTATTTAAAAAGTGGTCCGAGTTGAAATAAAAAATAGTCGCCAGTGGAAAAAATGAATCCCCGAGGAAATCTCGGATTGCGAAAATTTTGCTACTTTTACGTTGCCCGATGAAATCTCGGGTTGTGCAGCGAGAGGGTTAAGGGAGTCCAAGTAAATTAAATTATGAATAAAAGTAACATGATACAATGCTTAGCATGCTTTCCCAAACATAAATTGTAAGGGAGACCAAACTGGTCGCCAAGGGCGGCTAGTATGAGTAATTTAAGGTATTTCTTTATTATAAGGTCATTGACATAACTTAGGTTTATACGCTGAACCAGGATGTCTGTTTATATCATGAAGTAATAAGAAAATGGCAAAGATGTCATATAAGCACCGGGAACCTAATTATCGCCAACATAGATTATTTTGATTGATATGGTAACCCAGCTATTGTTGTTTATTTATTAATATATAGTTTATTTACTTTAATTTTATTTTAAAATTATATAAATTGCTTTGTTCTATAGTTCTTAATGAAGATTTTATTTATTTATTGTTATTTCCTTTTTTCAGTAATAGAACATAATTTAAAAATATACATGTAACTGGTATTCGAAAACGATGTTTTCTCCAAATTGGTATCAAAAAGAGATCGCACCAAAACCAAGTGCGTATATGGCATCTGTGCCAAGAAAATTATCGAATGATACTGTTTTATATGCTTTACAATCATACTTGTCATCAAAGGTGGGCGAAGAATTGGTCATCTGGAATATTATTAAGTCTTTACCACACAAAAAACAAACCTGTTTACAACAATGTATTTACTTTTGCACCTAATTTCTTTCTCTAAAAAAGCAAATTGATTACAAACCCGATTACAGAACATAACCTTTCTATCTACTTACTTTTTTACTTTTTAAGAATGAAAATATATATTTCATGCTAATCACTACGTCATTTTCGAATTTGCTAATTTTACTGTGCATATTAGTGACATTTGCTGCCCATTTGCTCTTCAAAAGTTTTTTTTTTTTTTTTGAAATTTTCAATCTTTGTGTTAACCGTGCGCAGACGATAAACCGTAATCCTTGATAACAATTTTCTTTAAATAATAAGAATTAATATCATAACACAATCTCATTTTATTTCAACATCAAAGCATATCCGTTTTATATTTTCCATATATGACGTCACATTTGCCTTCTTTCTGCACTTACTCAAAATTCATGCTCCTTGTATAATTAAAAATACTTGAAAATTTCCTTTTTTGGCAACGGAAAAAGGAAGATGGTTAAATTTTATCGGAAAAATGTCAATTCATTGTGTATGAAAAATAATGAAATTTTGGATTATTAAGCAAAATATTTGAATAAAACAAATTAAACATAGCCTATGTTCATTTCCGGGTTGTAATCCATCTATATCCGAAAATACAAAAGCATTAATTCATTCGTTTAGATGCTGACTTCATTCAAACATTCGGACACACATTGACATTTATAATATTATAAGGATAAGGATGTTGGAAGAATTTGAAGTTAAATCCAGTTTTGTAAAATATTTTACATATATATCTGCCATATACATAATAGATATGCAAGAAACTTAATATAGATACAGTATACTCTCGATATCTCGAAAACCTCGATATGTCGAAAAATTATTTTTCCCCTTGGTATTACATATTTATCTAATGTTAATTTTAATTCTTATTTCGAAGAGTTTTCACTCAAAACCTTGTTATATCGAATATTTTTAGAAGAAAAAAATCAATCAGTTTCTTCTCTGCCGTTTGATAATGAGGAATAACTGGGTCTTTCAGGACCATTAACTAGCATTACTGCGGCCCAAGCTAAAGATGCTGTCCACGTACTATGAGCGCTTCATAGAATGCTCTGAAAACGTGGAAAACGATAACTTTCAAAAGACATGTCGCAAGGCCACGACACTTGGCTTTTTTAAGCCATTCTACCAATCTAAGTTCATTTATGTATTTACTAATTCTTTTCAATTTAATGTAATTATTTTCTACTATTTTAAAAATTAAAATTGCCATTGTAGTATTTAGACTTATTACGACTATAATTACATATTTATACTTATTCTCATCTATCATGACTCTAATTTTTATAACATTATTCCCTATCTTGTGTTTTACGAGAATTTTTATATTTGGTTATGACCTTGTTATCGAAAATTTTTAAGTGTCCCTTCGACTTCGAGATATCGAGAGTATACTGTAATTAATATGCTTTTAGATTGCCCACTAACAACTCCAAAAGGCAATTTATATGAAAAATATCAAAACGTATTCAAATAAATTTTGAAATTTATTAAAAGCGATACGTTTTTATTATGGGCATACATGAATTTGATTTCGCTACTTATAGCAGCCATTTTTGATTCTGAGCATTTCAGTTGTTTTAACGATTATATAGACTACTTACCTGTTAAATTTGTTTTTTTTTTTTTTTCATATTATTTATACTAGTTTCATTACGGAATAACAGCCGGAAATAAATGCAAGGCTATTTATATTGTTTCATGTGTAAATGGGCAAATCTTTTGCAACCAGAGTGAACAGCGCAATTTTTTAATGTAATTTTTCTAATATAACAGAGTATACTTATATGTACAATTCATAATTTAAAAAAAAAAATCCCTGCCAGCGCGGCCTACAAGCGGAGGTAGATTTCGAAGTTAAGTATATTAATTGCATCACCAACAACTAAATCATGAGTAGATATAAATCCACTAGTTTTATCTGACCGCTTTTGACGAATTTTCATTTCATTTTTATATAATAGCTGGTTTTATCAGAATCATGTTAAGGCGGTATTAAAAAAAATACTTTCCCATGCTCAAAAACTCGAAATTTTATGGCACATTTTCAGATTAATTTTTAATAGAAAAAATACGAAAATTGCTGACGTGCTTTTTGAAAAGATTTATAAGCGACATGTGTTTTTATTTTTCTTTCAATTAAATGAAACTTGATTAATAAACAATTATTTTCTCAGTAGGGCAATATTTTTTGCTTCTAACACAATCGCTTCGGGAAATTCTGTTCAAAATGCCCACTTTGACATCATTTTTTGAAATATATTCTGCCCCTATCAAAAAATCGATCATTACGGTACATTATATAGTTTCTGAAGAAGAGAATCTATCAATTGGACGCGTTTGAGAGCAAAAATTAATTTAAAAATGTGTAAGAAAATAAGCAGTTTGGATTTGAATACATTCTTAATACGATGATTTTTTTCTTCAACCACTATGTATTTTTAATTTGTTTTTGCTGTAAGAAGTGGTCCTATCAAAAGGCAATGTTAAGAAGATATATGATAAATTCATTTTATATCTTGTGAATTGACGGAGTTATGGAAATTTTTCTTCTTCAACCCCCCCCCCCTTTTTTTTTTTGTTTTCGTTTTTAATTTTAATTTTGGTACGAATTGATCTTATAAAAAGCTTGTAAATATAAAAGTTGTAGATAATATTAAGGAGATGTATAATAAAATTAATTGGATTTGATATCTTGAGAATTGACGAACTTAAGATTTTTTTTTCTCCCAAAAACCCTATTTTTGCGCCCCTTGAGCCCATTTTTAATTTTATCAAAAATCTGTGATACATACATTTTTCGTCCTATTTTTAGAAGTAATAAAAACTTTAAACTGATTTGATATGTACAAAAATTAAGAAGTTATTCGAATTGGAATTTAGAAGTTTTTCGGTTTTCACAAAACCCCTCCCTATTTCCATCCCCTTGGTCCGATTTTGCCCATTAACAAACTTGACCGAGATTTTATACCCCTTGATTTTATGTATCAGTTTGAAAGAGATTGGTGAAGAATTGTGGAAGTTATCGTGTCCAGAAAAAGTGATATATATATATATATATAGATAGATAGATAGATAGATAGATAGATAGATAGATAGATACTTAGATAGATAGATATATATATAAAGTTTTTTACTGAGGGTGGTTTTGGGTTCTAGGGGTCATGATCGGTGTAGATCTGCAACACATTTTCAGAAATTCCAACATAGGAACGACGCCAATAGGTAGTATTTCATACGAAATCTGCCTAAAAACTAAACAATTTCAAAAACAAAAAAGCTTTCGAAAATTTCAAAATACTATATATATAATCTATAAATTGATTGATAAATTTTGCCAAAAAATTACAACATATTTCTACCCACACTGAAGCTTAAAAAATATTTAAGAAAGAAAATATTTTTTTCTTAATTAAACAAATTTAAAGAATATTGATATGGAAGAAACATTTATTATTTTTATTTAGCGATAAATTAATTACATTTTGAGTTAAACTACTTTTGTTTCATAACGACATTTATAGGGTTGACCTATCTAAAAATTTAGTTCAAACTGGCAATTTTAACAGCATTTTATTAATGATCCCCTTCCTTTACCGTAAAATGGAAGGAAAAAAAATATTTATTGAGCTTCGAAATAAGAACACGTGCCAATTTCATGTGTTTACGTAAAAAACTGAATTGATGAATGCGTCTTAAAACTGCCAGATTTATTTGAGAATATTAATATTATCAAATGGAGAAACTCAAAAGGTGTTTGAAGCGGAATATCGCATTCATTTTGGGTTAATATAGATAAAATAATTAATAATTTACTAAACATGTGCAAAAAATTTACACGAAATAATTTCCTCATATATAAATAAGTTTAAAAAACTTCAGCTATTCAAATATGATATTAAAAACATAAATAAAAATATATTAATATGATTCTTAAATAGGGGATAATGTAAATTCTCATAAAAATCCATCGAGAAATGCATGAATAAACGTCGTTCCAAAATTTTTGTATTGAGTTAAAAAATGTTTCTTATCGGTCCGGAATTTCCATATGCATTAAATTTAACGTATGAAAAATAACAACAACAATAAAAAAAATAATGGAAATGTTCTATAATCAACCTCAACCCGCGCCAGTATTATATTAAATATTTCAAAAATTTTAAGTTAATATTCTTTACTAAAAGCTGAATGACCTATTTCGGTAAACTCTGACAATTAACTCATAATAGAGCCTTTGTGATTCGTGCTCCCGGCAGATCGGCATCCAATTTGAATGCTTAAGCATGGCCTTTCTTCGTTAACATTAAAAAAAAAAACTGTTGCATACAAAAATATGAAAATCGTAGTATTGTAGAGAAATGTTTGATAAACACGCTGATACAGACAGTTTTCAAATCGAAGAACTATTTAAAGAGGTATTTAATGCCAAAGTTGGACAAAATCGTTCCATTAAAAAAGTTTTATAGGAGCAAAAATGTACATAGGAATTTAATCATTTTTAGATCATTTTATGCGTCAGAATTTCACGATGTGCAGACTGCACTTAGTTTTTTAATTTGACTGATTTTTTGAGGTTTTATTTTTATTTTAAATTCAAATTTTCAGCATTTCGAAATATATTTTTTACGTATTTTAGAAAATTGAATTAATTTAAACTGTTGCCAACTGCATAAACAGCGCAAACAATAATGTTTGCTTCAAATTAAAAATTTATTTTACACGTGACTATTATAAACAGAAAATATAAAAAGCAGGAACTCATTGAAAATTACGTCATAAAAACTATACTTACACATGAATTTTAAAAGAGAAAGAATATTGTAACATAAGAAATTCATTAACATGAGTTAGGTCTTAAATAGGAGAATTTGCGTCACATTTGCGTCACATTACACTTATTACGTAAAATGAACAAAAAATAATATTGCAAAAGAGTTTAAATTTAAAAATTGCGCGAGACATTTATCTCAATTTTAAGATGATCATAATATTTTATTTCTAACAAAAGTATTTTTACGTGAATATTAAAAAGAGAAAGAAAAGTTTGGTGAAAATTACGTCAGATTATAATTGTCAGATTCAAATTATAATTCAATCTTCCGAAATCTTTTTAAAGCCGATCAAATTAGCTTGCTGTTAGAGTTTGCGGTGTCTGAACGGGGGTTGACGAGCATAGCTCGTAGGGGGCAGAGCCCCCTAGTAAATAAAAATAAAATGAGTTCTTAAAAAGACAAAAACCAAACAAACTAGAAACTGCTTTGTCAGAATTTAGTGATGTACCCGGTGAAAAAATATATAAATATAGGTAGTACAAAGCATATTTCATCTTTAAGACTTAAAATACCCGCTTTTACTTTATATAAAATGATGTTATTAGCACCCGATGTTGATTTTCACATTTACGACCCAATCTTAAATAACATGTATAGAAAAGAATTGATATGACGGCACCAGTGTTGAATTCAGGGGGTGGCCCGGGGGGGACAATCTCCCCGGAGCATCGAGATGACCCCCCCCCCCCTGAATATTTGAGATTTTGTGTATTCAATGGTCAAAAAGTACAATTTTCCCCCGGAACTGTATAATGCCCCCCCCCCCGGAGCTACAGAAATCCCTCCCAGAAAAAAGTGTCTGTATTCAACAAAGGACGGCACTATAGCGGAATAACGCACAAACTCAGCAAAAAGCCATGTCGTCATTCAAGAAACTCGAGAAAAAAATCAGTTATCGATTCACAAGCCTTTCATTTGTTTGTAACTTTAATATGGATACTGAAAATTAATACAGTTTATAATAGCTCCATGTTTTATCAGTAATCATTCATTTATATTTTTTTCAAAATTCGGAAAACATTATTATACATGGATTAATAAAATTCGAATTAAGTAAATGCGGAGAAAAAAAGAAATACATATATACTTCAAAATACATTTTTATAACAGACGACATTCTTGGCGTAGCACTTATTTATTTTTTTTTTTAATTAGTTTTTATGAGAAAATGGCAACAAAAAGATATAGTAATCTACAGTTTTCCCTTTACTTCCTACAGAAATAGAGTACTCCAGTTGCCATCATTACAGAAGTGGCTTTACAATTTACAAAAAAAAAAAAAAAAAAAAAAAAAAAAATCAATATCTCAAAAAATCCCTGCCGGCCCGGCCTTCAGGCGGAGGTAGATTTCGAAGTTAAGTATACTGATTTCACCAACAAAAACTAAATCATGATTAAATATAAATCCACTTTAACAGTTTTATCTGGCCGCTTTGACGAGTTTTTATTTCATTTTTATATAGTAGCTGGTTTTATCAGAATCATGTTAAGGCGGTATTAAAAATATATATATATACTTTTCCATGCTCAACAACTCGAAATTTTCTTGCACATTTCCTAATTTATTTTTAATAGAAAAAATATGAAACTTGCTGACGTGATTTTTGAAAAGATTTATAAGCGGCATGTGTTTTTATTTTTCTTTCAATTAATTAAAACTTGATTAATAAACAATTATTTTCTCAGTAGGGCAATATTTTTCGTTTCTAACACAATCGCTTCGGGAAATTCTGTCCAAAATGCCCACTTCAACATCATTTTTTGAAATATATTCTGCCTCTATCAAAAAATCGATTATTACGGTACATTATATAGTTTCCGAATAAGAGAATCAACCAATTGGATACGTTTGAGAGCAAGAATGAATTTAAAAATGAATCAGAAAATAAGCAGTTTGGATTTGAATACACCCTTAATAAGATGATTTTTTTCTTCGACATCTATGCATTTTTAATTTGTTTTTGCTGAAAGAATTGGTCCTATCGAAAACGTGTCTGTATAAATGTTGAAGACAATATTAAGAAGATATATGATAAATTCATGGGGATTTTATATCTTAAGAATTGACGAAGTTAGGAATTTTTTTCTCCCAAAAACCCTATTTTTTGCGGCTCTTGAGCCCATTTTTAATTTTATCAAAAATTTGCGAGACATAAATTTTTGGCCCTATTTTTAGAAGTAATAAAAAACTTTAAACTGATTTGAAATGTACAAAAATTAAGAAGTTACGAGGTTTTTTTCGGTTTTCACAAAACCGCTCCCTATTTCCATCCGCTTGGTCCGATTTTGCCCATTAACGAACTTGACCGAGATTTTATGCCCCTTGATTTTATGTATCAGTTTGGAAAAGATTTGTGCAGAATTGTGGAATTTATCGTGTCCAGAAGAAAGTGATATATATATATATATTTTATTTTTATTTTTTTTTTGTTTTGTTTTGTTTTTTGTTGGTGGTCAGTAATGTTTAATTAATGGTTATATATATATATAACCATTAATTAAACATTACCGACCATCATCAAAAACAGCAATATTGTAAAATGACAATAAAAATGGATACCACAAACCTATAATATAGAACTTTATGTATAAAATAAAGTGCCTTATACATAATTACAAGAATTAATATGGAAGGAAAAAAGAAGAATATGGATACCAAAAAAAAAATTGAAAAACTTATATATTGAATTACGTTTTCAAGAGTACAGAATTCAATGATGTAAGCAAATCGGTAGTTTTCTGTGAGAAAAAAGCTAAAAGCTGAAATTTTTTTTCTCCTGTACCCAAACAACCAATATGATTAATAGAATAGTTTCAAGATGAAAACAGAACGTTATCAAATGACATAAAATGGAAAAAACAATACAACCCATTAAGTATTTAATTTATAGCATAAAAAATAGAAATATTACACACCATACCGAATAATAACCCAGTTGATTTTCAAAATATCCACTCGCACATGGTATCCGAGCATGATAAGATTAAGGTGAATAAAACAGCTAAGTTAACACAGAAATTAAAACTATGGATTCAGCTAATTTATTTTGAAATATCGTGATAAAAACATTTAATATAATATAAATAGAAAATAATTACATTATTTAAAATACCTAAAAAAACACTTTTAAATTGTTTAATTTCAATTTTACAATATAACCAATATTTAGCGTTTAATACCACCTGGTGTAAAAAATTAAAATTATTACTTTAACAGAAGCTTTAAAAGACAAAATTTTTTAGTGCTGCCATCTATTATATTATTTTAGAAACAATTATTATTATTCAAATGTCACAAGAAGAAAATAATAAAAACTAATGAAATTAAAATATATCATCTGCATTACCACGCTAATCCTAATATATAAATAATAATCTACAATATATCATTATTAAAAGAATTAAATTAATTAAATGTTAATAAAATACTATCAATATATTCTATTACCAAACCCATTTAATCTACACTGAGAAAGTAAATAATTTTATAACATTGATAATATATAGAATATAGCTATATGCTATAACATAAAATAAATTATATATAATATAAATATAAAAACTTTAAGAATTACTATTAAATTTAAAATCTAATAAATTAATAAAATGAACAGGGAAAAAAAGATGTTTATAGAAGATTGTCAGATTCTAAAATTCCCAATAGCCTAAAGATTACAAATATAGTGTGTGGATTATCTTCATATTAGCCAAAAAAGCTAAAAAATATGATTGTGACAATCAAACACATTAAACCGATAATTAATCATGTAATACAAAGTTGAAAATAAAACAATATTAAAAAGTATAGAGGAATGATAATAAAAACCAATTACCCAATTTTAATACATACAGTATAACAATAGTTATATCAAATAAACTTATATGCATATTAATCACTATAAAGATGGTATACTATTATTAATTAATATGACATTGTCCTGAGTAGACTAAAATTTTAAATCAAGTTAATTTTGAAATTGATAAAATAAGCTAAATTTAATATGAATTGAAAAAAAAAAAAAAAGAAATGTCACCATTTACATATAAAACATCCAATCAACATCCATATAAAATGCGTAATAGAAATATAGTTATAATACAAAAGCCCCATCATTTTTTAAAATTAACCATTGCGTATTATCCAAACAACTCCACCCTCCTCCGTACTCTAACATTTACCCATCCAACCATCCTATAGTAATTTTTTATTATTATTTTACAATTTTTAATTTTTTATATAAATATTTTTTTATTTTATAATTTTTTTGTAATTTCGTTTACGCATGTGTTATTTATTTAATTATTATTTTTTTTTTTAAAGATCCTGTAAGTACTAATTGTATATTAATGACTATATGAATTTTTTTGGAAAACCATGATTTAATGCTTCATAAATTAGTTTTTTAATATTATTGTTAATTAGATTAGAAGAACATAAACATTTTATTCTATATAAATGTTTAAGTATTATATTTCGATATACAGAATGATGAAGACAAGATTTAAAATTTGTAAATGTATTAACTTTGAATTTAAATTCTTTACGTTTATCATATAAATCTGTTATTGTTTTGTTGTCTTTTATTGTAATTTTAAGATCTAAGAAATAATTGTATTGTTAGATAAAAGGTTTTCCGTTAATTCCAAATTAGTGGGATAATCAACTGGAAATTGAGAAATTTTAGATTGATCAGTGGCAATTAAAATTATGTCATCAATATAACGATATAAATGGAGATTATTATTAGTAAAAGTACGTTCATAGTGATATAAGTATAAGTCTGATAATAAACTGGATGTACAACCACCTTGTGGTATACCGACATGCTGTAAATATAATGTGTTATCTTGCAATATATAATTATTATAGATAATGAAGTTTGTTAAATATTTAAAATAAGCGATATCTATATTAGATGGTAATTCCAGTTTTTTATAATACTTTTTAAATAATGCATTTATAATATTATGTAAATCTAATAAGTCTATATTATTAAAAAGATCTTTGAAGTCATATGTCGTTATATTATATACACAATGAAGATTTTTTAAAATATTGACCAGTTGATAGCTATTTTTTATACAATGTGTATTGTCATTGTTTGTAGTAAGTATATATAATTGATTAAGAATTTTTAATAGAAGTTTATTGGCTTTATTATTATATGTATTGCAACCAATAGTTACAGTCCTAAATTTAATTGGAGTTTTATGAAATTTGGGAATAAGAACTAAATAAGGATAATTAAAGTTAGCTAATATAATATTTAATAGTTTATAATAACTTTGAATTTTACGATTATTTACAATTACATTCTCATTAGTTTTTTGAAAAGATTTATTAGAAGAAATACAGGTTGTAAGAAGTTGGTGATAATAAGATTTACATATGATTGCATAATTATTAGGAGATTTGTCTACATATGTAATAACGTAGTTTTTTTGTAATTTAGTAATTTGTTGGAAAAAATGCTTTGTGTTAATAGAAACCAAATCAGAAATATTATTTTTTAAAGCCATAGTTAATTTTTCAATTACTAATATTTTCCATTGATTAAAATATTCAATAGGTTTATTGTAATAGATTGAAATTTTATATATAAAAATATCTATATCATATGTAAACTGTTTGATAATAGATTTAACAGTAAATTTAGATGGAAGTCTATATTTAGTACCATAACCCATTAGTTTTTCAATTTAAAATCATTAACAATATTAAGATTTCCAGTGATTATATGTCCATGATCATTGTTTATATATTTTTTTAGATTAGGGTCATTGCATTTACGCGAAAAATTACTTGCAGCAGATGTATTTTTTGAAAATGTATTGTAGTTAAAAATCTTTATACCAATTGTATTCGGATATTTAAAGGATTTTGATATATGAAGATTATTAATAGGAAAATAACAGTTTTTATCATTAATTATAGAATTGAAATTAATTTTATTAAATATATGATTTGAAAAAGTTATTATCATTTGAGTATTCGTGTTTTGAATTTTATGTTTGTTTTTTTTTTTTTTTTTTTTTTGTAAATTAATATTTAAAAGACGTTAACGTTATTTTGAACGTTATTTTTATATATAACGTAACGTTATTTTGAATGGACGACACTTTAATTGCTGCCCAAAAGAAATAGAATATCGGGTCTTAAAGGAAAAAGAAAAACACTTTTTTAAGTCTTCAATTTTTATCTTAAACCTTTGTACTTGAAAGGTGACTCTCCGAGCACTGGTGTTGCCAGGCGCCCGCGTAAATCAGCGCTTCAAATGCTCCGGACACCATTAATTTCTTACAGTTTATTTCGACATCTTTAATCGCAGATAATTATGACATGAGATAAGGCGAAAAAAATGACCTTAAGATACCGGTTTCCAGAGCATTTGGAGGACCGGATTACCCGAGACACCTGGAAACACTATTGGTGAATGAGAGTCATCTCCCGAGTAGAAAGGGTTAAATTTCACGCCTGGCCTTGATTATAAAAAAATCACTGCCTTTTTTCAGCTTTAAAAAATTTTAGGAAACGAGTGATTTTAATAAATATATATATATAAGTTATATAAGTTTATATATATATATATAAGTTTATATATATATATATATATATATATATATATATATATATAATAAAATATATTAATATATATTTTTTACTTTGTTCCTTTTTTTACATTAGCAACATGAATAGAAAAAAGCATTATTTAAACTTTCTAATCTAGGGGAGGTAGGGTTAATTCGTTAATTGGGATCAGGGGTACTTCAGGGATAATCTGTAACACATTTAAAAAATTGACCATGCTAATTATGAAGTCAGACCAATATTCTACATGTGCAATTTTGTGCAGAGAAAATGCATGTTTCTGCAGAAGTAATCACTGTTTTTCCAGAACACAAAGAAAAACGTCTGTCAAGGTGAGAATGTTTTAATTAAAAAATCCCTGCCGGCTCGGTCTACAGGCGGAGGTAGATTTCGAAGTTAAGTACTAAATTCACCAACAAAACTTAAATCAAGATTAGAGATAAACCCAGATCCTTCACTAAGAATGAGTTCTAGGGAGCTAAACTTTTTGTGAAAATTCTAATATACACGAAAACACACACGCATGTATATGGAATAGGTTTAATAATGGATACAGCAAATTCAGAGAACCTTAAAATGTTAAAATATGTTAATATTTCCATAGTCGGGTTTTTATCATGTTTTAATACGTTTCTTCAAACTCATATAACGTTACATATTCACCTGCTGAGGTCCATTATATTTCCAGTATGACGCAATATACATATTTTTTTAATTCGTCAGACTATTTATTTTATTTTAAGTTTTCATGCAGAAATCTTGCTCTAGAAAACTTATGAAGACGTATGAAATTTCATAAATTCCAAATACCCCCCCTCCTCACCCTCCTAATTTTTTTACCCTTTTCACAAAAGTTCCAATTATAAGCACCCCTTAAAATCATTAGAATTTCCTATTTGCTAAAGAGGGGCTTACTTTCGGTACTTAATATAATTTATTTTAGGAATATCCTGATTCATTTACTTTTATAATTTAAGAGAAAACTATAATAGCTCTGCCATTTTTTAATTTTTATTTTTTATTTCCAATCTTAAGGCGATTCTCTAACTCTTTTCTCAAAAATGGGACACTTTTTGACACATTTTCTGACTCATTTTCAAGCGTAAAAGCATAAAATTGGCAGGCCAGGCTATTAACATAATTTGGAATCGAATGGCGTTTTGAATTTTTTGATAAATAAATTACTTAAAGTGTTATAAGCAATTGTTGATAGCAGATTTCCTCCTTTCCTGTGCTATCACGTCCGGCAATTCCGTTCAAATTGCAAACTTACGCAAGATTTTCTGAAAGATCCTCTGCTTTTACCAAAAAGTTGAAAAATACATTAGAATACATAATTACATAATCATAACACTTACCAATTCCATGCGTTTCCGAACAAAAATGAATTCAGAAAGGTGACATAAAGTATTTTCTTTTGATTTGAGAACAACCGTAATTCTATAAAATTAAGGGCTCATTTGTAAAATAAGTAAATAACAAAATCTAATTTCGAGATGTGAAGACTCGAGTTTTTTAAAGAAAACTATAACTATCCTCTCGTGAACTATCGTGATTGTTTCGTCTAAAACAGCTAATGTGTTAAAGACTATATTCTCAACATCCTCAGTTGCACTTATGTACCACACATTTTGTATGATTCATTTTATTTTATTGGATTTATATGCAAGAAGTCTTCTTTTCTAAAATTTCTAAAATTTATGGCATAACTTTTGAAACTCATATCTTATATTATGATATATATGATTCAAAAAGAAATCTTGTACATTTAAAAGTCATGATGTAGTTAACGGCTTTACACGAGAATAATAATAATAATCAAAATTCACAGTTACCATTTTTTACGCCCAAATCCTTCATATATGTTCGTCTTCAATCCGTGAATTGAATATTTCTCTGAAGTTATTGCTACTGCTCAGTTCAAAGTAATATTTAGAGCTACCAGCTTATGTTAAAAGGATTTCGTTAATAAATATGTAAAGTAGCATGCGTTACAAGTCTGATTGATATGTTGCTTTTGTATCTAATTTTATTCGGTCTAATATACTGAATTTTTTAAAGCTTTTAGGCTGTAGTTTCATAGCTGCCAACTTTTATACTTTTTTATTACCGGTATTTTTTTAAAAGCATTTTTTGCATTATCTATCGCCAAATTTCGAGAATTAAATAAAGGGAAGATTGTACTAAAGTAGAGTAGCAAAAAAGCACAAAAGTTGTCAGTTTTATCGCTACCATATCTACTTTATCAAACTACCTTTTCTATGTTAAAGTTGAAAGGCCTATTAACTTAAAGCATTCAACATTTAAATTAGTATTTATTAATATCCGAATAATTAATTATAGGAATATGTTAAAAATTTATAAAGGATTTGATTCTGTTACAAAGTAATAGATTTGCTCCAAATCTCTCAGTGTACTCCTAGATTTTTTGAGTATTTTTCGGTTTCTTATTTTCCTGGTAAATATTTTATTACTAAGTATTTGGGTTAGTGATGTTTGACAACTTTCATTTCTTTATCTGAGCATGTCATTTTATTTCTTCTTATTATTATGTTTTTTGTGTGTGAGGGGGGGGGGGATGCTTTTCTTTCTTTTTTTTCTTCAATGAAACTAGCATGCCGACTTTTGAAGTTGTTTTCCATCGAAGTACCCATACCAATAGAAAAAAAAAAAAAATCACATGTGTTTATTGCTTCTGTTATTTCTCTTTTATTGATGAATAGGTTCTTTTTATATAAATCCTTGAAACATCTGAATGCTAAAGTTTTGCCTGCTGGTGCTACTTATTATGTCGGTTTTTACAAGACAAGTATTTAATAAATATCAAAAAATATAAAACAGTACCCTTTGCAACTGAATATCATTCCTGGGGAATTATTATCCAACACTTACAATTACTGTTATATTGCCACAGAAAAATACTTTCGAAAGGCTCTGCAGAAAAAGACCTGATTTTTCTTCTTTTTCTTTCTTTCTTTTTTTTTTTTTTTTTTTTCTGTTCAGGATAGATGGGAGAAATCACCATATACATAGAGGGTAACGCTTCTACAAAATACTAAGAGAATAATACTAATATTGCATTAATATAATGTTGAAAGTTGATTTATACCATAAGTAAGCTATGTTAAGTATAACGTTTGTATCAAAATAAGTCTAATTTTTGCTAAACAAAGACTCTTCCGTTATGAATATTAAAGGCATAATTTAACAATGCAATACGACTTACATTATACGAAACTGTTAGCTGATTTTCAGCTAATTATATTTTTTCAAGCATGAAACATGGCCAATTTGATTTTGAAAAAAATATATTTGCCATATTAAAATAATTTGGTATGGAGTTAAAACGGCAATCGCTAATCTTTAATAAATTTGATAGAAATTTGAAAGAAAAATATTGGAGAAAGATCCAATGAAATGACGAATTTGCTGATTTCTTTTCTTATGTATTATTTCTTTTATATTCATGAATAGAAAAAAAAAAACGCTACCGATGTATATTTTTTGAAAGCGCAGTTTCTCAGACTTCCTAAACTTAAAAAAATAAATATTCAATATTGAGAACCAATACACATTTTTAATAACTAACTCATGGGTCCACAGAAATAAAGTCAGTAAAGTCATAAGTAGAAATAAAGTCAGGAAAGTTATATTGACAACATAACTTTTTCATTCGAGAAGCCTGATTTTTATTTGAAACAATTGTTACATAAATCTACGAATCGCTTTACCAACATGTCTGCCCATAGAGAAAGGATCGAAATACTACTTTGGTCTATATTTTCTTAAATAAGATTAGATAAAGAAAGGACTATAATTTAAAGTTGCAAACTTATTAAGTTAGAAAGCACTTGATCTAAAATTTTTGATACCACGATATTTTCATTAATTACGTTCAAGTTGAAATAGTAAAATCCCGATCTCTTAAAATAGATTTCGCAAAAATGGTGCGAAAAGAAAAAAAAAACATTTATGCATTCTAAATTTTCCTATACCAACGTTATTCTGGGAACTCTTCTACTACAAGTTCTCTAGTTTTACTTACTGTCGACTTTACTATGTTTTTCAAGTTGAAAGGACAAGTTTTCTTATCTTGGAATTGGAGAATAGATAGGGAATATGCTGTTATCTATTATGTTCCTGAACGGGTTTGCAAAGCATCTGCTAATCATTTAAAGGGTTCTTTTTTTAAAAAAGGGGAGGGTGTACGCCATAGATTTCTAATATAACCCAATTCCTCCTCTAAGATGTATGCGCATATTTGAAAATTATCACATGTTCTACAGAGAGAATCCTTTATGGTTTGAGATTTTAAAAATTAAAGCAATCTGGATTTTTAATTTATGATTGCTTCAAAGGAATACTTACAATAATATTTTAAACGTATCTCATAGAGTCAATGGTGTATCTAATAATCCTAATTTCGCGTTTTTTTGCTTATATATTCTTTTAATTTTTTTCCAATGACATTTTAATTTCATTATAATTATCCCGCAAGATTTACTCATAATAAAAAAAAAATAAGAACGTACCTTAAATTTTGAAGATAAATCTACAAATTGATTTTTTTTTTTTTTTTTTTTTTTTTTTTTAACATCCTGCTCTTACTTCAAAATTTAGATTAATTGCATTACAGATATTTTCGCATGATTATAATTCAAACGATGTGTATAGATTTTATGTGGAATTACTCAATTTATGTATGTATGCACTTACCATCAAATTAAAGCTCTTGAATTTGATTTGTTTAAGATTAAACTTTTATTTACAATATCTCTGTAAAAACGGAAAATGAACTGCGCTAAAAGTGTAGTTACCTAAAAATATAATTGAAAGTAAGTTGTAAATGAATTTGAACATAAAATTTTAGTGAAAATAAAATAATTTAATTTAGAATGCTTGACATTCAATAAGGAACTTTTTGAAAACTAACACGAAGTCACTCTTTCAGTTTGAGAAAATATTTTTTCTCTATTAATAAAATATGCATTTGAATTAATATTTCATATTTATTTTTTTTTTTCAAATTTTGTCTATAATTTGATTAAGTGTCAAATTAAATAAATGAATAAACAAAAGAGAGAGGGGAATACAAGAAGTCAAGAGAAGAAAGGAAATTTTGAATACGTCAATAGATTATATTGCGGCGAAGGTCAAAGGACTTTTTTAGTGCGATGAAGAAGGGGGGGGGGGGGTATAGTAAAATTTTATTTATTTCAGTCTACATAAAATTAATTTTCCATTTTGATTTTTGATTTTCTTTAAATACTTTTTCCCTTATAAGAGATTCTCCAAAATAATTTATTTGTTGAGCAAATGGTTATGGTATCTTTACTCTCTATCGGTGTGTGTTTTTATTCAATCAGTGCTTCTTCAATGAATAGATCAAGGAATATCGCTAACGAAAATGAATATGGACGCTAGTAAGACGGAAAAGAAGTACAACATTTTGCATTTCAAAAATAGCACATAATTTTGCTGTCCTAAATTCGTCTTGAGTTACACTTTACTACAATGCAAATTAGTTAAAATGAATGTTTATCTAGGGATCCACATTTAGAAATTTACTGTTTTAATAGATGCTAAAGTAATGCCAGGTATATAAAAGTTATATAATTATAAAGTTTATAATGTTAATATTCTGTGGGGGAGGGGGGGGGGGACCAAAAGTTTATAGGCATATTTTCATCTAATAAGACAAAGTTAAATTAATCTATGAATGTGTATAGATTAATGAACAAATACACGTGATTTTATCTTTTAATTTAATGCAGATTTAGTTAGGGGTTCTTTGACAGTTATGACAAAGTTACTAAATTTCAAAGTTCAATAAATCACAAAGTTACAAAATTTATAATGTTCATATTAAAAATAAAAAAAAAAAGTTTACCAAAAGTTATCCGCAGTTTTTTTTTCTTCTTATAAGATAAAGTTAATCTCTAAATGTGTACATATATTAATAACTGTGATTTTATCTTTTATTTTAACACAGATTTAGTTAATTGTATGCTATTTATGCAGATTATTTAGGAGAATATTCAATTTTCTAGCAATTTTAAAATTCTGCCTCTTCTATAATTTATATGAGAACGTGAGTTTCAAAACTCGCCTTATACAAAATTAAAAATATCGCATTTTCCCTATCAATATATTCTAATGGTAAATCTGCACAGCAGAACACAAGAAAATAACAAGAAACACAACTATCTGCCAAAAAGCTGGATTTATCCTGTATTTTTGCTATTAGATTCTTGGTTTATTTGATTTTCTGGATAAAGTTACTTTTGAAACTCACCTCCTCTCATATATATATATATATATATCTTTTTTCTTTTGTTTTATATTTACGATGACCATATTTCATTAAACTAGTTGGATATGCCAATTTCAAAACTTTCTTCTATCTTATACATAATATTTCAAAAATTAGTTACACATGTTAATACTTCAATATTATTAGTTCAATACTATCCCAACTTTGATTTTCATCTTAAATTTCTGCTTCAGTCAATTAAATGGACTAAAAACGAGTTAATCAATATCATGATATTTGTTAAAATTAATAGTTTTTGCTTATTCTGTGGTTATCAGATGTTTGCGAATAGCCGGCTTAGCAAAAAGCGAGTTTCCGCGTCTGCACGCGCCGCCGATGGACAACAGAACTACGGAAAATCAAGAAAAACATATAAAAATCGCTATCACAGAGCCCCTTTACCGCGCAATATTTCCAAATTCAAGGAGGGCCTGTTGGCCAAAGCCAAAAACATGCAAGAAAAAATTTGGTTCAATTGTATGCATAATTTTATACACTTTTCGATTGTACAATAAAGAAAATGGTACAGACATCGTAATTATAGCGCCCCCTTCCAGCGGAATTTTTCCAAATTCAGGGAGGACCTGCTTAACATCAAAAACTTAAAATAAAAATTTGGCTCAATTCTATGCATAACTTCATACACTTTTGATGGTACAGTATTCAAAATCGCTGTTACAGCGTCCCCTACCGGCTATTTTTTCCAAATTCAGGGAGGATCTGCTTGCCATAGCCAAAAACTTAAAATAAAAATTTGGTTCAATTCTATGCATAACTTCATACACTTTTGGATGGTACAATATTGAAAAATCTCAAAAAAATCGCTATTACAGAGCCCCCTGCAGGCGATTTTTTTCAAAATTCAGGGAGGATCTGCTTGCCATAGCCAAAAACTTAAAATAAAATTTTGGTTCAATTCTGTGCATAACTTCATACACTTTTTGATGGTACAATGGCGACAGACAGACGGACACACGGACACACACATTTTCTATAAACATGTTTTTTGAGATCTCTGACCCCTAAAACGTATAAATCCGTCGAAAACCGGAAGTCGAAAAAAATTTCGATTACAATACTTTCTTCTATTGAAGATAGAAGAAAGTAAAAATATAGGGGCAGCAAATAATAAATGTTGATAACTCATCACTCTCCCTTCATAGAATAAATAGAAAAACCTTCATGATGGAATCTTCATTTAGCGAACAATCTATTTTTAATCCACAGCACATATTTATGTACTTTTTCTCTTTAGCAGATTTTGAATTCTGAAGCAAATTTGAAATTTAAAATTAATATATATACTTACTATTTCAAAGCAAAAAATAAATAAATAAATAAATAAATAAAAATGAAAATAAATTAAGAAAGAAACTTAATGCTATACCTTTTTCAAATTTAAAATCACTATATAATTCTGTCACTATTTCACAAAGATAATTGCATATTATGTGTTAGCTTCTCGATAATGCTTTCCCTTACCATTTACGGAAAAAAAGGAAATGAATCAGATTGTAGAAGAAATTTGCACAGTGGAAAGTGCATTTATATTATAAGCAAAGATAAAAACTGTCTAATTTTTATAGACTTACATAAGACCATTTTATATCATTATTGATAATTATAATACCATTAATTTTCATTTGAATTATTACTTTTTTTTTTAGAAGCGGTTAAAAGAACAACAAATTTCAATAGCACTATTTTTGCAGCTCATGAATAATAGAAATGTGCATTAATCAAATTAATTTCTTGATTTTCTTTTACTGATATTATACAAAATAAAGATGGAACCTTTAACTAGTAATACAGAATCAAGCACAATATCTCTGATTCACTAGCATATTGCGGACGATAAATCCATATAAACATATGAAAAAACACCAAATATATATATATATATATATATATATATATATATTCGCTTACGATTTTGCAGACCTCTATAACACAATTGATTTGACAGATTTAAAAGATAAAATAGTAGATTTTTATAATACAAATAGTACTTTGGATGTTCATAATGATTTTTTTCATAAATATTTTTCAGTTAGTAGTACAAGAAAACTACCTTTACGAAGGAAATACAATATTTAAACAGATTCGGGGTATTCCAATGGGGGGGAGTTGCAGTTCCATTTTGGCAAACATTTACTTACATATATATGAAAGAAATAATAATTTAAACAGTAACACATTATCCTACAGGTATATAGACGATGTTTTGATAGTCAAATTAAACAATGATATTGAAAATATTGATTTTACATATTATCCTACGTCACTGAGTCTGGAACCCTCCTCCCAGAATTGTAAAAATATTAATTTTCTAGATGTGAACCTAAGCATAGAAAGTGAAAATTTGATATCTAAGTTATTTGACAAGCGAAATGATTTCAACTTTAATACCTTAAAGCTGATATATTTTGATTCCAACGTGCATGTTTTGATTAAAAGAAATGTACTTAGAAATGGATTAATACGAATCGAAAGACTGAGTACTAGAGTTAAAGATATGTTTAGTGATATTTTAGAGTGGTGCCGCTTGGGATTCAAGCATGGTTATCCTCGCAATTTCATCAGGAGAATAACTAGTGATTTTATTAAGAGTAGCAGGTACGGAACTGAACTGAACTCAGTGATGGATGAGAATGGAGGTTTTGATGAGTTGATTGATCTAATGAGTTAGAGTGATATTTTGGTGGATGTTGTAGTTCTGTTTAGTTTTTCATAGTTTTTCATTTTTTCAATTTTGGTCTTGGCGAGTGAAGGGGGACGTAGCATGTGTAAAGTCTGACTTAACCCTGCAGTGTATGTCGTTAGCCATACCGCTCGCCTTCTGTCCTGTTCTGTTATGTCTTGCAATTATATATATTTTCTTTAGTTTGGTTATTTAGTTTGATTTTAAGAGTTAAAGTTTATGTTGGTTATTATAATATTTTCGATGTGAATTTCAATGCAGCTATGGTGAGTGATGGATTTTGATATTTTGTTTGTGGTTTTAAATAAATAAATATATATATATATATCATATTTAGTTTTAAAACCGCAATTTTCCTAATGAAAAAAAAAATACGAAACTTTTTAAATATATTTTTAATTGTAAAGAAAAAAATATTTTTAATATGATTTCTTATATCAAAAATGCCATATGCTTGTATTTTGTTGGTAAAAAATCCAATGTTAAAATTTTGAAAGCAACAGTATTAAACCGACGATGTTCATTTAGTCTATACCAGAAAAATCAAATTAAATAATAAAAAGTTTAATTAGCATTTTGTTTTAATAACACATATATGGGTGATATTAAAAAATGAAATTCCGCAATACAAATAACTCCAAATTTGATTTCAGTATAGAAGATTTTGATCGTAATTTTCTCATATTAATGAATAATGACACAAACGCCTTTAAAATTTAGCAATACAAAGTGATAAAAAATAATCATAACAAAAATCTGGCAAATAAGAAATGGTAGACCACACCAGAACAAACTATTTTTTATATAGGAAGCCAAGACAAATAACATATTCTTCTGTCAAAAATACAGGGTGTCTCTCCTCCAGCACCACAGCAAATCCATTTGGCGCACGGGGCGGAAGAGATTGTGAATTGTGATATACCATTGGCGCATAATGATAACTGACAAAAAAAAAAAAAGAAAAAGAAAAAAAAGTAAATATTTCGGATTGAGCATCGGTCAGGAATGTTTATATGGGGTTGTAAAATTTATTTTGTTGGTTCAACATTTTTTCAATTGGGGAAGAGGGGTTCGATATTTTATTAAAGCTTAACATGATGGTATTAAATTGAACATTTCAAAAATCATAAAGGTAATATTCTTTATAGAAATTTAAATAAACTTTGATAATTAATGATTAATGAAACCGATCGGGTTCATACTCACATAAACATGTGGAGGGCTACTTCATTCTCTCGAAAAGACCCGCTCGCTAATGCTAATCCAATGAAAGAAATTTATAATGGTACCTCGTTTGCATTTCAATATTTTTAAATGATAAATATATATCATTTTTATGATATGATATTTTATGACCCATATTTGATATCGATCTGTACAAAGGCTATCATTTATTTTTTCGATTTTGATTGCAGATTTTTTTTTTTTTTTTTTTTTTTTTTTTTTTTTTTTTTTTTTTAATGAGGATGCTTTTCTTTTCGAAACCGTTTCCGAAAATGAAAGTGTCCTAATTAAAAATACCTGTAAACAAAATCGAAAAATTAAAAAAAAATTCTCTTTGCACAGATTTATCTCAACTATCCAATGAATAAAAAATCAATTAAAATATTGCAAAGTAGCATTAGCGAGTGGTTCTTTTCGCTTGACAGAAATAGCCTCTTAATGCAGAAGTGCCATTTCTGATAATCTTTTTATTTCTGAACTTTTTACTGAGAATATGATGCAGCTGAAAATATTCTTACAATTGTTTTTTTTTTTTTTTTTTTTTTTTTTTTTTTTTTTTTTTCAAAGAAAATAAATAAACGCTTTATTTGTATTATTAATAATAATTTAAAATGTCGTGTTCCTTTACCATAATGTTTTGCTTTATCTGTTACACACATTTAAACATCAGTTAGATAATCGATGCATCTTTTTCACAAAGGTTAAGATTCAGCCAAATGAAAAAGGGGGAAGGGAAGAACAAGAAACAAGAAAAAACTCTCGATTTTCTAATATTTATTTTTAAAGTTGAAATTTATCTGAATATACAATAAAATCATGTATTATTTTAATAAAAAGTTTCTGGAAAATATGAATTCTTAGTTTGAATTGCTGTCCTAGTTGGATTCGAAAATCCACTACAAAAAACAATTTTTGTATTGGAAACAAAGGATGAAAAACATTTTCTTCTGAGAAAAATACAGGGTGTCTCATTCCAGACTAAACACAAATTTTCTCAAAGGTTAAACACTGAATGAACTATATTACAGTAAAATTTCAACAGACTTGAGTTGCATTGTTAAAATGCAAATATAAAACGCGAATTTGTGGAAGCTGTTGCCCTTATTTACCTCCAAACAATATTGAACTAGATGCTCCGTAATTGGAAATATATTTCACATTTCATACCGTGTCACTGACCGACTTACAGATCACTCCCAGAACCTTTTTTTAGCGCCATTACATTTTACATATAAAATATAAATCAGACAAAAAATTCTAAAAATCTTTATTATTCCGTTTCCCGTTCTTTCAGGCATAGACACTCGCGAGCTAATGTTAAAGCTTTGGAAGGTTCTTTTCAAATATTCCGTGTGCATTTCAACTTTTTTATTTCTTTTTGCATTGAATAGTTGAGGTCGATCGCTTATTCACCCTTTTTTGATTTTGTGTGCAATTTTTTAAAAATATATAAAGTTACTCTTACTTTCAGAACGGGTTCCGAAAGTGAAAGTGTCATCATAAGAAAAAAAACTGCAGCCAAAATCGAAAAAATAAAAATGGGTGAATGTAAGGATCAACCACTGCTATTAAATGCAACAAAAATCATTTAAAAATACTGAAATGCAAATGAGATATTTGAAAAGAATCTTCCAGAAGTTTAACATTCGCTCGCGAGTGTTTTCACCTGCCGAGACGGGGGCCTCATCTTATAATATGCTGTTCATTTTTTAATTATAATAAAATCCGAGAAAAAAAGCTGGCTGTGGAATATTTTAATGTTAATAGATAATAAATTTTCATCTGGTGGTTGGATAAATAAAGTACATTTTGTGCTGATTTTCGAATACTTAATAATCACATTAAACAACATGAAAAAAATTAAACCAATTTGGAAAAATGCCTGACAGAAATAATCAATGTTGTTAGAATTTGCAGATAAATTCAATTTTGTAAAATATTTTATAAATATATCTATAGTACATTTTCATTTCATGAAAAAAATTACTTAATAAAAGAAAGAAAGTTATTTTATTTTATTAGTTTTTTATTTTAGTTATTTTTTATTTTATTAGTTTTTTTTATTATTTTATTATTATTAGTGTTTTTATTATTACTAGAAGATCTAATCCGGACATCGCGGTTACAGAATATTCGTAAAAAATCTAATATATTTCTTCCAATTAATATATATTAAGATTGCCCACTAACAACTCCTAAAAGCATTTATAAGCCTAAAAGCATTATATAATATTTTACTTATTTATTTACAAAGTTTCATTTTCGTTATCGAATTATAGTTAGAAATAAATACAGGGCTATTTATATTGTGTAAATGTATACATTAAATGTAAATATTTATGTGTTTCGTAATCTCAAAAGAAAAGCGCAATTTTTTAATCTAATTTTTCTACCAATATAACAATATACTATACATACATTTCCTTCAGTCATTATTCATTAAAAAAAAAAAAAAAAAAAAACACATCTGATCAATTTCAGAAACAGAAATTATTTCGACAATTTGAAAACACCCTGTATATATACTCCATATTATGATTAATAAATTTTGCCAAAAGTTACTGCAGATTTCTGTTGACAGTCAGGCTTAAAAAATACTTAGAAAAAAAAAACAACATTTTTTTCGTAATTCAACAAATTTAAAGAATTTAACAGTTAGGAAAATATTAAGAATGTTTAGTGAGTTTCACCATTATCTATAAATAATTAATGCATATGTAATGTAGTATTGCTGATATTAGCTATTAAATAAAAAAAATATATAAGCTATTATTTTTTTTATATATATCTGAGTAACTGTAGCAAAATTTACACGAAATTTGAAAAAAAGATTATGATTCCTATTTCATTTTTCTTTCTTTAAAAAAAATTTAAAGAATACATTCTGTTAAGGTATTATAATAAAAAAAGACATTATATTTTTCTTTATTTGAGACCCCTTTTTAACGAGCATTTTTTGTTCACCACATGAAAATATCGTAAAAGTAGTAATAGTAATAGTATAGTTATTTCCGAGTTCTTTGAAAAATATCTCAGAATTTTAATAGATGTATTTAAACAGATGTTCTTTATTACTCCCTTTTTCAGTTCTTTAGTATCAGTTCAAGTCCTTTGCCTGAAGCGATATTTGCACGTCTCCGCACTCCTTTGTCTACGATATCATCAGGCATCTGGTTAAATCAGCGGGATATGGTCAAAAAATGTGCGACGCTAGAAACTCCGTTGAAATGAATAAGATACTGCTATTAGGAAACACGTGTCGAAGGACATTCAGAAAGACTTTTAAGAGAGTTTTAAATACTGTTTTGTTTTTAACATTATTAAATAATAGAATTTTTTTAATAACATTAAAGTATTTTAGTATTATTTAGATACATTAACGTTTCTCTTGTTCTTAATATTTCGTTGCAAAATGTAAAACTAATATCAATTTTTTTTTCTTTAAATATGCATCAAAAACAGTTTTAAACTATAAATTAAGATAAAAATTGCTATAAGTGACTTAAATCAAAGAAGTGAAAAACTTAGACAAGTGTCAATATCCTTGTTGATACAAACATTTTAGCAAAAATTTTTGAAAATTTCGCCGGTTGTGCGATGTTTTCATATTTAAACATATGTTGATCTAAATAAAGGCATTATGACTTTTAACTGTATTATTTTTATCTCTTTTAGAAATTTGTAACTTCATTTAGTTGATTACAGGTGATTTTCATGCTTGCTTTTATAACAGTTTTAAAGTAGAATTTATAACATTCTGTATTAAAATTGACAATATTAACTAGATATTTAAAGTCTTACTCTAACATGCAGTTCCTTTTTTAATTATAGACTCAGAGAAAAATTAATGGTTATTTGAGAAAGTTATTTAATTCTTATTGATAATAAACTTTTACGAAAGATATATTCTTGCTCTAATTCGAATTCCATGAATCTATGTATAGGAATAAACGAAATCTCAGACAAAAAATTATGGTGGTTCGATGAATACTGTACATTTTCTACTGATTTTCGAATATTTAATAATCGCATAAAAAATCAAGACCCCCCCCCCCCCCCACCACCACCACCACCACATACACACAAAATCTAGAAAAATGCCTCACAGCTACGACCACTATAGTTAGAATTTGAAGTTAAATCCACTAGTTTTGTAGAATAAGTTGCATATATCTACCGTACTATTTCATTACATTAAAAATACCACTTAAAAGAAAATCCAACATTCTTTTAAATTTTTATTAGAGGATCTAATCGGATACCGCGGGTCACAGTACATTGGTAAAAACTTACTGTTTAACTGTAATAGATTTCTTAAAATTAATATGTTTTTAGATTGCCCACTAACAACTCCAAAAATAATTGTGTATAAAAAATATTAAAATGTATTCAAATAAAGTTTTGAAATTTATTAAAAGCAATATTTTTGTATTAGCACCAAGCCAGATATTAATATCCGAAGCAATCAGTAAGGATTTTGTTAATTACAGCAGCCTTTTTTTATGATCATTTAAGTGGTTTTAGTAAGTAGTTAGATTACTTGTTTATTAAATTTGTGCTATATTTATATTATTTGTACTATTTTTTTATTTATTTATTAAGTTTCAATTTCGTTACGGAAGTAAACGCTAGACTATTTATACTGTTTCGTGTGTAAATGGGTTAATTTTTCGTAGTCAGAAAGAACAGCACAAGTCTGTTATGTAATTTTTTTATTAATCTAGCAATACACTATATATATATTTCCCTTGGTCATATTTCATTAAAAAAATCTGTTTCAACAATTTTAAAGACAAAAAAACTTTCGACGTGTATATAAATAGATTAACAAAATTTGCCAAAAAGATGCCTACAGTCAAGCTTAAAACATATTTAGAAAAAAAAAAATCATAATTCAATAAACTTAAAAAATATAACAATGAAAAAAATATTAAGAATGTTTATTGTCATTCCGTTTATTTGTATTTCTTCTTTTTACTAAAATATCTAAATGAATTGCATTGCAATACTGTCGGAATTTTTAAATTGAAAATATTAATTTAATATACTAAAAAAATAGATCAAGTGATTTTATTATTGGAATTATAAATTATTTTAGGTATATTTAGCGCCATGCAGTGTCACGCCATTTTTCGAGCACACAATATTATTTTTCGCTTGCGCTGTTCCCTTTTCCGGGTGTGCCGTTCTATTTTTGACGATGAATAAGGTCTCATTCGGAAGGTTTAAACAGAATTTTCATATCGTACATTCACGTATCAATTCATATTCGCCTGTTTGAATAAAAATTAATAAAAAAAAATTTATACAAATAATTCTAAATATTGCAGTGTGAAAGGTTCACGTGGTGCACTTGTAATTTAATAATAAGTAGAGTTGTATCTGTACAAATTTTAAAAATATTTTTTATGTTTATTTAAGAATGGTTTGTTTCTAACAAAAAAATAGAAAGAAAAAAAGAAAAAAAAATGCAATTAAATACTCTGAAGTTCTAGCTATGAGATTATTTGAGCTTATTTGATTTAATTTAATCACTAGGACTAGGTTTCGATAAATTTCCACGGAAAAATGTTTCAAACAAAAGAAAAAAGAAACGTAATGTAAGTAAGCCAAATTTTGATTTTCTTGCAAGAAAATGAACAAAATTTTCACACAGATCATTTGGGGATCATCGCATATGCGTTGAAAAGGTAGAGAAAGCAATTTGCCTTCATTTTTCCCCCCTAGTAGTCTTCCCTTTTTAAAATATAAGTAAGCGGAATCCAGGCTTTTAGTCATTCCAAGCATAAAAAGCGTGAAAGTTTTAGGCATAAATATAGAAGGAAAAGAAAACCTCCATTTAATAACTCCAATATTTTCATTAAGAGTGGACTTTGAGGGGAGGGAGATAAAATATCAGCAACTGCAGAGATTGAAAAAGAAAAGAAATAATGGGAAGGGGGGTGAATATTGATGAACAAAGGGTAACTTTACATTGTGGAGACTTTCCCAATAGGGGGTGGGGATGAAGCAGAATTAAGGCAATAACATTAAAATTTAAGAAGAAAATATTTATATTTTGAACACGATTAATAAGTTTTCGAAGTTTAATGAGAATATTCCTTAATGCCTTATTTCTTAAAGGGAAGCTTAGAAGGGCAATTAATGGGTTTAAAACTTCTCCCAGCATACTCAAAAACTTATGCAGTCAAAACTCATTGCATTAAGATAAATACATGATGCGTTAAAAAACGGAAGGAAAAACATAAAGAGCACCCACCTTATCTCGTACCCCCCCCCCCCCCCCAAGTCAACAGAAAAACATTTTTTTTATTATATATATATAGTATGTTCAAGAACTACTTTAAAACTTTATAATAAAAGTCCCTTTCTCAGTGTAAAAAACAATGAATGAAATACGTGTGAAATAAAAGCAGCCAAGTTCGTGTGTTACATTTTCTAATGTTACTCACTCCTATTCTTTTATTGTCATGTATCTCTCTCTGTTTTAAAAAAACATAACTAATGCTGTCACCTCCGCAGTAAATGAATTTTTCGTGACCTAGGGCCTTACTTCGCTAATATTAAGAAAACTACTGCACACAAAAATATGAAAATAATAGCATTATAGAGAAATGTTTGATAAATACCCTGAAGAAAACCGTTTTTAAATAAAAATTTTATTTTAAGAGGTATTTAATGTTAAAGTTGGTCAAATTCGTTCTATTAAAGAAGTTTTATATTAGCAAAAACTATACATAAGAATTTAATCCTTTATTCTAAGGATATATATTAGAAGTTTCCGGTGTGCCGACTGCATTTAGTTTTTTAGTTTGACTAATTTTTTGAGGTCTTATACCATTTTAAATCCAAATTTTCAGCTTTTTGAGAGATATTTTATACATACTTTAGAAAAGGTTATTATTTCAAATTGTTGCTAATTGTAAAACAGAAAAAAGAACAATATTTACTTCAAATTAAGAATATATCTGCACGTGACTATTATAAACAGAGAAAAACTTTCAAATTAGAATTAAATGATTACGTATTAAAATCAAGAAAATATTGAAAATTACGTCATAAAAACTATATTTACTACATGTGAATATTAAAAGAGAAAGAAAATTTTAAAATAATAAATCCATTAATCTGTGTTAAATGTCGTAATTGGAAGAAATTATGTCCTATTTAAAATGACCAAATAATAATATTGTAAAACAGTTTAAATTAAAAAATATATTTACACGAGACATTTATTTCATATTTGGAGATGATCTTTTTAACTATTGTTGTGAATTCTAAGACAACGCAAATATTTCCTTTCTAACAGCAAAAGTATTTTTACGTTAATATTAAAAAGAGAAATAAAACTCTTGTGAAAATTATATTAGATATAAAACGATACATTTAAAATGTCTTATTTAAAACAATTTTCTTATAGCGTTGTTAAAAAAAATACCAGGAGGATAAGACTCTGTTTACATAGTTTATTTTATATTAGCCTTTTTTTTTTCGAATGTTTAACTCATCTTATTTAATCAAACATGAAAACAGTCAGTAGAGGTTTAACAGCAGCTGATCCGGCCTTAAAATTCCCAATCAAAAGGAAGTGAATGGAAATCCGTTTACAAGGAGATCGCCACTGATTTTTTAAATTATGTTTCCGTATTTCGCAATATTTTTGAAGCCGATCAAATTACCGTGTTTTTAGAGTTTGCGGTGCAGGGCCGTAACCAGCAAGGCACGTCAGGGGGGGGGGGGGGTCTGAAAATTTTTGGGAGTGCTAACATCTTTTAACAATCTATATCTCTTTTTAAATTAAACACAGTAAAACCTGTGGATACGGGGTTGTCGGTAAAGAAACCCGACTATAACATAACCTGTCTATATATATATAAAAAAAAAAAAAAAAAAAAAAAAGTCTATAACCTGTCTGTAACGAATTTCTTAAACGAAAAAAAGTTATGATTCTTTGAAAAAAGAAATACAAAACAATTAGAGGCATTGTACCGTTTGCTAAGACGAAAACCTATCTAAAATGGAATTTTCTCCCATTCTGTGTGATTTTGCATTAACAGGTCTAGTTTTATTTAATGGAAAACAGATTGCATCCAACATCTCATAAAAAAAAGTAGCTTTATTCAAATTTTAATAAAGAAAAATCGTGCACATTGTGTATAAAATTATCATAGCTTATAACTGTTTTCACTATATTTTAGAAAACCTAGTAAGTAAAAATATTTCTGATTAAAAATAATTTACGATTGGTATAATAAGTAAAAATTGTTAACTGTTTTTTTTTTTTTTTTTTTTTTTTTTTTTTTTTTTTTTTTTTTTTTAAACTGCTTACTTAACAAAAGTGAAATGAAAAAAAAATCATGCATTGAATACTGATTAAGGTTGTACTTTACAATTTATTATATTACAGTGCCTGCCATTGATCTCATTTAATTCAGTCCATTGTAAAAGTAACAAGCAAAAATAGTTCAGATTACATAATATTTCCGTAAAGTATAAATAGTAACTTTCTAAATAACGTTTAAAGCTTCGTTAAAATGTAGAGGATGTTCGCACATTTTTGTAATGATTTTGGATTTCTCTGTGATTTAAATGTAAATGAAAAACAGATAAATAAATACAACCTATATAGATAGCATTTTTAATCGACTGATTTAAAAAAAAAATCATTGATTTAAATCATAAATTTTCTAAATGTTTAAAATGACATTAGAAAGTATAAAATTTAAAATGAACATAATTTGGAAAGTTTCTACAGGTATTTTGACTTATGAATACATAAAAAAAGCTTTAAATAATTGTTTTTAAGCTTAATTCCAGACTGTGGAAAAAAGTTTAAGAACAGTAATTTTCTAAAAAGCCTAGTTTTTATCTAACATAAAATAAAAAGGATTTTATTTTAAAATGATATTTAAATCTAATATAAAATGCAACGTTATAATTTTCTTTTAGTAATAAAATTATTCATTCTTTTGTATAAAATAAGCATAGCAAGTATAGTAAATTTCTGCAAGTAAAAGAATAAAATAGCCATAACCTCATTTTCGCATTCTACGTTTGTAACAATAAATTTATAGCAGATAAAGAAGAATTAAAGAATGATATCGGCTGAACCACTATTGTAAAAGAATGTATAAGAGAAAAAGAAGCAATTGGTATAAAATATTAAGCACAGCAAAAGCTTCTTCAATAAAGGTTGAATAAATGTTTGTTATTTAAAATTTTTGAACTCATATATACCAAATAAAAATTGCTAGGGATTAAAAAAGCACCAAAACTATTTGAAACACTGAATGCTGAGAGACCCCACTGAGTGCTGATAATGCTGCTGTTTATGGTTTGAGGATTTCAGATATAACATGGTTATTCCTTATATTTACTCTGTATGTGTATATGAATGGGTTAAAACATTTTCATATTTTATGCTAATCCCAAAATATTTTTCTGGGATTAGCATATGCATACATGTGTGTAGGTTCAGATTTAGGCGATTAACAGTACAAATGAAAAATTAGCTGCAAATAATATTTGTTAGTTTTGCTATTTGTGCTACTAATTAATGAAATCACTTATTTGCAGTTTTTATTAATTCTGTAATTATTTACTCTTTTCTCTAGGTAATTTTTTTAGGGTGCCACAACCTGTCCTTTATGAAATTGGCAGAATGTGCCTCGCCCTTTTAAAAAATAGTGAAATTCACCAGTAGTGGTAGCCAGAGATTTCTTGTAAAAAACTTCCCCATTCCACAGTATTTCTAAATCCATGTGCCCAAGACTTTGCAAAAAGGATAGAACTTTATTTCTTTAAAAAAAATTAAAACTTGTTATTTAATTGTATTTTTCAATTTGTAATTCAAAAATTATTAAAATTAATGACACTTTATTAACGACACAATTAATTAATGACACTTTATTATACTAAGAAACTATATACTTTTTTCCCCTTATATAATTACTAAACAGATGACTAATATATTTCCTCATGAAAAAGCGCCCTTTTTTGGGACTAGCATCCTGCCCCTTTTTCTTTCTAGAATGAATACTAAATTATTAAAGATCATTTTAGTAATTAAAGCATAAAAATGTATATTATGTTCCTAATTAAAGAGTTAATTTTTTGTTTAACAATCATTAATTTTAGTGTTAAACAATTTAATAGTAAATACAGTTATTAATAATTTTAATAAATGTAAATATCACTAGTTAGTACTTAATACAGTTTTACATAATTATTACAAAATGTTAATGTATATAACGTTATTGTATGCTACTAATTAATGAAACTACTAATTTGCAGTTTTTATAATTTATGTAATTACTAATTAATAATAATTTTATTAATTAAAGTGTAAAATCACAGAATATATTAGCAATTAGAGGTTAAATTGGTTTGGAAACCTAAAACTCTTGGTAGCTATTCAGTATTTGAGCGCTGGGAAAAAAAATCATAAAAATCCGATTTAAATAAAAAAAATCTGATATTATCAAAATCCGATTTTTTTATTTTTTTTAAAAAAAATCATGATTTTTTTTATACCTAAAAATAGGTGACATAATTAATTATAAAAAAAGAGAAATGTCAAAATTTACGTTTGGCTGGGAAAAAGGTACAAAATGCATACCCAACAAAGGTACTTGCTTATCACAGCTTATTATATTTAAAGTCGTATCTCATGTTTTAAAATAAAATCCAATCTCCACGCCTTTGCCGAAATACTATCACAAAATCTTTAAACATCTCTATAGGAAATGTAAACAAAATTATAAAATCTGATTTAGAGTTAATAAGGAAAAAAAAAATGTTCATCACCTAATGCGAAATCATGTTTATCAGCATAAAATTATGTAGAGATTTTTCCATGAAATTTATTTGGCAGGAGAAAAATGGAAATATGCAGTTACAATTGATGAGGCTTGGATATGTTTACCTGACTGCAATAGAAAAAGACCTAAAATGTTGGTTCAGTGAAAACAAAGAAAGTTTTGCTATAGGTTTTATGGTTACTGCTAGATTCTCTTATAACAGAAAACTTAAAATAAGGAAAAAAGAAAAATAAAAGTCAAAATTTACTCGGATTACTATCAGAAATATGTTTTAACAGCTGCATTCAAAGAAGACATTCCATCACTTTACCCAAACACTGTTCACTGAGTTAAATTCCAAAAGTATAAAGCTACCAGCAGGGCCGGATTAAGGGGGGGGGGCTACGGGGGCTGCAGCCCCTGGCCCCAACTCGCGAGGGGTCCTTTACCAGTGGGTTAAGTTGTATAAAAATTTCATTTTAAAAATTACTTAATTTCTTTAAAAAAAAAAATAGAAATTCTGAAATGCTAAAAGTATTCTGAAATGCCGAGAAAAAGCCGTGTTTCAAGGGTCAACATCCATTACCTTTTACTTTTGCAATTTTAAAGCTTCGTGAGACCGATAGTAACTGTTGCTAAGGCATCCGTTTAGTATTTTTACCCTCTTTCCCCGAGACAAAAGCAGAAAAAACATCTTTATTCATCTCCCTCTTCAGCCTCAAAAACACATATACTCAGCATTAAGTTTTCCAAGAAATTACTAACGAGCACAGACTCGACACCCCACTGCCTGAAATCTACACTTCCGATCTTCGGAATGACACTGACCAGTATCTTTCAACAATATTTTGTGTAAGCGACCATAACGATTTGTTTTTACATCTTTTCTTCTCCTGCATAAAGTCACTGTTAAAAGAGACAAAGAAGTGCGTGTTTTTTTTAAAGGGTGTGCTTTTTCATAAACTTTTATTTGAATATTATAAGAATATTTCAGGAAATGTAATATTTAGAAATTGTTCTTAGCACTTTAGATCTCCAATTAGTCGAAATTAAGCATAGGGTATGGATTAGTCATTGGAATAAAATTTTAAAGATATGCGGAAAAAATAGGGGGATGCTTAAAACAGGGCCCTAGGGTCCCTATAAAAATATGAGAGTATTTTGTCCGGGGAGAGGAGTCCAAGACTCAACTCTAAAATTTTGCATTGAGAATGCCAGAAAATTAGGGGTGAAAAAAGCATACCGTACAAAAAGTTCAAAGGGCCCCGAATCGGGCCCTACGAGACCCTAGGATGCCCTGGGATTTTAACTGGAAACTAGAAACGGGACAATAACTAAATGGAAAAAAGGTTCCAAAAATGAATATTGGATTAAGAAGTGGTAGTTTATTAACAATTTAGGGTGCAAAAACTTCAAGGGGCCAGGGACTTAACTGGCATGTAGTTCAGTATAAAGATACTTTTCAGTAGTTTTTAAAATAATCAGAGGATGCTAGAACTATGTTAAATAAAATTGCAAGCAATTCAGATCCTTTTTAAAGAAGCTGCACCAAAGGCCCCAAATAGGCGATTAATCTTAAAAATCGGTGGTAGCTGAAGTCAGCGAAATTTTTTTGTCTTCTTGTGGTAGCTGAAGGAGCTAAGAAGTTGTTAGAAAATAAAGCTAGTGAATCGGACTATTTTTAAGGGACCTGTAATAGGGTCCCAAAAGGAGCCAATTGATAGTTGAGAGCAGGGCCCTAACATGAAATCATCTTAAAATGTTTTAGTACTTAGCGTTTTAGATCTTCAATTAGTCAAAATTAAACATAGGGTATGAATTAATCCTTATAATAATATTTTAAAGAAATGCACAAAAATGGGGGGGGGGGGGGGGTATAACGCTTAAAACATGGCCCTAGGGTTCCAGTTAAAATTATGAGAGTGTTAGTCCAGGAAGAAGAGTCAAATATTCAACTTTAAAACAATGCACTGAGAAGGTGAGAAAATTAAGAGGGGGAGGGGAATGCATGACACACAAGAAGTTCAAGGGGGCCGTACTGGAGCATAGAGGGCCCCAGGTCTTAACTGGAATGTAGAAACGTGAGAATAACTAAGTGGAAAATGAAGATCGGATTAAAAGGAAGTAATGTATTAACAATTTAGGGCACAAAAACCTGAAGGGGCCCTGTACCGTGTCCCAGGTGTCGAGGACCTTAACTGGAATATAGAAATGGGGGAATAACTAAATGGAGATTTAGCCCCAAAAACGAAGAAGATCAGAAAAAATGGGGCACGTTATTAACAATTTAGGGCATAAAAACTTAAAGGGTTCCCGGCCCTTAAAAAATTAAAAATCTGTGCCTCAGGTGCATCAGGACCTTTCTTGGGCTATCCTCACCTAAATTGTCAGACTTATACATGCGATAGATTTCGCTAGCCATCGCGAACAGACACACACGCACACAGAGCGAAACTTTCTTTTATTAGTACAGATTTCATTATTTAAATAGACAGACATTATTTAAATACACACATCCTTATTTTATTAAAATTTCCATATTCATGGATTTTTTCCTTTTGTACCATTTACTAAAACTCAATACGTATGGGTTAAATTGTTTAAGATGCTCACATTAATTTATTTAAGGTGGTTTTCAAATTGCTAGCTCAACAACGCAAAACTTACTGAGGCATTTTCAAACAAATTTTAAACTGGCGTAAAATTGACAGGTCTGACTATTGAAGCGATTTGGAATCGAATAACGGTTTCCATTTTTTATAAATTAATGACAAAGTATAAAGTACAAAGTTATAAAGTAATAAGCGATTCTTGTCATGTGACAAATATTTTACCCCTTTCTCGTGCTGCCTCATCCGGAAATTTCGCTCGAAACATTTACTTTGACAGTATTTTCTGAAAGACCTGCCTTTATCAAAAAATGGGGAAACGCCATTCGATGACATAGTTTCTGAATAAGAATACCTGCCAATTTTATGCGTTTCCGAAAGAAAATGAATTCAGAAATGTGTCAGAAAATAGTTCCTTTGAATTTGAGAACAGCCTTAATAAGATTTATCATACTTTGCACAAAATTGACTTATTTCATTAAAAATGAAAAATTTTAGCACTCATATTTAGAACTTTTAATTCTGAAGATACGGATTGAACTAGAAAAGTAAATTTTCTAAAAATTTTGAATTGAATTTTTTTTTTTAATCAGGAAAAATTATTTTTTTCGTAATAAAAATTTATCTCACAGTTAACATTTTCTAACAAAATTAGACTGTTCTGACCACTACGAGCTACGCTCGCCAATTTCGTGCAGACACCGCCAAAAATATTCTAATTTGTTCTCATTTGAAAAGTTTACTTGATTGCAGAAGTTTGATTACGAATAATTTATTTATTAAAATTTATCATGTTTTGTACAAAAATTGACTTATTTCAGCCAAACTGAAAACTTTTAGTATACACATTTATAACATTTAGTTGATTGTCTTGGTTGAACTTAAAAAAGTAAATTTTCTGAAAAGTTCGAAGAAGTTTTCATTTATTTTTATTATTTTTGTTTAAATGAGGAAAAAATATTTTTTCGCAGTAAAAGTTTATCTCAGTTACATTTTCTAACAAAACTAGAGGGTTCTGACCCATTCGAGCTACGTTCTCAATCCCACGTGCAGCAGACCCCGCAGTCTCTAAAAACATGCTAATTTGTTGTATTTTAAAAAGATATTTTGATTACGAAAAATTCGATGATATTATCACAACCAGTAGTGGTCTGCTGCAATCCCGTTGCTCTTAAGTTCTCTTTGGCTAGGAAATTTTTCGGTTTCCAAGACCGCATCCACCGCTAACGCAATAGCTGACGGTTGTTTTCGTGTTAGATTAAGTAGGATCTATCAGACATTTGAAAATCAGTTTGTTTAAAATTATTTAGAGAAAAATGTTGTTGCCTCCCGGTCTTTTTAGGCCCCACCAGTGGCCGGGAGGTTCTGCTCTCGAAGCTGGTAGACGGGAGGTGCTGGGTTAGATCGCAATCGCGCCCGTCGGCCTAATCGTTCGGAGTTTTCGTGGTTTTCTTCGAACCTTGGTTCTCCAAGCGTTAATACGGGTTAGGTTCCCTTAGAAAGACCTCCACGGAAGGCACTCCCCCCTTAGGGCCTATATCCCACGTGCAGATAATTGGCCGACGTAAATACAACCAACCCGGTCTTTTTAGGCCCCGGCTAGAATTTTTTTTTCCTTTTGGACTTTATAAGGAAATCGTTTTAAATATATAAATATGATATAATTTTTCACCATTTAATGCTTTTCGCACGCAAAAATTTAATTATTTTAAAGTTTTCTTTTCCTTTTAATATTCACGTGTAAATATATTTTCGATTTTCCAATTGAAAGTGTGCCCCACCAGTGGCCGAGAGGTTCTGCTCTCGAAGCTGGAAGACGGGCGGTGCTGGGTTCGAACCCACTTTCGCCCGTCGGTCTAATCGTGCGGAGTTTTCGCGGTTTTCCAAGCGTAAATATGGTTTAGGTCCCCTTAGAAAGACCCCCCATGAAGGTCACCTCCCCCCCCCCTTAGGGCCTATATCCTTCGTGCTGATAATTGTCCGTCATAAACACAACCAACCAATTAAAAGTGCTTGGAAATATTACTATTTGGGCTTTTTTTTAAATATGATGTAATTTTCTCCATAAAATGCTTTTCACGTGTAATAATTTAATTAATTTAAAGTTTCCTGTCTTTCTGAATATTCACGCATAAGCATATTTTTCAATTGAAAAATGTTTGGAAATGTTATTATAAGGAAAGAGAATGGAAATTTAAGGGTAGAATTCGATGATTATTTATTTATAAATTAAAAAAAGGGAGTTTTAAAGTTTATGTGCTAGGGTGGAGGGAGGGGAGAGAGAGAGAGAAGCGGAATTTTTTTGTGTCAGGTGACACAGAGTAATTTTGATGCTCTTTTAATTATTAATACAGAAACTTTATAAATAGGGAAAACATGTGATTTTAAACTATGTACTGGAGCGGTGGAGGAAGGAAAAATGGGATTTTTTTTCTGGGGGGGGGGGGGGAATAATTTAGATGTTTATTCAAATATTGCTGCAACAAAACGACAAATAAAAGAGAAAAAAATTAAAGATTTTAAACTTCATGATATGCTTGGGGGGCATTGCGAAGTGCAATGGAAGAATTGTGATGTAAGTTAACACCACATCTAATGTCAACTACAATCCAAAATATTAAGTGCCTAGTTCAAAGCTGATTGTATGCTGACGGGACTTGGGCTGCTTCCAATACTTCAAGTGATATTATTATATTTCACACAAAGAAGGATAAGTATGTTCAAAATTTCAATTGAAATATTTCAATTAGTGTTATGAACAAATATCTGAAATTTGGATCACAGGTATAAACACCTTGTATTCCTCAGTGAAAATTGGATTTCGACCCAGGTTCATATATAAAGGTTGTTAAACTTTCTATGTACTAATCGGCTCATTCAGTTTGTCTCCATACATTAATTGAAAATGTTGCTACCACATATACATACATACATATATGCTGAAGTTCAAAAAATTCAGGGGCAGTGAATGGATGATTTCGATTGTACACGGTTTGTTGAATATCTATTGAAAATCTTGATGAATTATGTTTGAACTTTGAGGATGTAAAGAACATGTTTGACTATCTTTTTCAGGGAAGATTTAGTCGCGGGAACAATTAGGAGGACAACAATAAATTTAATAATAAACAGGGCTTAATTTGCGCCGGAGCCCACGGGAGCCCGGCTCCGGTACTTCTCTGTTTTTAGTAAATGTTTAAATATTTGTCGGAATTCACCGGAGCTCATAAATACAGGGCTCCGGAGCCCCATGAAAAGCGCTCCCGAAAAATCTAAGCCTAAATTACCCATTCCTATCTCGAAGCTTTTGCATTATTTTTGCCAAAACACTTATATGTAACGTAATGTGTCGCACACGCAGGAGATGGAGATAAAACGGACTCGATTTTTATATCAGTTTTTGGTCTTGGACTGACTCGAGCTCAATCTGTACTACATTTAAATTCTTATTTATTCATGTATAGAAAAAAAAAACTTTTCGTCCTTTAAAATTACATATTATATTCTATTTCAAATCATTTTAATGCTGTTTTGATCGAAAGACGAATGAAGGGGAAACAGAAATCGTGTTTTTCTATTTCAAATTTATGTCGGCGATGTGTTGATACGGCGCCACTCAAGAGACTGAATTTGCTTTCAGTTCGATCCCTTTTAATGACAGTAGGAATTTTTTCTTATTGGCTGTTTTTTTTTTAATTTTATTTAGATATAACATGAAAAGAATATTTTCTATGTTAGCCAACGAGCATCAGCTTGGGTTTTTGTTTGTTGGACGTTTATTGTCTTCTATTGCGTGCGACTATAAAAATCACGTTAGTGATTTTTCTATTTATTTTGTATCATGAACGGTACCCATGCTAAGGCTCTGCTCTGCACATTTACGAAGTCACTTTCATTTGTAAGTAGATATAATTGCCATGTATTGTTATTCTGATAGAAAGCAATCGAGCAGTGTTTTCTTTTTTTCTATAAAAGCGTCAATTCTTTCCGATAACGGTGTCAAATGTTTAATTTAATCTGATTTTCAGGGACTCACCACAAAAGATTGAAATCCATTATACTTTAAGATATGCACCTTTTATAGGAAATTGTAAAACATTGCTCCATTCTTCAGCATATAAATATTAATTTCTGTAAATTTCCTTCATTTTTTCTTAAAAATGCATAGCTGCGATCTATCTCTTTTTTGAGTTAACACTATTTCATCATAATCCTTGCCATATTTAATCGCAAAATTCTGCAATTAATTAACATTAAAATTAGGCAAAGATTTCTATTCAGAAGGAGTGATAACTAAAAAGTGGAACAGTTGATAGCTAAATATATGCTGATAGATATACTTGAAATTTTTATTTTGCTAAAAGAAGAAAAAAATGCTTTAATTTTTGCGCATAATGTACGAAATATAAATATGCAGATTGGAGTGACAGGGGGGGGGGGGGGGGACGGTACGGTTGTTGTACCGGTACAGCAAAATATTAGGGCTCCGGTACTTTTTTTGTTAGAAATTAAGCTCTGATAATAAATAATGGTTGCGATCCCCCATGTGACAGAAAATGCTCAAAAGGGTCTGTCACTGTAGCAAATGACTATGTGGGTCCTGTGAATCGTTTGTGTGCATTTGTGTAAACATAGCACGCATATTCGTGAAGGTTTTAACGTTTCTGAGAAAAATGTAAAATCTTTTTGCTTATAGAACACAGTGTTTTCAACCAAATTTAACACCACTTTCCAAAAACTTCACAAAGAACAGCAGAAATAGTATACTGGAATTAAAATATTAATATATCGAATATTTGATGAGGCTTTGGCATTTGTGTAAAATATTTTTAACTGCGCATGCGTGAAAGAGTCCAAAATTTTTCATAATTTGGTAGTCAGCTATTTGGGACAACTTATATAAATAGTCCGGTCAAAAATTGCAAAAATTCAGAAAGATAGGGGCGATAAAGTGAGTTGCTTCCTAAAAGTAGCTTTATTATAAAGGATTTTTCACAATTTGTCAATCAGTTCACTGTATCTTTCTGAGTTTTCGCAATATTTGACTGGACTTTTTATATAAGTTGCCCTAATAGCTGACTACCAAATTAGGAAATAAAAATTTTGGAATCTTTCACGCATGCATAATTAAAAATTATTTCATACAAATGCACATATCTCATGAAATATTCAATATATTCATGATTTAATCGCAGTATACTTTTTCTACTGTTCTTTTTCATATTTTCGTTATGTTCTGTTAGATTTGGTTGAAATCTACATGCTATAAACAAAAAACATTTAAATTTTTCACAGAAATGTTAAAATCTTCACGCCTATGCGTATTATGCTTCCAGATATGCCCACAAACGTTAGACAGGACCAACATAGTCATTTGCTACAGTGACAGACCATTGTGAGCATTTTCTGTCACATGGATGATCACAAGCATTATTTTATTATTAAATTTATTGTTTTGCCCCTAATTGTCTCCTCGTCTACATCTTCACTGAAAAATGTGAAGTCAAACATGTTCATTACACCCTTGAATTTGGATGACATTTCGTCAAGATTTTCACATATATTCGAGAAATCGTGTACTGTCGAAAGCGTCCGGGCATTACCCCTTAATTTTTGGACATCAGTGTATATATATATACACTGATATACCGGGTGTCCCAAAAAGGGCTGACTGATTTTAAAATTCAATAACTTGCAAACGGTGACAGATATTTAAAAAATTCTTGCAGGAGAGTTATGCATAAGGTCAAAAGTTTTTTTACAGTGATTTTCAATTTTAGTTCGAATTACAAACAATAGATGGCGCTGCGATCAGTAGACGCTGAATTCATGCTCGATTTTTGGTACTTCGTGGCTCGGATAATACATTTCCATCTCCTTTTTCAGCATGGAACAAGAGAAAGGACCAGAAATCGAGCCTGTATTTAGCGACTATTGCTTACAGCGCCATCTATTGTTTGTAATTCGAACTAAAATCGAAAATCACTGTAATAAAACTTTTGACCTTATGCATAACCCTCCTGCAAGAATTTTTTAAATATCTGTCACCGTTTGCAAGTTATTGAATTTTAAAATCAGTCAGTCCTTTTTGGGACACCCGGTATATGCACACAGTGTTTTGTCTAAGCTACCCTGACCTTTCTAAAATGGGCTAAATGTACCCAGCCCTTTTTAACCCTAGAATACACGCGCAAGGTATGACATATCCAGAATATGTACGGTTACGGTATTTACATTTGTCACCACTATTTTTCGAAAAGTAACCTCCAAATTGTATAATCGCAGAATTTGTAACAAATGTCAGCAATTAAATAATATGGCGATCTTTTATTTGAATGTATCGGTGTTAAAGTACAGTTTTCTCTGGCGTAAGCAATACGCCGCGCGTGTATTTGAAGGTTAAAAATAGTGAAATGCAACTTTAGCCATCTCAGAGATCGAGAAATTTCTCTTAAAAATCTTCCCCAAATTACAGTATTTCTAAATCTATGTGGTCGAAAGGTTGTAAAAATCATAGACCTTCCATGTTTCGTTAAGTTTTTTTTTTTTTTTTTTTTTAATTAGCTTAATTTTAAATAAAGAAAATCTAGAATATGTTTATAAAGTATCTTTGAATTATATGTGTAATAAATACGTTTAAATAAAATAATTAAGAGCACTATTAAAGATAACAAAAAAAGATTTTGTTAATATATATATATATAATATTAATATATAATATAAAATATATATATAAAAAAAATTTACATATTCAACTTTTAAAATTGGTATTTTAAGATAAAAAAAAAAAAAAAAAAAAAAAAAAAAAAAAAAAAAAAAGTTGCATGTGAGTGTGTGCGGGGGAATTTCCAGTAGCAGGGTGAGGGGGACCAAACTTTTCATTAGCCCCGGGCCTCAGAAATGCTTAATCCGGCTCTGGCTACCAGCCAGCAGCCATACCTATAAATCTACTGCTATACTTATAGAAAGAAAAAGAAATGAGAAATGAAATCGAAATTAAGACTATCCCATTTTTGGGCTTTTACAACAAGCTCTTTATAAGCAGCATCCTAAAACATTAGATGGACTCTGGAAGATTGTTGAGGAATGGAACAAAACCTTTACATTAGATAAAAGTTGTAATATGATAGTTCAAGAAAAGGGCTATCAGAAAAACACATTCGAAAATAAAATTATTATCTTTGTTTATATATTTCTTTTTCCAAAATCGTTACAAAAATGTGTGTACATTCATTCGCAATAAAAATTAAGATTTCGCGAGAATTGAATTTTAAATTCCGCATATTATTATATCCTTTAAAATATGAATCGTTATAAATATATATATATATATTAATTATATATTTTCAACACATAACTGGATTTTATAATAATAATAATAAAAAATCTATTATAATTCCAATTTCTTTATTTTTCAATACTTTTATCAGAAGGCAGGGGGTTGGGGGTGAGAAAGCTATAGCATACGTTTTACGTGTTTTTCGTTTCCTGAAATTCGCTGGATTAAAATTTAATCACTAAAAAATTACTTTTTGCAAATATGTCAGAACGTAGCTTGTTTAGATTTGAAAACAGCATCTAAAACGTAAAATTTGTTGAGCTTGAATAACTATATCTGTACATTTTATGCCTTTATCATTCTTTTTTCCCTTTTTTCCCCACAAATGTGTCAGAAAGTAACTGATTTAAACATGAAAACAGATTTAAATACAATAGCCACTGTTTACACGAAGAGATTTTTGTATAAACCTTATAATACACATAACTTTAAACTTAACATAATACTTTTGCGTATAATGTTTAATTATAAGATAAAAGAAAAATTGTTTTTCTCAATCACCAAATGTAAACAAAAAATTCGATAAAAGGGATCAAAAGCAAAAAAGGAATGTGTCTTTCCCACGCTTTTCTAATACTATACTCCTGCCAACACCCATAGCTAGAAACGGCGTTCAATTATTTTTTTTCTCCCACTTGTATAAATTGACAATCTTTTTCTTTAGTAATACACATGTTGTCAACAGGCAACCATTTAAAAAAAAAAAAAAAAAAAAGAAAAGAAAAAGAAACGTGTTTCAGTGAATAGTTTGAAGACGGTTTGCCCATTGCTGCACTAATTCTGATCAGTTTGAAAAATATATGCTTATTTCCGTTCGCACTGAGGGAATCAGGTGTACTAACGCATGTGGGGACCGGTTTATGCATCTGGACTTCAGGAGGAAAAAATGTTCCTAATTATCTTGCAATTCGAGAATTGTACCACAAGATAATATAACACAACTGATACGCTTCTGAATAGAAGGTTTTTTTTTTCTTTTTCTTTCTTTTTTTTTTTTTTTTTTTCATATTTCGTTGCATTGAAGGATTCAAGGCAGTTGAAAGTTGAAACATCTAAAATGTTTTTCTTGCAAATATAGATTTATTTATTTTTTTTACATTAGTTGAAATATACATTTAAAAAAATAAATAAATAAAAAATAAATAAATAGTGAAATGATTAGGGGGGGGGGGGCTCTAGAGGAAGCTAGGGGGGGGGGGCTCAGCCCACCTAAGCTTTCACATATTTTACCGTATATATAAAAGAACCTTTTAAAATTCTGGTCTATTTATTATATTGAAATTATTCTTATCTTAATTCCTTTAATATTAGGAATCAGAAGCTTTTCTCTTTTCTTAAATATTTTAAGCTGTTTCTTTAAGTTTGATTTTTATTTTAAGCAGTTGTGCTACATTCTTTTTTTCCTTTTTTTCTGTTGTTTTCTTTATACTTTCGGAGTAGTTTTACAACCATAATATAGCAATCAATGACGCATTTCTTCTATTGCTGAGATATACTTCTTTCTTTTAAAGTGATTAAAAAAGGAACTGGTTACTACAATATATACAGAATGCTTTAACTTGAAATTTAGGGCATTTTTAAGGTTCTAACAAATTAATAGTTCTCAAAAACAAATATATTCCCTCTATTTAACAACACGAAATTTTTAACATATTCTCGGAATCAATTCATAATTAAACGTAAAAGCAGGTAATATTAAAGCATAACTATTGAAGTGTTTTGGAATCGAATAACGTTTTTTCTTTTTTGATAAATGTATTATATATTGTGTAATAAGGGATTGTTGTATCATGGCGACTTTTCTTGGTTGTCGTGGCCGGACATTCAGTTTAAAAAACTAATATTTTACATAATTTTCCGGAAAGGCTTTTTTCTTTTATAGAACAATGGAAAACGCTAGTCAATGTCATAGTTTTTACTGTATTATTTATCGTTTTCCCCCTGTACTTCTTCCCTCTTGGTTTTTTTTCCTAATGCCCCCCCCCCCCCCCCCAACACACACACACACTGTCTCTCTAACAAAACATTATTTATTTGCATTTTTAAACCTCTCTTTTATATTTAAAGAAATATATATATTTTTAAATGCAACAATAATTTTGCAACCAGAATCATATTTATTGTTTAATAACACAGTTATTGCGAAACTAAATTTGGATATTTGAAGTATTTATATATGAACGTATACAAATTATCTCTTTACTGTAGCACAATACTTATATAAAAATTTAATGAATGTGAGCGATTTAAGAACAAATAAAAATATATTATTGATTATAAAAAAAACTAATTTGCTTTTGCATTTTCGCACCTAATTTTTAGATTACACTTCACTTTTTTACGGAAATACATGTATAATATATTTTTTCAAATGTATCTTGCTGCACATTTCAGCATAGTAAAAGTGCAAAATGTTACTAAAACAAATTTCAACCGAATGACATATGGTGATAAGTAGAAGTATGAAAGTGAAAGGATATAAATGTGATAGTTTTTATAAAGTTTCCATACAAATTTCCCCGAGAATAATAAAAATAATTGTTCTTCTTTCTCTAGAATAATGGTCGCGAAGCGTCGCGTCGTGCCGCTTTGAATTCGACCGCAGATTACAGAAGATCGTCGAGGATTATCCCTTTTCTGCTGATATCCTACAAAAAACTGGCTAAACAAGAAAGCAATAAGGAATGCCTTTTCAAATACCATACTATTTGACATGACTTTTCACATCTGTGGGAAATTACTACTCACTCCCGCTATAATTAGCAAAGAAAGATAAAAAAAACCGGAAGCAAGTATTGAGAAAAGATAGTTTAAAAATGCGAAGTGCTGTCTACTACATAATGTATATAAAGAAAAATAAGATAGAATTATAAACTTTCTCTCAATTTTATTCCTTTAAATGTTTTTTCCCTTTTTATTTCAGTGTACATTATGATATTATAATTTTAAACATCGTACTCATATTTTATTTCAAACAAGTTAGAATGTGTAAAAAAGGAAAAAAGGGAGATGTTGATGTTGATTAAAAAGACTATGCTAATAAATAAATTGTCCAAGTAAAATATGTTATATAAATGTTAGAAATACATAAATAAGCAAAAATTCAAAATTCTGATTCTTCTTTTTATTATATACATTTCTATCATAATTTTATTTTTATAAATAACACGGGGAATGCACTATTGTAAATCTATTTCAATCAATTTTAATATTTTAATAATATACAATACTAATGCATTTCCTTCCGCTTAGTCTAAAAGAAAATGGCTTCTGACGCGAAAAATGTCATAAACTGAATTCTTTTAACTTAAAATAATGCATACATATTAACGTACATAAAAATATGTGTATGTGTATATACGAAACTTTTCGTAATTATTGACTATAAATTTCATGTACTTTAATAATAACACCCTTTTATGGTACACAAATCAGTTGGAGATCTCAGATGATAAAGGTGGTACGTGAAAAAGAAAAAAAGAAAAGGAAAAGGGAGCTACTCCAGTCACACGAAAAGATCCGTTCGCTAATGCTAATCCTGTGGAAGAAATTTATATAGATATTTCGGTTGCATTTCAATATTTTTCAAATTATATTTTTGGCATTGGATAGCTGAGATCCATCTGTACAAAGACCGTTTTTTACTTTTTTCTATTTTGCTTGCAGATTTTTTTAATGATTATGCTTACACTTTCGAAACCGGTTCCGAAAATGGAAGTATACTCATTAAAAATACCTGTAAACAAAATCGAAAAAGTAAAAAACGGTCTTTGTATAGATCGATCTCAGCTGCCCAATGCAAAAAATATCATTTAAAAATACTGAAATGCAACCGAGATATCTTTATAAATGTCTTCCATAGGATTAGCATTAGCGAACGCGTCTTTTCGCTTTACTGAAGCAACCTCTTAATAAATAGTCCTCTATCATCTGTTAAATTACTATTTAAAATAAAAAAAACCAATATTTACTGAAGATTTTAATTGATAAAGGGGGCATTTGACAATAAATAAAAATAGATGTTTGGAACTTTGCAACTCATTTTCTCAAAATGATGATTGTGTCACTTACCACTTTTATCATCTGAGCTCTTCAATTGAAAAAACAATGTAACAATTTAATGTCTTACTGGAATATGTATTTCATTTTTTAATTATAGAATCCGAGAAAAAAAACGTTATTATAGAAAACATTTTAATTTTAATTGATAATAAACTTTCACGAAAGACGACTTCTTGTTCCCAATCTAAATACCATGAATCTAAGAATCCGGAGAACAGAAAAACGGATTTTAGGTGAAATGAACAAGCGACTTGAATGAAAGACACCTTTTCTGATTTTTGCACACTGGTTGTATTGTCGCCTTTCATATCAGAAAAAAATTATGGTAGTCTCATTGATACATACCCTTTTCTAATGATTTTCGAATATTTAATAATGACATGAAATAATATGGAAAAAAACACCACAAAATCTAGAAAAATGCCTCACAGATATGACCGATATTGTAAGAAGTGGAAGGTAAATCCAGTTTTGTAGACTAATTTACATGTATATAAACATCTACCGTACAATTTCATTACATACAAAAACTCACTTAAAAGAAAATCAAGCATTTTTTAACACTTTCCAACAAAGTTGAAACGTGTTTATGCATTCGTTTTGTCTGTCCGTCTGCCCGTCTGTAAGCGCTCTAACTCCCGTGATTATACTCGGATCGTTTTGAAATTTTTGGATGTTAGTGACCCCTACCATATAACGAACGCTATTTCAAATGATGTTTGTAGCACGTTTAGTTCATTTACAGGGACAGTCTAAATTTTTCCGTTACATTACGGCCTATGGGAAAAAAATCGTTAAAAATGATTTTTAATGATGTTACATGCTTTCAAACATAATAAAATTGACATGCATTTATCAAAGTACTCTAAAATATGCATATGTGGTACAAAGAATAAATATTATTCATTTACAGGGCCACACAAAAGAATTCTGTCACATAATGATATACGAGTGGAGGGAATTGTTTCCGGCGTATTTTAATTATGTTAAATTATTTCATGTATAATGAAATTGATATACGTCGCTGAGGTTTACTATAACTTATTTCATGTATAATACGAAGTGCATAGGATTTACAGGGACACACAAAAGATTTCAGATACTATATTGTATCCGAAGTACTGTACGGTAGCGATGATTGCTCGAAATGCATTTTTAATTATGTATGCGCTTTTATGTTTCACTATATTTATGCATTGTATATGGTGTGTATAAATGCTGTAATTCATATACAGGGCTACACAAAATAATTCGTAATGGTTACTGGGTATGATTGCAAATTGCTTAAAAGGTAGTTTTTAAATGAGTTATGCATTTTTACAATGAACTGCATTTTGTTTACTAAGAAATGTTTGTAGAACATAGATAAAATTATATACGGGGACACGCAAAGAATTGAATACATGGCCGTCTATAAATGATAATTTCTGGAAATGTGATTCCAGTAGTTTTAAGAGTGTTTTACTTTGAATTAAACTTTAGCCAAATAGTGGCGTGTAATAAAGGTACTAGGTTAACTACAGGGTTGTTCAAAAGTATACAAGTATGTTTCTATCTATTAGTATAAATTACTGAAAGAGAAATTTCAACCTGTTATTCGTTTTCTTACTAAACTAAATTTCCCCGTTATATAGCATGTATATCAACCTACGGGTAAAATACAGAGCTGTTCAAAAAAATTGGAATACGTATTTGCTACGGAGGGTAACTGCTGAAATCAGTTTTTGAAATGTTTTATGCGTTTTCTAAAATGTTTACTTAGTTCTCTTATATACCTTATTTCCCTAAATAACGAAGTTTTTTTAAAGCATTCAGGAAGTATTGGAAAGTGTTTCATAATCTATGCTTAACGCATGATTTTTCTTACTTGTTTTATTTTTAAGAGGGATCTATCTCGGACATCGCGGCTTACAGAGCATTGGTAAAATCTTTCTTTTTTTTTCTTAAAAAAAAAAAAAAAAAAAAAAAAAAAAAAAAAAAAAAAAAAAAAAAAAAAAAACTAATAGATTTCTTACAATCAATACCTTTTTAGATTGCCCACTAAAAACTCCTAAAACCATTTTATATAAAATATATCAAATTCAAGTAAAATTTAAAGCATTCAAGTAAAGTTTTCAAAATTATTAAAAGCAATATTTTTGTATTAGCGCCGTACCAGAAGTTAATAATCTAAGCAATTGATAAAGATTTCGCTACTCATAGCAGCCTTTTTGTTTCTGATCATTTTAATGGTTTTAGCTAACAATTAGAATACTTGTCTGTTAAATTTGTGTTTTATTCCTATTATTTATACATTTTTAAATTTATTAATAAAGTTTAAATTTCCTTATGGAATACTAGCCGTAAATAAATGCTTTACTAATTTAAATTGTTTCATGTGTAAATGGGTTAATCTTTCATAATCGGAAAGAGCAGCGCAATTCTTTCTATGTAATTTTCTACCTGTATAGTAATATACTATACATACATTTCCCTTGGTCATATTTCATTCAAAAAATCTGAACAATTTCAAAAACAGAAAACCTTTCGACCTGCATATAATCTATAAATAGAATAACAAATTTTGCCAAAAGCCACTACACATTTCTGCCTATAGTCAATCTTAAAAGATACTTAGGAAAAGACTTTTTTTTTTCATAATTCAACAAATTTAAAGAATATAACTGTTAAAAATATATATTAAGAATGTTTATTGTGTTTCCATTTCTTTGTATTTCTTCTTATTACCAAAATAAATAAATGAAATACGTTGCAATATTGTCGCAATTTTGAAACTGGAAATATTAATTTAATATATTAAAAAATAGATGAAGTAATTTCATTATTGGAATTATAAATTGTTTTAGGTATAATTAGCGTCATGCAATGCCATGCCATTTTTCAAGCACACAATATTATTTTTCGCGTGTGCTGTTCTCTTTTCCGAGTGCGCCGTTCTATTTTTGATTGCGCTGTTAAATTTTTATTTCCTAGGATAAACAATTACTGTGTCTACTCTTAATTTTATAAAAATTCTTATCGGTATTTTCTATTTTGAAAGTCATACTAATAAATTATTACACCATTTTAGCCCCCGGTATGCTATTTCTTTCTCCCAGCTTATTTTGCGTCGTCTCCAAAAAATAACGTTACGTTGTATAAGCCAGCCGTAGAACAAAGCAGATGTATCATTGTACGATTAAATACTCTACAGCAATTTTTTAAACTTCTAAGCATCGCACATTTTCAATTTTCATACCGTCGTATTGGGGGAAAAAAGTACTTTTAAATGAAATTTGTTTGAAAACTGTATCTGCATTTATTTTTGAAATATTAATTTTTCTGTAGTGTTTAGAGCCATTTGCTTAATTTTGGCCACGGAAGTACTTCACTTCTGTATAAAGTAAAGAAAAAATAGTTCTAATAGTAATTATATATTTTTGTTGCCATTTTCTCATAACAACCGAAAGAAAATGTAATTAAATACGTGCTATTTTGAAAAAATATAAACGAATGATTTCTGTTAAACCATGGAGCTATTATAAAATATATTTAATTTTAAGTACCTGTATTAATGTTACAAACAAATGGAGGTCTATGAATCATTAGATAGTCGTTCTTTTTGTGGAGTTTCTTTAATGATGGCATCGTTTTGCTGCATTTGTGTATTATTTTGCGATAGTGACCTATGCATGTTTTACTGTAGATGTTTAAGAGTGGATCGTAAATGTGGAATTCTTAAGCGGATGCGAATGACGTCATTTTACATAAAATAAAAGCGTGTGCTTTAACCCCTTCGGGAGGTGCGTCTTTTGCAGAATTTTTAATCTTTTATCACCAGTTTTTCGAAACAGAAAATCTTGCCTTATTGAGTAGGGAAAAGGTTCGGATTAAATAAGGCAAAATTTATTGGTGAGAATAATCACTGATTCTGAGCACCTTACGTGGAACGTATACCGATCGCTCGTCCGCAAGGGGTTCAGTCTTAAAATTGAGATATGTTTTGTACTATTTATATATACATATATACATTTTTTTTTTTTTTTTTTTTTTTTTTTTTTTATCGGAGGTGACATTACATTCTGAAAAAGTAGAATTTCTGTTCTCCAGTTATTTTTCTGTTTCGTATACAGAAAAAAAATAAATAGATAAATCTTTAAAATGTGTTTATATTTCTCATTATATCAAATGAATGCAAATTATATCAAACAATTATTAAAATTCTTGAAGTTCTCTCCCCCCTCCTTCCCCCCAAAAAACCCAGGAAAGCTTTATTAATGCATGTTTAATATTTTGTTACTTTCATTATAGTTTTTGTTTATTCTAGTAGAATTTCTGTCTATCAATAAGAAATATTATATTCCGAAGATCGCCCTGTAAGTAATGAGTAATTTGCAGTCGTACAGAATTTTTATATGAATGACCATGTGTATTTAAACAAACGTGTAAAGTATTCTTGTAAATTGTAGAATGAAGAGAAGGAAGAAGATATTTTTATGTATGGAATGTAAGCTCAGAATCTGGTTTAGAAATTCAGAGTCCTAGGACCAAACAGAAGCATGGATTCTTATAACAGTTTATCTTACATGATTTGTTTCTATTGCGTGATACAATGTCAAATGTTTTTTAAATATGGCCAAAGAATTATTGTCTAGATGATGACAGGCACAAAAATCTATATATTTTTTAATACAGATTCTATAGTGCGTAGTTTTTATAGTATCTAGAAGCTACGCACAAGTGTTTTCTTTTTATCCAGGTGTCAAATTTGTTAATAGCAACAGGATATTACCCTCTGATGATTTTTTCTGTACGTTATCGCTATTGCGCGTAAACAGTAAATGCCAGACTATGACTTTTTGATGTCCGGGACACAAATATGACTTGAAGCCCTCCGTGCTTACGTTAGTTAGTAAGCTGAAATATTTTTTAAATGTGTATTTTGAATGGTTCTATTAAACTTGAAATTTGCTATTTTGTGGAATATTTGTGAAGTCAATTTTATTAATAAATGCACGAAATTTGCGTTAGTTTTTACTCAAATATCAAATAATTAAATAGTATTTATAATTTTTCTATAAATAAAAAACATGTTCTCAAAATTGAAAAAAAATTTGGAGATAGCGCAGTGGGGAAAATGTTATTTTTGGTGAAGTATTAACTCAAGCTTATAAATTATAGCGGAAACGATGTTTGATATTTAAAATTTGCTCACCTTTAGATATAAAATTGTCATGTGTCAGGAAGATGTGCATTGTCAATTGCAGATAAAAAAAGAAAAAACACAAGAACACCCTAATATAACTTTTAAATGCATGTATCATTGGATATTTTTTAGATATGATTATCATGATCAATCATTAAGTCGCGATGTCAATTTCTTTTTTGATGTTCATTTTGAAATGCATTAGGCATATGCGTTCGTGGGACCTAACAACGAAAATTACTGGTTAATTATTATCTTTGTATTGTACAATATAAAACTATGTTAATAATGAAACTAAACAGGCAGTTTTTAAAATTTTTGTCTTTTGATTCTCTCACTCCAAGCTTATAGGATTATAGACCATACTTTAATCTGGCCCCCTGATCACTCAGATCCAGTTCAATAGCTTAAGTTGGTAAGCTTAAAGCGTATAGAATTATAGAATTGAGATACCCAAAGTTTATGAAGCCTTAGACCAGTGCCCCGTTTGCCTATGTCCTAGTCCTGTGACAATTATGACTGGTTATTATTATTACTTTTTTTTTGCCTATATTGATATCGTTAAGAGAGGCTACTGCATTCAAGTGAAAACACCCACTCGCTAATGTTGTTTTTATAGGAGAATTCTATTAAATATCTCACTTGCATTTCAATATTTTCCCGTTTTGTTTTCAGTTTTTTTTTATATTATAATTATTAGGATACTTTGACTTTCGGAACCGGTTTCGAAAGTAAAGGTATCCTCATAAAAAAAAAAACCCTCGCAAACAAAATAAAAAAAAGCAAACAAAGGCATTTGTTGAGATCGACTTCAGCTACCCAATGCAAAAAAAAAACCATTTAAGAATATTGGAATGCAAGCAAGATAATAATTAAAAAAATTCTCCCTTAGGAATAACATTAGCGACTGAATGTTTCCGCGTAATTGAAGTAGCCTCTTAAAAGTGTGACAGTAACAAATTAATATTAATTTGATTTCACATCATGCGTTTTTGAAAATGTCATTAGATATTTATATTTTGATTACCATTGCCTCGGAATTTCTTAAACAAATGTAATACTTTCGCAAACTTTATTTTATACCTGTAAAAAAGTTTTTGCCAAGCTAAATTTTCACAGAATGGAAGATTTGGCACTCTGATATCAAAAAAACTTTTATCAATTGTTAAAAATACTATATATTTTAGGAAATGCTTAAAAATTTTCATTTTCTGTGATCTTAAAAAATGTTTTTGACCACACTTTTGAAAATTCCAATATTAATACATGTATTCCCATTCAGGTCAATTTTTTTCCTGTTTATAAATTAGATATCTTTGATCATACAGCTAATTGATGGTTATCATATTCTTTTGATGGATCGTTTCATGACTGATTTAAGAGATATTTAATTAATTTTATATAAAAAATGCCATTTTTAGATATTATTATTGTATATGTAAATAATAATAATAAAGAAAATCTTCAGTTTTAAAGGAATCTGAATTAAAATATCTGCAACTTTTATAACTGGTGTTGTAAAATTATTTCGTGATTGTGACTGAGCATTTGAGCGTTATAAATGTATAGATATGCAATATTGTTGATATTAGGAATTAAACAAAAAACGTTATAAGGTATATTATGATTATTATCATTTTTAACCTTTGTGAAATTTACATGCATTTTGAAAAATAATAAAAAATTATGACTCCTATTTTTTTTTCTTTAAAAGAAAGGTAAAGAATATATTCTGTAAAGATAAAAGAAAAAAAAGTATTCGAGTGTTTGTATTCCAGACACCTTTTTAACAATCACTTGCTGTTCACCGTCATTTTAACAGATGTATAACAGACACTCTTTAGTACCCTATCTATTCACACCCCTTTATGACATCTGCTGATACTGCTGACATCTGACAAAGAGTTTCTGGTTAGGCCAGTGGGGGATAGTAAAAAAATGTGCAACACTTGAAATTTCGCTGAAACGAATAAAAGATACACAGCCATCAGAACATATGTGTATCCAGGGACCGACTCAGCTATGGGGAGCCCTGGGGCAAGCATCATTCTGGGGGCCCCCCTTCTATCTATCTATAGAATGTTTTTGTGAATAATGTGGAAGTGGCTAGTACTAAACTTCATGCATACTGTAAGTACGCATAAATTTTGTACCCGGTTTTGTCTGCTCACGTCTGTATACAGAGTATCACAAAAAATTGTCACATTTTTAAGAAAAAATGCTAGTAGGATAATATAGTAGAAAGAATGATGGATTGGTGGACTCGAGTATTTCTTTGCAAAGTTTTACTTCGCTTATCTACGTACATTATAAGATGTGTAAAAGAAAATCCCATAAATTGGTCATAATTAATGGTTTTAACTTGCCATGTTGCGTGGAAAGCGTTAATAAAGTATTTCTTTTGAAAACAATAGAATACTAAGTTTTTATAATAAAATGTTAATCATTAGTTTTCGAATGATTAGTTTGCTTTTTGCATAAGTGGGGCGGGGGGGGGGGGGTTACTGGAAGCAGAGAAGAGAAGGGGGACCGCAATCCCTTCCTAAATGTCTGAAAATATATGAATTTTGGTCACTTTTGGCTAGTTTTAATCACTTAGCACCTTTTAATGAAAATCCTGATAACTCTCATGGGGGGCCCCCTAAAAAGGGGGGCCCGGGGCAACTGCCCCGCATTCCCCTGCATAAGTCGGACCCTGTGTGTATCTGTTCTTGTTCTTACTCCGAGTTTAAAATTCAGTTTTGTTTTTAAAATTATTAAATAATAGAATTTTTTTTATAAATAACATTAAAGTACTGTATAATTTGTTAGATGCATTAACGTTTCTCTTGTTCTAAATATTCTATTGCAGAACATATACCTAATTTCAGAATTTTTTCTTCCTTTAAATATGCATCAATGACAGTTGATTTTATATCACTACCACAAAAATATTTTGTTTTAAGTTTGATATACATTATTCGGGCGTGAATTCCTTTAACACATTTTAGAATACATACAGAAAAGGTGATTCTCCCAATGAAAATAATAACATTACGAAACCTTTTAAATACACTTTTAATTTCATAGAAAAAAAACTTTTTAATGTGATTTCTTATCTGAAAAATGCAATATGAGATCGTATTATGTTGGTAAAACGCCAATGATAAACTTTTAAAAATATCAATATTAAACCAACGATATTTTCTTGTCAACATCAGAAAAAAAATAATAAAAAAGTAATAATAAATATTTTCTCTTAATAACACATAAATAGGTGATATTAACAAAGGAAATTCTGAAATACAAATGACTTCAAATTTCCTTTTTAGTATAAAAAGTTTCGATTGCATTATTCTCAATAAATAATGACGTAAACACCTTCAGAATTTAGCAAGGGAGAAAAAAGAGAAGGGGGAGGACACATAATAATGATAACGGTGAGTGCCGTAAAAATCTAACATAAATGACGGCGCCTGGTGCGGGGCACCGCCCGTGCCATCCCGGATGCGGCGTTGTGTCCCTCTACTCTAAACCCAGATTTTACACATAACTTGGCCATATTAAAGTAAATTTTCACCAGGCTTGACTTGGATATAAATAAATAAATTTGAAAGTGAAGTTGAAAATAAAGTAATTTTTGTTTAAATATGACACTGGTTTCTATAAGAAAATTGTAGTGTGCTCTACTATTTTTTTAGGGGGGGGGGGATCACACTATACTGTTAAAGTAAAAATTTCGAGTACAACAACACATCAGCTAGCAACGACCCCCCCTCCCCTGCCCCTCTCCCCAAAGTATGAAAATTTGTTTCACGCCACTTTAAGACTTTTCCACAGCTAACTCACCAAATTAAAAAATGCAACTGTGAACGAAAGACTTGACTAAAAAATCATTCTGTTACAGCTAATGACATGTATTTACTAATTTAAATGCAATTGAATATTTCCCTCAAAGTTTGTTTAAAAAATAATTTTAATTTATTTATGTTCGACATAATTTAAATAATATTAATCAGTTGTTAATTAACCACAAATAAACATTTGTCAATTATTTACTATTTATCAATTAAAAATATTCACCAATTAATTGCTAATCATTAATTAATAATAGCGTCAATTAAGTACTATTTTATTTATCTATGGCAAATTATTGAGTATGACATTCATAACACTTTTCACTGGAAGCAGATACTCTGCTTACGCCCCCCCCACGCCCCCCCCAATACGAAACATCTTTTAACGTTGCGTAAAAAAACATCTTTCTAGAACTAACGCACCGAACTGACCAAGCAGCTGTATTCAAAAGACTTAGCTAAAGAACCAGTCTGTTATCGCTAATGAAATATATTTTAATATTTTAAACAAAATTAAATATTTTTTAACAAATAAATTTAAATTTACTGGCGACAATAATTAACTGAAATTTATCAATGTTTAACTAACCGCAATCAATTATTCAAAATTACTTACAATTTACTATTTGTAAATAATAGTCATCAATTAATATTCATTAACTAAAATAGCTTCATTTAAGAACATTAGCAAATGATTAAGCATTAACATCGCTAATCGTAACACTTCCATCTCCATTGCTTAAAATATCCTTTCAAAAAATTGTCATTGTCCTTCAAACGCATCAATAACATTATACACTATGTCAGGCAATTCATTGAATAATAGAGTAACCACCCAGGACATCTTAGTTCGAGATTAAGTTACTCGGGTTGAGTGTGTAAAATTTCAAACCGAGTAACACCCGAGTTACTCTAAATAATGGTACTGTGCTCCCTCAAACTTTTTGTTCTAAAAAATAAAAAATTACTTCGAATGAAATTTTTTTGGTGTTCATATGTATATTTTGCATATCTTAACATTCTATAATAATATTTAAATGATACTAATAAAATTTCGGTGGGTATTCCAAACGTCGGTAAAAAGTTTAGTTATTGACGAGGGCGGGTAGGACGGTATTGGTGTGTGTGTTTGTGTGTGTGTGTGTATGTATATTTATATGTGTGTATATATATATATATATATATATATATATATATATATAATAAATTTGAAATCACAAATATATATATATATATATATATATATATATCGGATAATAGTATCATGAATGAAATCAATAGAAGAATAAGAAATGCATGGAGTTCTTTTGGAAAGAACAATATTATTCTAAAGAGTAGCATTTTGCCTGTGCTAACTTATGGAACAGGAACATGGACGCTAACAAAACGGATGGTACAAAGATTACAAACAACACAGATAAGTACGGAAAGATGTATGCTAGGTATAACTAGAAGAGACAGAAAAAGAATAACCTGGATAAGAAGTCAGACGAAAGTTTTTGACATCATTGAAAGAATTAAACGGCTAAAATGGAAATGGGCTGGGCACATTGCAAGAAGACAAGGCAATAGATGGAGCACAAGCACCCTACAGTGGTATCCCAGAGATGTAAAACGGCCAAGAAGACGACCTCAAGTAAGATGGAGTGATGAAATCAGAAAAGTAGCCGGTGTAAATTGGATGATTAAAGCACTAGACAGAAAATATTGGAAAAATCTGGGGGAGACCTACATCCAGCAGTGGATTGAAAATGGTTGATGATGATGATGATGGATGATGATATATATTTGTGTATATATATACAGTCGAACCTCTTAACATGAACCTCAAGGGGAATCAAAATTTTGTTCGTGTTATCAGTAATTCATGTTATCAGTATCAAATCTTTGTATTCGTTTTTACAAGGGACTGAAAACAATTCATGTTAAAAGTAATTCACGTTAAGCGTGTTCATGTTAACGAGGTTTGACTGTATGTGTATGTATGTATATATATATATATATATATATATATATACATACTAATTTCATAACCAAAATTTAATCATAAATTTTCTCTTAAAAGAACACAGTTTTTTAAAATTTATGCTCATAAAAACGTACTGTTTAAAAAATCCTTTATTAAAAGTACTGATTAAGGCTGTCATCAAAAGGGGCTATTTTTGACAGATTTAAAAAAAAAAATGTTCGGAATTTCATGAAATGAGCAGGTGTTGTGATTCATAAACAATGTAATCGACAGACGTTTTCCATTTTTTGGTAAACACAGGAGATCTTTCTGAAAATACTGTCCAAGTGGGCCCGAATTTTAGGATGTGACACGAAGAAAAAAAAATGTCGTTACGTGACCAGAATCGCTTTAAACGCTACACGTAATTTATTTATTAAAAAAAGTAAATGCTATTCAATTTCAAATCGCTTCACAAGCCAGTTTTCTACATTTACGTTTAAAAATGTATTAGTAACTGTCTCGGAAAGCTTCGCGTTGTTGACAAGCGAATTTAGGAAGAATTTTAAGAAATTTTTGAAAGTATATATTTAAAAATAATTGAAATTTTTGAGAAAAACTGTTCTACAAAATTAAATATTAGACCCATAACAAAAATTGTCAATTTTAATCTCTTAGCAATTACAAACAGTAAAATGTCATATGAAAGTAAACCCACATCCGTAATAAATATAATACTAAAATTCTGATGTAATTTTACTGAATATTTATTAAAAATACATTAATAATAGTTTGTGCACCGTATTTTATGGAAGAAACGCCGCACTCCTCAAATTGGCCGGAATAAGCTTTAAAATATCGTAATCGCCGCATCAATCGGGACGCTATTTTTGTCGACAGCGTCATATTGACCTAACTTTAATCAAAGTTTTCTGAGCAGTGTAGGATGCCTCTTTTTAATATCTTAAGATGGCTGAAGTTTTATTTAAAATATTTAAATCCGATTTTAAATACTTTTATGAATTTTTAAATTAAGGAAACTCAGTTGGTATTTGAAAAAAAAAATCGTAAACGCCACACTTGGAAAAAAAATTAACTTTTAAATTCGTAAACGCCGCGGCGTTTCTTCCATAAAATACGGTATCTCTCTTTTTTTTTCATTGTAAGAACAAAAAACACCCCCGTTTCACTTGGCGAAAATGTGAAGCTATTTTCTGCTTATTTTACATTGCCAAATAATTGCAACCTTTTTAAGTGGATTGGAAAGTAAAAAATGAGGAACTGTATCGAATTGACAAAGGGAGTGATACTTTTTCTATGCGATTTTCTCCCCAAACAACAGTCGTAAAACTGTCAACGTGGATTTGCGTCCACTTCCGTCCTGCAACTTCCTATCCTTGTCATACAAAACCCATTAGCCATCAAATAACCCGACAATAGGGAACAAACGTGCCGAAAGGTGACTGCAAGATGCTGGATCGTGTCTACGTTCCACTGCTACCTAATGATTTGCCAAGCTTGAGACATAGAATTGAAGAGGCTATTGCTTCCATTACTCCAGACTTGTTAATCGAAGTGTGGGGAGAATTGGACTTTAGGTTGGATGTGCGCCGTATAACTAAATCTGCACATATTATACATTTGTAAGAAAACTGGGTTAGTTTACCTTCAATTTGCTGTATGATTTGTTGTAGTCTCAATTAAACTGTTATAATATACCACTGAAACTGGGACATTCTTTTATTGACACCCTGTATATTGATAGGAAAATGGTAAACGCTGTTCGATTTCGAGACACTTGAGTAGTAAACTTCAAAATTTTGTTCGCTCTAGAATCACGAACAACCTTAATTCTCCCGTTTTCATATTCCCCCCCCCCACCCCCCCCCCACCCCCCCCCACCCCCAGAATAGGTACAGGCTCATAGTTTTAAGTTGTTATGGATATATGGCCTAATGCACGGATGTATGCATACTGTTAGTTTTTTGTACATGCAATTTCATTTGAAAAAAATCACACGTAATGTTTTTCGGCTGTTCTTAACTGCTCTGCACAACAAGCGCAAAACGTTTTGACACATTTACAAATTCATTTTTCAACGGAAAATTGGAAAGCCTGGCCATGGAAGCGATTTGGAATTGAACTGTTTTTTCCATTTTTTGATCCATCAAATACCTATTGAGTTATAAGGAATTTTGACCACGTGACAAACACGTTTTTTGCCCGCTCTTGAGTCTCTTTCTTCCTTCGCGCGGAATTTCGGTTCAAAACGCCCACTTTGACATTATTTTCTGAAAGATCTATTGCGTTTGCAAAAAAAATGGAAAAAAACAGCTAAATGACATAGTTTCTGAACAACAACACCAGCTAGTTTCATGCATTTTTGAACAAAAATAAATTAAAACTTATGTCAGAAAGTTGCCCTTTTGGATTTGAGAACACACTTAATGGTTTATTTCTCGGTTTTCTGTGCGTGGTAGTCACTAATTCATATTTTCAGCTAATTTATGGCTAATATGAAGATGAAGCCACACATTTTATTTGTGGAACTTAAGGCATTTGTGACCTGATGATTCTGTCTAAGTTCTACAAATTTCCTTCATTCCATTTATGTTATTCAATTTCTGCTGTTTTTTACTATGATATTGGAATCTATGTTAAGTGTGTTGGGGGAACTGTATTTGTTAATGTTATTTTATTCATAATTTCACAGTTTCTGTTGGTGATCAGTAATGTTTATTTAATGGTTATATATATATATATATATATTATTTTGGTTCTATTGGTTGTTCAAGTACAGGAGAAAAAAAAAACAGCTTTTAGATTTTTTCTTACAGAAAACAACCGATTTGCTTATATCATTGAATTCTGTACTCTTGAAAACGTAATTCAATATGTAAGTTTTTCAATTTTTTTGGAATCCATATTCTTCTTTTTTCGGAATCCATATTATTCTCTTTTTTATTCTTCCTTAATTCTTGTAATTAAGTATAAGGTACTTTATTTTATACATACAGTTCTATATTATAGGTTTGTGACATCCATTTTTATTGTCAATCATTCACAATAATGCGGTTTTTGATGATGGTCGGTAATGTTTAATTAATGGTTATATATATAGGGGAGACTAGGGAGGGTTGACCGACTTTTTACAAAAATATTTTTAATTTTTTAAATACTGATTGTAGAATAAAGTTTTATGTATCATTTTATTCGTTATACGGTCAGTTATCAAGATAAAATTGCTACATAAGTGTAATATGTAAGAAATTTGAAAAATGATCGATTTTAACCATGAGCAAATAATGGGTTAAGACTCCCCACATATGGGAGGGTTGACCCACTATATGGGAGGCTTGACCCACTTCGTTTTATATTGAAATATTTGTGAAGAAAAATAAAGTCTGTTTAAAAAAAAGGCAATAAAACGTTATGCTACATGCTTTAATTATTATAAAAAAGATTTTTGAAAATATGGTGCTTAAACAAGCCCGTTTTGACGCAATTGCAAATCAGAGGAGAAAAATTTTGTTTTAAGTAGAATTTCGTCTGAGCCGGTATAATTGTACAGCAGGAAAAATGAAATTTTAACATTTAAGACAGTATTCCTTTAGAGACAGGTTCCGTTTTCATGGATTATTATGCCCGGAATTTATAGCCACTGTCCCGCTCTTTTTTGTCTCCTTTTCCTACTTTTTGTGACACTCGACTTGACAACTCTAATTGTCACATAGTTTGACTTCATCTCACTGTATTCATGCTGGTGAAATTTGTCTACATACATTCCAAAAGTTTTTCGATGTTTCAATTCTATGTTCTTTTACCATCGTATATGTAATTAACTGATCATTATCTTCTTTAATCCTTTCAGTGGCAAAGCACTTTCAGTACTAAAATGTTGAAATAAATGACTGGCACCGCAATTTACGAAGATATTTATTTCGAAATGAGAAAAAGGGTATATTTCACATACATATTAAATGGAAAAAATTTTAGCAAATTTCTGGTGTCAATGTGGTGTTTGAAAATTAAAATTAAGTGGTTTCAGAAGCATGCCACAGCCCCTGAAAATGTCAAGACTGCTGCTTTCATATTTTCTAGTCTTTTACACTGTTTCTATTTACCTATTTTAGTAATATTTAAATGGAAAAAGTTCCTTTAACTTTCCCATTTATATCTCATTAAATTTTTTCTTACAGTGGATACTGTAGCGATTTTTCTCAGCTTTCTTTAATCTAAACATTTTCTTTTCCATACCCTAGTTTACCGTGGCTTTGCAGAATAAATTTTTATATATTTTTTATATATAACCATTAATCTTTCATTATGCATAGTGTATAATAAAAAGATTTCATCTGGTCAACCCTCCCTCGCATTAACTGTGTCAAGCCTCCCCACATAGCCTTTTTCTAAAGAATAGCACATTGTTATGTTAAGCCTAAGTTACTGTACAATCTTTATGCCTGGAATTAAAGCTCGATATTTCTAAATTACTTAAAACCTACTTACTTAAATTTCTATGATATATTTTATCTCAAAAAAGCTTACAAAATATTTCTAAAAAACACAACTTTTAGGTTAAAATCCCTCACAAGTGATTATTTCCACACCTATTTTGATTATCTGTATGAAACAAAGACTGTTACACTAGATTAATATTAACACAATTATTCACAATTATTTCACAATTTTTCGCCCAGTTGGAAATTTACATCTAACAAAGACTGTTGTTTGAGCATTCCGGTGGCTTTTGTTGACACCTAATGATAAAACTCTGAAATTGTTTTAAATATGAAAACTGATGGGTGGGTCAAGCCTCCCGTATGGTCAACCGTCCCTAGTCTCCCCTATTAAATCTGACATCAGAAAACCATTAATAGTCTAAGAAACAATAGATGTTATAGTTTTTTGTGTGGTTGATTAATTCAGATCATAATTTTTCCATTACGTGTCTGACTCTAATAATACAAAGCCTAGAAACATACATTTGCCTAATCTCTTGGTTGATCACATGTGTGCGTCAGAGCAGGTGCAACTATGTACTCAGCTTTTACTTTTACTTGACTGCGCGTTCTTTCTTAGATAAAATGCAACTTACAAGGCGGATTAAGATACCTGTAGAGTAAAGGAAAAATTTCGACAAAAATTTTCTTTCGAAAGTCATATTTCCTTATTAAAATTCAGATAAGACAGTATTGATGTTGAAATATTTATAGTATATATTTTTTAATTAAGGTGGTGTTTTGTGTGTGTGTGTTCGTGTGCGTGTGTGTGTGTGTGTGTGTGCGTTCGTGCACTCTCCTACCCTCCCTTTTGAGTACCTAAAGTGGTTTAAACACCAACGTAAGGAGTAACCATTTTCAATTCGAGTAACTTTTGCCGGGTACTCGGATTGTTTAAGCATACCATGACGTTCCTGAGGCATTTTTCTATGCATTGCACCACTTTTTTCGAAGTTACTCAGAAAAGCGTTATTCCACAGTAATTCATACACACCGTGTGTTTTGTAAAATCTAAAATCTGTATAACGCCATGTGGCGGTGTGTAAAAATGCAGCCTCAAACCCAGGGAGTTTCCTAACGATTACTCGGTAAAACGCTAATAGTCCAATAATGGCAACCCTTGTGTGTTTGGTTTCTTCAGTAATACAGGTTTGCTATATAAGATTTTCCTCTCTATTTAGCAGTTACTCGCTAAAGCGACAATATTCCAATCCTGGTAACCCATGTGTGTTTTGTTCCGCCTGTTATTCAGGTTTGCTATGTAAGTTTTTCCTCGCTATTTAACTACTTTTTTGGTAGAACAATATCTGTCTGTGTAGTTTTTAAAATATAATAAAAATTTAAATATTAAATTCAAGATTTTAGTTAGCTTTACAATGTAAGCTTCTCGCGGAATAAAGTTCTGACATAAATTGAAAAATTCAGTGAATGCAAGAAAAAAAAATGTGTTTAGCCCTATTATTAATTGAGCAAATTGCTAGTTTCAAACATCACTTTTCTTTCCAGTAGAGGTCTGTACGGGCCGGGATATCCTGGCCCGAGCCCAGCTAGACCAGAAAGAGAAATAATTAGGCCCGGCCCGGACCAAAAAAAAAAAAAAAAAAATCAAAGAAATCAAACCAGACTGAATTTTGATTAAAAAAAAATCCGATTTTTCTTAACATACAATCAAGATTATTTTCTAGTATACTGAATATATGTTTATGGAAAAATTTAATAGTGTACATTTTAGACTATTATACGTTCGGAAGCCAGAGCATACAGAATAGCAAAATTAATTATCTCTTAGGCTCATTAGTCTCTAAATTCGAATAAAGATTCATTAAAAACATTAATATGTTCAAAATGAAAGAAAAAAATTGTTAAAAGCATGCTATATTTTGAAGCTAAAAAAATGGTAAAAAAAAAAAGGAGATTTAAAAAAATATTTTTCTCTAACTTATTAAGGTATATTTCCGAATTTCAGTTATCAAAAGTTGATTATTAGTACTATTCTTTTTAGAAAACAAATTGCTTGTCCGATGAGGCTACTTTAGTCACGCGATATGAAGCCACTCGCTATGGTTAATCCAAAGGAGAAATGTTTTAAGATATTTCGTTAGTATTTAAATACTTTTACATGATATGATTTTCTTTAATTGGATAGCTGAGGTCGATCTCTACAAAGGCCGTTTTTTACGTTTTCTATTTCGTTTTCAGGCTTTTTTATGGGGATGCTTTCACTTTCGAAGCCGGTTCCGAAAGTGAAGTTGTTCTACTTAAAAATAACTGCAAACAAAATCGAAAAAGTGCAGAACAGCCTTTGTAGAGATCGAACATTTAGCTATCCAATGCAAAAAACCCATTTAAAAATATTGAAATGCAAACGAGATACCTTAAAATGTTTCTCCAATTGGATTATTATTGAAGAACGGGTGTTTTCACATGACTGAAGTAGCCTCTTAATTTTATTACCGGCCATCCTCGCAGACGTAGTATGTAGAAAAAAAAATGTAAGTCTGATCCTGGCCTGCCTCGATCCTACAGAAAAAATTAAACCCAGTTTCAGACATGATGTAACTGCCCGATATCGATCTCTACGCCGAACATGTTTTCTGTACACATAAATATACAGAATTATTTATTAATAATACGTGTAATTAATTATATGTGTGGTTCAAATTGGCTCTCTGCTCATCTATCCAAAACTTTTTATTTTAATATAAAATAAGACGTAATTAATTCATCTAAGACATAGAATAATATTCCAATTATACGAATTTCATCTAATTAAAAAACGTTTTTGGTTACATGCTTCGATTTCACTTTTATAATGATTTTTGTAAATGATCATCTGTTACAATAAAACTTTCTCAAACTGTACTCGAAACACTTCTACGATTTCAAACAATAAAATTTCTATTACTATTAAGTCTGCAGCTTTTAATCAGCACGGGAAAAGCGTCATATATGCATTGCTTGCTTTATAATTTGCACTCGCCTTTTGAGTCAGAAATGACTGCTAATTATAAACAGTGAAGTTCATAGTAATAAATAAATACAGAATGTCTCATTTGAACCGATACAGCTCAATGTGTAACGTCGCAAACTTCCGAAGAAAAAAATTATATTTTCGGAATACAGATAGTTTTGGTGGAGTGTCGGTCCAGCCGCATTTTTGGCAACATTTTTGCCGAAAAAGAATTTTGGGCAAAGCTTACGTTTTCGGCAGAAACCGAAACCGAAATTGCAATCAAGCATCCAATCGTGCAGCACATTTTATACTTATCCTCACACCGGTCACGTTCATTTAAGATTGTTAGTATTTTATCGGCTTAGTCTGATACTTTTAACTTTCTATATCTGGTTAGTCGGCCCATTTAATCATTTTATAGGTCCGATATGAACGGGCCAGGCCCATAATTTTTTATTCGGCCCTGCCCGTTAAAAATTGTCTTTAATCTGCCGTTCCAGCATAGGCCCGTGCAGATGTCTACTTCTCAGTCAGAACAATAGGTTACCTTTTTTTTTTAACAAAATTGTTAAAAAAATATTGAAATCATAGATTAAAAAATGCCCACGGGCTATAATGTATTTCCTATGTTCAAGGACATCAAAAAATTTTAATGTCTCGCCAAACAAAGAAAAAGACTTTTATTGAAATCAAATAATTTTAAAACAATATAATTCGATGGTCATATATAATAATATAAATGATGGTTTGAAAATATAGCTTCATTAACTGTAGTGTTATTTAAATTTTCAAATGGCCATTATTTTGAATCTAAATGCCCAAATTTCGTTCTAGTTTTATTTTTATTTTTTTATTTTTTTGGGGGGGGGAAGGGGAGGCGGGCTATTGTTGTGACGACACAAGAATGTAAAGTATGATGATGCTAAGGCATCATTCATTTATGATGCACAAGTGAGATTCGAACCCAAACCATTCAATGAAAACCAATGAAATTATTTTAGTGTATCTGACACCAAAGTAAGCAACTGCAAATTATATTAATTTAATCTATGAAATCCATCACATATTTGTAATGAACTAAACGTATACCCTCAATGACCTTAATGCTTGTTATTCAGATTTTCAAAAGGTCGTTATTTTGAAACGATTTAACCAATTTTCTTAATTAACGAACGCACCCAATATAATTTTATATTGGGTGCGTTCGTTGAAATATTTATATAATATATATTTAAAAAGGAAAATTTATATATATATATTCTTATTTTTCGACTAAGCTAAAAAGACTTGTAAATTGTAGCAAATCCATAGCCGGGTTTAGACAATGTAGTACCCAGGGCAAATATCATTATGAAGATCCAATATTATGTCTATCCATAGAAATTTTTCGTGAATAGTATGCTCAAGTGACTAGATTAAACATCGTTTTTTTCTTTTTTAGTATATATATATATAAATTTTATACCAGGACGTACTCGCATCTGTATACAGGGTATCATCACAAGACACCTCAAGTTTAAGAAAAATATTAGTAGGAAAATAAGTGGATAACTGTAGAAAAAATGGATTGTTTTATGATATAAATGTTTGTGAACTTTCCCTTTCCTTATCTGTGTAAGTCATAAGATGGGTTAAAGACAACCAACCCTCCTCCACTGGTTATCATAAATTGTTTTAACATGCTCCTTTAAAGAGGAAAATACCAATAAATAATTTCACTTGAAAATTATTGACTTCTATATAACACAATTTTAATCATTAGTTTTCTGATGACGTAGCTCATTCTTTTTTTGTGGGGGGAAGGGATAGTGGCTACAGGAACCAAGGGAGGAAATGAGATTAAACTCCCTTCCTAAATATTTTAAAGTGTTTTTTGTGAAAAAGAATATTGATAACTTTTGGCAAATTTTAACCATTTAGCATCCTCTTAATGAAAATCCTGATTTCTACCATGGTGCACCCCTCAAATGGGGAGGCCCGGATAGCTACTCTGCATGCCCGGACACTAGTCAGGACTATAACGATAATGCTTAAGAACTCCCTTCTAAAGCCATGCATGATCAACAAAATTTAGAAAAACCACGTTATGAACAGCAATTTAGCTAATATAATATAATAATAAAAAATTATATATATAGACTTATAAATACATAAATATATTAAATAGAGACATATTAATTTAATAAAATTATTTTTTTTTTTATATGCTTTTTTCCTTGCCTGATTCCGTTATACCAATTACAAAAAATTATGAGATTTTTTTTAAATGTCTTTGGCTGCTTACCAATCTCAGTTTTCTGTAACTTTTCTCAATAGGACGAAATTTTGGTATTTTAATTTAGCAGAAAACAATGTCCTCAGTTTTAAAAATAGTCATTCTTTCAGACATGTCATACATTTTATGTAGATGATTATTAAATCAATCAGAGTGCAATTCGTTCTTTTAAAAATCACCTTTTTTAAGTATTCACCGCCTATCTTAAAAATCAGACCAGGCTCTGACTGTTAAAAAATACCGCTGTGATTTACATTTCATAGATAATAGGAATTTCATGCTGAATTAATATAAATATATAATAATATTTATTTTTTGGCGTTTTTAGATATATGGCCATGGAAATGGAAAAAAAAGGATTATTTAAACTTATGCAGACAATTAAACAGGAGTCGCACATTGTTTTTAAATGAAATAATTTTTTTTATTAATTTCGAAAGAAAACATTCCATTTCTATGCACATACAAAACACACAAAGATGAATGAGGTATCATTCGAAGGGTTTAAACAGATTTTTCATACCGTAATTCACAAATCGCTTCGTATCAGCCCGTTTAATTAAAAATTAATGGAAAAAACGTAACACAAATAATCCTTTTCGAATCATATAACTTTTTTTGTATTACCCTAATCACACAAACATGATTCCAGGTATTTTTAACATTTTTCATTGTCGTTACAGGTTTAAATATTTTGATATATATTTAATGATTTAAATAATTACAGTTAAATTAATTTAAATCAATAGTATGCTATTAAATGTTACGACTAGGCTAGTCATAATTTGCGCAGTGCTGCACCGTGAAGTTTTCCTAATTGAGTTTAGAAATATGTAAAGGTTCATCAAATTTAAACTGGTTATTCAGTACGTTGGTACTATAACAACTTTAGTTACTCAAAATGAAGGGTAGGACAGTTCAGAGTGTTTCTTAGTGGTTACTCATTAAAGCGGCTAAATTCCAATCAAGGCAATTTCTGTGTGTATTGGTTTCTTCGGCATACAGTTACTGTAATATTGATTCTTTTTCTCCATTTAAGTACATTTTCAATAGAAGAAAAACTATATATTTGTAATTCGTTGTGAAAACTGTCGAATATGCATTTCATACCTTTGTTAAACTTTTTTTTCTTGTAAGTAAAACTTTGCGTACTATACACGTATTTAAAAATTAACTTAATTTTTTTATATCTGTGAGAAAAAATAAATAAAGGTTATATAATAACAATATGAAATCTTAATGCTGTAGTTAGTTACTTTATAGTTACTTTATTGTAGTTAGTAAATCTCTAAAAATATGAAAATTTCTCGACTATCTAAAAATCCCTTAATCAGAACCTTTGTTAGGCCTCTTCCCGGAAAAAAAAAAAACTGTTTACCACATGAAATTACAGAAAACTTTATTTCTACCACAAAAATCCATGTAGGATAAATGTGAAAATTTTTAATTATTAAAGGTATTTTGCAATCTTAATTTATCATTATTATTTTTCTTTTAAAGTTTGTTTCAAGTGCGAAATATTCGAATACAATCTGTAAACATATATTAGTTAAAACAGAGATAAGAATTTAATAATACACAGTCACTATATAGTATTTCGAATGCTAACATTATTTCTTTATGCGCATACAAATCGAACAACTATGGATCAGGTATCACTCGAAAAGTTTATACACATTTTTCATATACATTCACATATCGTTTCATATCTACCTCTTTGATTAAAACTTAATGAAAAAAGTATCACAAATAGTTCTTTTTGAACCATATAATTTTTTTCTGTGTGTGTGTGTGTTACTTCAATCACGCAAACGTGATTCCGGGTAAATTATATTTTTTTATTGCTCTTTTTAACCGTTTTTCAGTGTCATTACAAATTTAATTTTTTTTTATATATAATAAATTGTTTAACTAGATAAAAATAAATTAATTTAAATTAATGTTATGTTATTATTAAATGTTATGACTGTCCTAGTCATAATTTGAACAGCACTGCTTTGAAGATTTCCTAACAATTTAGTAACTTGTAAAAGTTCAAATTAAAATTGGTTATTCAGTACGTTGGTACTTTAACAACATTAGTTACTCAAAATGAAGGATAGGACAGTTCAGATAGTTTCCTATCGGTTACTCATTAAAGCGGCTAAATTCCAATTAAGGCAATTTCTGTGTGCATTGGTTTCTTCGGTAAATAGTATCGTAATATTGATCATTTTTCACCATTTAAGTATATTTTCAATAGAAGAAAATCTATACATTTGTAACTCGTTGTGAAAACTGCCGGATATTCTTTTCATGCCTTTGTTAAGCTTATTTGTTTAAGTAAAATTTTACGTACTATGTTTAAAAATTAACTTACATTTTTTTATGTATGCAAAAAATTAAATAAATATAGATTGTATAACAAAAACATGAAATCTTAATGCTGTAGTTAGCTACTTTATTGCAGTTAGTAAATCTTAATTAAGTTAATTAATCAAAGACGGAATGAAGAATGATTTACAAAAAATTTAATGTGTATTAAGAACATAATGAAACTAAAAATATGAAATTTCCTCTGCTATCTAAAAATCACTTTATCAGAAACTTCGTCAGCCCCATTCACTGGAAAAAAAACTTGTTACCACAGGAAATTACAGAAAGCTTTGTTTACCGTAAAAATTCCAGGTAGGATAAATATGAAAAATTTGAAGTATTAAAGGTATTTTGCAACCTTAATTTATCATTATTATTTTTCTTTTAAAATTGTTTCAGCTACGAAATATTCGAACAGAATCTGTAAACTTCTATTTAGTTAACACAAAGCTTAGAATTTAATAATACACAGTCATATAGTATTTCGAAAGCGAACATTCCCTTTTTTATGCGCATACAAAACACAGAACGATGACTGAAGTATCATTCGAAAGGTTTAAACAGATTTTTCGTATCGCACAATCACAAATGTTTCGTATCAGCCTGCTTGATTAAAAGTTAATGAAAAAACGTAACACAAATAATCTTTTTGAATCATATGTTTTTGTATTACTCTAATAATATAAACGTGATTCTGGGTAAATAAATTTTTTTTATTGTTCTTTTTAAATGTTTTTCTTTGTCTTTATAAGTTTAAATATTTTGATATGTCGTAAATGATTTAACTAGTCACAGCTAAATTAATTTAAATTAATATTATATTATTATTAAATGCTACGACTGTCCTTGTCATAATTTGCACAGCGCTGCCCCGTGAAGGTTTCCTAACACAATGTAGTAACGTGTAAAATTTATCAAATTTAAATTTGTTATTAAGTACGTTGGTACTTTAACAACTTTAGTTACTCAAAATGAAGAGTAGGAAAGTTAAGAGAGTTTCCTGTCGGTTACTCATTAAAGCGGTTAAGTTCCAATCAAGGCAAATTCTGTGTGTATTGGTTTCTTCGGTTTGCAGTATTGTAATATTGATTCTTTTTCACCATTTAAGCAATTTTTCAATAGAAGAAAATCTATATATTTGTAAGTTTTTGTGAAAACTGCCGGGTATGCATTTCATAACTTTTGTTAAAAAAATTTTAAGTAAAACTTTACATGCTATACACGTATTTAAAAATTAACTTAATTTTTTTTATGTATGCAATAAAAAAAAATAATAATAAAAAAAATTATATATACATATACACACACACACACATATATATATATATATATAGATTGTGTAATAGTAGTATGAAATCTTAATCCTATAGTTTGTTTAGTTACTTTATTGTAGTTAGTAAATCTTAATTAAGTTGATAAAACACAGGCTTAATAAAGGAAGATTTTAGAAATAAAATTTTAATATGTATAATGAAAGAAATTATCACAAATACTCCCTTTTTAACCATATATATTTTTGTGTGTGTGACTCCGTTCACGCAAACGTGATTCCGGGTTAATTTCATTTTTTTTTGTTCTGTTTAAACGATTTTCATTGTCATTATAAGTTTAAATATTTTTAGATATAGTAAATTGTTTAACAAGACAAAAATAAATTATTTAAATTAATGTTATGATATTATTAAATATTATTACTGTCCTAGTCATAATTTGAACAGAGCTGCACCGTGAAGATTTCCTAATACCATTTAGTAACTTGAAAATGTTCTTCAAATTTAAATTGTTTATTAAGTACGTTGGTACTTTAACAACTTTAGTTACTCAAAATGAACGGTAGGACAGTTCAGAGTGTTCCTTAGTGGTTACTCATTAAAGCGGCTAAGTTCCAATCAAGGCAAATTCTGTGTGTATTGGTTTCTTCGGTTTGCAGTATTGCAATATTGATGATTTTTCACCATTTAAGTAATTTTTCGATAGAAGAAAATCTATATATTCGTAAGTCGTTGTGAAAACTGCCGGATATGCATTTCATACCTTTTGTTAAACTTTTTTTAAGTAAAACTTTACATGCTATACACGTATTTAAAAATTAACTTGAAATTTTTTATGTATACAAAAAAAAATGTATATATACTTAGGTTGTGTAATAGCAGTATGAAATCTTAATGCTGTAGTTAGTTTAGTTACTTTATTGTAGTTAGTAAATCTTAATTAAGTTGATAAAATAAAGGCTTATTAAAGGAAGATTTTACAAAAAGAATTTTAATATGTATAGTAAGAAGAAACTAAATACATGAAAATTCCTCCTGCTATCTAAAAATCACTTAATCAGCACCCTCGTTAGCTCCCTTCCTTGAAAGAAAATAAATAAATAAATAAAACTTGTTACCACAGGAAATTACACAAAACTTTATGTCTCCCGAAAAAATCCAGGTAGGATAAATGTGAAAATTTTAATTTATTAAAGGTATTTTTCAACCTTAATTTGTCATTTTTATTTTTATTTTTATTTTTTTTTTTAAATTCAGCTGTGAAATATTCGAACAGAATTTGTAAACTTATATTAGTTAACGCAAAGATTAGAGTTTAATAATACACAGTCACTACATAGTATTTCCAACGCAGACATTTTATTTTTATCCACACACAAAACACACAGTATTGATGAATGAGCTATCATTTGAAGGGTTTAAATACACTTTTCATATCGCACGTTCACATATAGTTTCATATCAACCTCTTCGATTAAAAATTAATGAAAGAAATTATCAAAAATAATCCTTTTTTAACCATATATATTTTTCTGTGTGTCACTCCAATCACGCAAACGTGATTCCGGGTAAATTTCATTTTTTATTGTTCTATTTAAACAATTTTCATTGTCATTATAAGTTTAAATATTTTTAGATATAGTAAATTGTTTAACTAGACAAAAATAAATTATTTAAATTAATGTTATGTTATTATTAAATGTTATTAGTGTCCTAGTCATAATTTGAACTGAGCTGCACCGTCAAGATTTCCTAATACAATTTAGTAACTTGAAAAAGTTCTTCATATTTAAATTGGTTATTAAATACGTTGGTACTTTAACAACTTTAGTTACTCAAAATGAAGGGTAGGACAGTTCAGCGTAATTCTTAGTGGTTACTCATTAAAGCTGCGAAATTTCAAACAAGGTAAATTCTGTGTGTATTGGTTTCTTCAGAATACAGTATTGTAATATTGATCATTGTTCATGTTCACTATTTAAATAAATTTTCTATAGAAGAAAATCTATATATTTGTAAGTCGTTGTGAAAACTGCTGGATATGCATTTCATGCCTTTGTTAAACTTATTTATTTAAGTAAAACTTTATGTAACTTGCATTTTCTGTATATATGCAACATATTAAATAAATATAAAAAGACTGAATAAAGAATGATTTTAAAAATAAAATTTTAATATGCATTGAGAACATAATGAAACTAAAAATATGAAATTTTCTCGGCTATGTAAAAATCACTTAACCAGAACCTTCGTCAGCCCCCTTCTCTGAAAAAAAATTTGTTACTAGAAGAAATTACAGAAAACTTTATGTTCACCGTAAAATTTCCATGTAGGATAAAAGTGAAAAGTTTAAATTATTAAAGGTATTTTGCAACCTTAATTTGTCATTTTTATTTTTAAAAAATTTTTCAGCTGTGAAATACTGGAACAGAATTTGTAAACTTATAATAGTTAACGCAAAGCTTAGAGTTTAATAATACACAGTCACTACATAGTATTTCCAATGCAGACATTATATTTTTATGCACACACAAAACTCACAGTATTGATGAATGAGGTATTCGAAAGGTTTAAATACACTTTTCATATAGCACGTTCACATATAGCTTCATATCAACCTCTTTGATTAAAAATTAATGAAAGAAATTATCACAAATAATCATTTTTTAACCATATATATTTTTTTGTGTGAGACTCCAATCACGCAAACGTGATTCCGGTTAAGTTTAATTTTTTATTGTTCTATTTAACCTCTTGAGGGGCACCGGTATATATTATATACCACCTACAATTAATAAAGTTTTACACCAGAAAGATTTTATTGAATTTTACTTTTCTAACTTTGGTGGAAAAAAGCCGTAAAATTGCTTTCACTTATTTTGAAATAGAATTTTTCAAAGATTCCGGTGGGAATTCAGCATTTCACAAACGTAATTGCTTGCCCCTCAAGGGGTTAAACGATTTCCATTGTCATTATAAGTTTAAATATTTTTAGAAATAGTAAATTGTTTAACAAGACAAAAATAAATTATTTAAATTAATGTTATGTTATTTTAAAATGTTATAACTGTCCTAGTCATAATTTCAACAGCGCTGCACCGTGAATATTTCCTAATACAATTTAGTCACTTGTAAAAGTTCGTCAAATTTAAATTGGTTATTCAGTACGTTGGTACTTTAACAACTTTAGTTACTCAAAATGAAGTGTAGGACAGTTCAGAGTGTTTCTTACTGGTTACTCACTAAAGCGGCTAAATTTCAATCAAGGTAACTTCTGGGTGTATTGGTTTCTTCGGTATGCAGTATTACAATATCGATTATTTTTTCCACATTTAAGTACATTTTCAATAGTATAGTCCGGGTGCTACGGTTGAGAAAACTGCAAATCGTGATAAGAATATACCGATTGGTGAGTATGTACTTTATATTAATACAGTGAATTTCAGAGGGTGTAGGCATCCCGTAAAGTCGTAGGAATTCAAGATGGCGGCTGTTATTCAAAATGGCGTCATTTTCTGAATTTTCTTATTATCCATCATACAAATGTGTGTTTCAGGTCAATTTAGATGTTTTTAACGTCAAAAATTTCGTTTTTAATACTTTCCGCCATAGTTTAATCAGTTTGTCTGTCTGTTTGTCTGTCTGTCTGCTCGCCTTACTATGCTCTAACTCGCGTAAATTTCGCTGCTCGCTTAAATTCTCTCAGATTGTGATTTAATTTATGTATGTTATTGAAGTTTACAATAACATGTTCCGAATAAAAATGAACTATATAGGTTTTATAGTCCGTTTACAGAGTTCTCAAAAGAATTCCATTGCGTTATTGTCTATTAATCCAGGTTCTACGGTTGAGAAAACTGCAAATAGTGAGAAGAATATACCGATTGGTATATTCTTCTTTAGTATCTTCTTTAGTATCTACTTTATATTAATACAGTCCATATAAGATAGTCCAGATAAGTAGTAGGAATTCAAGATGGCGACTGTTATTCAAAATGGCGTCATTTTCTGAATTTTCTTACTATCCATTATATAAATGTGTGTTTCAGGTCGATTTTGATGTTTTTAACTTCAAAACTTTCGTTTTTAATACTTTCGCCATGGCTGAATGCGTTTATGATTTCAGTTTGTCTGTTTGTTTGACTGTCTGTCCGCTTGCCATTCCGTGCTCTAACTCGCTTAAATATCGCTACTCGCTTAAATTCACTGAGATTGTCATGTAATTTATACATATAATTGAAGTTTACAATAACATGTTCCGAATAAAAATTCAAGAGTATAGGTTTTATTGTCGGTTTACATAGCCCTCGAAAGAATTCCATTACGTTATTGTCTATGGGGGGGGGGGGGAACCTTTGCAATGCATTTGAATCATGTTATACTTCCAGAAATAAATTCAAATTGACATACATAAGTGAGATGCACTACAAGATACTTACTATAGAATAAAGTGTGCATAGTATTTATCGTTTATTTACCAAAAAAAAGAATAAGCGTGTTTGTAGCTCGTGTATAAATTCTATAAAGATCATCAATTAAATCAACTGTTATTAGTGGAGCTGCTAGGTATAAAAAAACTGCATTTTGTTTTAAAGATATCCCGAATGGCCAGTATCTACTTCTTATTAATACAATGCATATTAAAAGTTGAGGCACCATGCAAATTCATAGGAATTCAAGATTGCGGCTGTTATTCAAAATTATTTCCATTTTTATTCCTATACATCATATAAAAGTGTCTATGATATCAATTTCCATATTTTTAGAATGAAAAACCATTATACCATCATATTTTTCCGGAAGATGGCTATAGAAACAGCTCGAAACGTAGAATTTAACTTTTAGCTTATGTTCGTGTTTTGTGTACCATTAAGCAAGGTTGTGTGTCTTTATTCACTATAGTTTATGGTGCAATTGTCCAGTATGTGTTAATGAAAAATTCCCTTTATTATACAAGATATTAAAAAAATTTCATGTTACATTTAAAGTTAGAGAATATAAAAACTTTACTTTGTATCATCATATTTCTCATATTAGTTTTTGCAGTTGCACAATAATGTGCAAAAAAGTCCAACCTTTCTACAGCCGCACTTATTTTTACAGATTTTGCACATACATTTTACATCAAACACACTTTTATACGATAAATAGTATGAAAATTGCAAGAATTCCTGAAAATGACGCCATTTTGAATAACAGCCGCCATCTTGAAATCCTACGAATTGTCGCGATGCCTATAAAATAGATACTCACCAATCGGTATATGGGGCATTCTCACAATATTTTGTCTTTCATGTCCCTGAATAAAAATTTTTATTTTAATACACTTTTTTGTGTTTTTTTTTAAATTTCATATACTGGGGAACATCCCATTGCATGATTGCATAACAATATCAACGCGATAAATAAGTTTTGGACGATGTTGGTTATCCAAATACCAGAAAAACTCATCTACCGTCCCGTGTCCCTGATGCTGATTTTTAAGTTGGGAGCTGTCTGTATAAAATTGTTTCAATAGAAGTAATTCTATGTAATTTTTTTCCAAAACTGGGACAATTGTTTTATCTAAATATGTAGCAAAAAATTAACCTGCACACATTTTTACGGTTCATATTATTTTTTGAAGTCTGTCCCTAGGTTTTTCATCCTTTCCCTCTTGCTAAACTCATACAGAAAATCACTTCAGATGCAGCCACAGAATTGTTTTCAAATTTTTTCTCATGCAGAAGTATGCTAGAGAAAGAACGTCTAAAATTCATTGACAGAAAATTTACTGCAGAATTTAAATCAGCATTTAAATATGAGTTTCAAGATCGTGCCTTTATTGGTAGTCTTACCGTCCCCAAGGTTTATTCTTTCGAGGTAAATAATAATAAAAAAATTAATTTAATCCAATGTTAACAACTGTTTCTAAAAATCAATGAACATTGTGGCTATCACTTAGTCTTAAAATGATTTTCCTAAAAATAGGTGGTAATTTTCCTTACCGTTCCACCCTTACCGTCCTTTTTTTTACCCTTTCGTCCCTTTTTTCCTATACCATCCCCCTTTTTGTTTACCTTACCGTGCCTTCTTTAACACCCCTTTAAGACAATGTTATACAAAAATTCTGTATTAAAAGTACTACATTTTTATTATTTCTTATTTGAATGTCCTGTGGGTACTATGCAAATTCATCATAAGTAAAAATTTAGAAGAAAATAAAAAAGTTATAGGGGTAAAGTGGTAAGGAAAATTAAACTCGCAAGTTTAATTTAAACCTCAGTTAAATAAAATATTTTTCGCTGCTGACCATTTTTTCTTTATTTTGAATCATTAAGGCATTCGTCTATCAGATTAAAATGTTATTTTAGCAAGTTTAATTTCGCCAGATTTTTTTCCCCAAAAGTCAAAAGATTGTGAGAATACCCCATATTCTTCTCACAATTTGCAGTTTTCTCAATCGTAGCACCCAAACTAATCGACAATAACATAATGGAATTATTTTGAGGGCCCTGTAAACGGACTATAAAACTTATACACTTCAGTTTTTATTCGGAACATGTTATTGTAAACTTCAGTAACATATATAAATTACATGAAAATCTGAGTGAATTTAAGCGAGTAGCGATATTTAAGCGAGTTAGGTCATGGAATGGCAAGCAGACAGACAAACAAACAAACAAACAAACAAACAATTTGAATTCATAAACTCATTCAACTATGACGGAAAGTATAAAAACGAAATTTTTGACGTTAAAAACATCGAAATCGACCTGAAACACACATTTATATGATGGATAGTAAGAAAATTCAGAAAATGACGCCATTTTGAATAACAGCCGCCATCTTGAATTCCCAAGACTTTACGCGATGCCTCCCCCTCTAAAATGCATTGTATTAGTATAAAGTAGATACTGACCAATCGGTATATTCTTATCACGATTTGCAGTTTTCACCTTATTTTAGTCATGTAGCACTAGGACTAGTAGAAAATCTACATATTTGAAAATTGTGGTGAAATCTACCGGATATGTTTTTCATATCTTTGTTAAATTTATTTTTTTAAGTAAAATTTTACTTACTATATTTAAAGATTAATTTGAATTATTGTAAGTGTGCAAAAAATTAAATAACTGAATATGGACTACATAACAACTGTATGAAATCTTAATGTCGTAGTTAATTTCTTTACTGTAGTTAGTATATTTTAATTATATTAATAAAGCAAATGTTGAATATACAATGATTTTAGAAATAAAAAATTCTTATTTATTAAGAAGATAATGAAACTAAAAATAATGGAAAATTCTCGGCTCTCTAAAAACCATTTAATCAGAACCTTTTTCTGCCCCCTTTCTCGAAAAAAAAAAAAATAAAATAAAATAAATAAATAAATAAAAACTAGTTACCACAAGAAATTACAGAAAACTTTAAGTCTAAGATAAAAATCCAGGTAGAATAATTGGGAAAATTTTAAATTATTAAAGGTATTTTGCAATTGAAATTTTTCATTATTATTTTTCCTGTAAAGTTTTTTCTGTTGCGAAATATTCGAACAGAATGTGTAACATTATATTAGCTTACACAAAGCTTACAATTTAATAATACACAATCACTATATAGTATTTCGAATGCGAACATTCTATTTTTATGCACATACAAAACGTGCTACGATGAATAAGGTACCATTCGAAGTGTTTAAACAGGATTTTTATATCGTACATTCACATATCGATTCATATCCGCTTGTTTGATTGAAAATTAATGAAAACATATTACACAAATAATCCTAAATATTGCAGTGCTAAAGGTTCATGTGGTGCACTTTTAATTTAATAATAAATATTGTTGTATCTGTACAAATTTGAAAAATATTTTTTATGTTTATTTAAGAATGGTTTGTTTTTAACAAAAACTAAAGAGAAATAAACGGCCAAGTGCGAGTATTACTCGCTCTCAGAGGGTTCCGTACAACAAATATAGGAATTATTAACTGTATTATTAAAAAAACTGCTACTGAAGGAAAAATAAGACTTTGTAAAAAACTGCACAATGTAGGGTTTGGTATAGCTGTATATATACTAGAAAAAGTATGAATGGGTATACCATAAAAATTTAAAGAGATATAAAGCCTAAATAATGTCAAACATTGCTATTGTGTATAACTCTTATTTAAATCTTATCTTATCTGTTTATGAGGAACTTAATTCGGTACTGACAATAAAAGTAGTGCATATTTAAACTTCATTTGATTATATGAAGTAATGATTAAATGGGCTTTTGGTTAAACTAAATTTAGCGTCGTAATATTTTTTTCTTTTTACAGTTTAGCTAAAACAAAACCCTTGTTTAAAGTTTAAACTTGGCATTTTGTTAAGCGCGCTTCGAAAGGAAGTCGCAAAGTAGCAACGCCGCTTTAGTCCATGCCATGTTTTTCCAGATATGTTTTAAATAAATTTAAAGACACGGGACGCGCATTGAGAGATCTACTCAATGCAAACTAGTCCATAGAATCTCATAGTATTTATGTGATTAATTCTAATTAAATTAGTCTGTTTTTAACAATCTGAAGTTTAATTCTTTTATACTGCTACTGGGCATTGCATTACACAAATTAATCATTAAAAGTTGTTATCTAGGATTTAAAAGTCGATGGTACATAGAGTACGCCGACCCTGTCATTATATATGTCCAAACCGCCCGTGACTTTAAGGGTTAATATCTCGGCTAGTTACCGACGATTTTTCTTTCTAAAATCGTTATCAACAATGCTATTATACTTCTGGTACGATAGGTACCGCCAGCGCTTCCCAACATTTTTGCTGAATGCCCGCAAATCGAAATTTGTGTCTAACGGGAAAATGCGCTTTTCTCAAAAACTATGTGACCTAGGGTAATCGCTATAATTTTCCTGCAAGGTTTAAGTCAACGCCTACTACCTCTAATTTTTTCATAATTTTAGTTTCAGTACATACGGAAATAGATGGGGGGGGGGGCATATTTTTGAACTACATTCTCGACGATATCTCTGCAAATATAATACCTAAAATTAAAAGAAATATATTTTTCAGTTCAGCGTTACGAAAGCTTTCACGCGATGCAAAGAAATTATGTCTTTTCCCAAGCAACTTCATTAGCTCATCTACATTTTTTCTAAAAATATTTGTAAATGTTTTATAATCTGTAAATATGTGGGTCAATAGTCTTTATTACTGCCCCAATTTGAACTTTTCACGTTTAACACAGAATTTGTGTACAACCTTTTTAAATATAAGTAAGCGGAATCCAGGCTTTTAGTCATTCCAGCCATGAAAAGCGCGAAAGTTTTATATATAAATATAGATATGTTATAGTAAGCAAAAGGAAAACTCCATTTAATAACTCCAATATTTTTATTAACCCCTTAGGAACGAACGTCTTTTACTGAATTTTTAATCTTTTATCACCAGTTTTTTAAAACACAAATTTTTCCCTCATTGAATCGGGAAAATGCTCGGATTAAATAAGGCACAATTCACAATTAATATTTTCTGTTGAGAATAATCACTGATTCTGAGCACCATACGCAGAACGAATACCGGTCGCTCATCCCCAAGGGGTTAAGAGTGGACTTTGAGGGGAGGGAGATAAAATATCAGTATCTACAGCGATAGAAAAAGAAAAGAAACAAGCGTGAGGGGGGAGAGTAACGATGAACAAAGGGTATTTTTACATTGTGGAGACTTTCCTGAACTGGAATTTTACACCAATTTGGGGTCTGGATGAAGCAGAATTAAGGCAATAACATGAAAAATTAAGAAGAAAAATATTTAGATTTTGAACAGGATTAATAAGTTTTCGAATTTTAGTGACAAAATTTTTTAATGCTTTATTTTTTAAAGAGAAGCTTAGAAGGGCATTTAATGGGTTTAAAACTTCTCCCCGTACACACAAAAATTTATACAGGCAAAACCCATTGTATTAAGATAAATACATGATAGGTTAAAAAATACCTGCCGGCCCGGCCTACAGACGGAGGTATATTTCGAAGATAAGTATACTAATTTCGCCAACAAAAACTAAATCATAATTAGAGATTTATCCATTTTAACAATTTTATCTGGTCGCTTTTGACAAGTGTTTATTTCATTTTTTTTTATAACAGATGGTTTTATCAGAATCATGTTAGGGAGGTATTCAAAAAAGTACTTTTCCATGCTCAACAACTCTAAATTTTCTGGCACATTTTCAGATTCATTTTTAATAGAAAAAATATGAAACTTGCTCACGTAATTTTTGAAGACATTTATAAGCGACCTGTGTGTTTATTTTTCGTTTAATTACTTAAAACTTGATTTATGAACAATTATTTTCTCAGTAGGACAATATTTTTCGTTTCTAACACAATCGCTTCGGGAAATTCTGTTCAAAATGCCCACTTTGACATATTTTTGAAATATATTCTGCCTCTATCAAAAAAGCGACCATTGCGGTACATTATATAGTTTCTGAATAAGAGAATCTGCCAATTGAATGCGTTTGAGAGCAAAAATGAATTAAAAAATGAGTCAGAAAATAAGCAGTTTGGATTTGAATACACCCTTAATAAGATGATTTTTTTCTTCAACCGCTATGTATTTTTAATTTGTTTTTGCTGTAAGGCTTGGTCCTATCAAAAAGTTGTCTATATAAATGTTGTAGACAATATTAAGAAGATATATGATAAATTCATGGGGATTTTATATCTTGTGAATTGACGGAGTTATGGATTTTTTTCTTCTTCAACCCCCCCCCCCCTTTTTGTTTTCGTTTTTATTTATTTATTTATTTATTTATTTATTTTGGCGTTAGGAATTGGTCCTATTAAAAACTTGTGAATATAAAAGTTGTAGATAATATTAAGGAGATTTATAATAAAATTAATTGGATTCGATATCTCGAGAATTGACGAAGTTATGATTTTTTTTCTCCCAAAAACCCTATTTTTGCACCCCTTGAGCCCATTTTTAAGTGGATCAAAAATCTGTGATACATAAATTTTTAGCTCTATTTTTAGAAGTAATAAAAACTTTAAACTGATTTCATATGTACAAAAATTAAGAAGTTATTGGGTTTTTTCGGTTTTCACAAAACCCCTTCCTATTTCCATCCCCTTGGTCCGATTTTGCACATTAACGAACTTGACCGAGATTTTATACCCCTTGATTTTATGTATCAGTTTGGAAGAGATTTGTGCAGAATTGTGGAAGTTACCGTGTCCAGAAGAAAGTGATATATATAGATAGATAGATACATAGATAGATAGATAGATAGATAAAGTTTTTTACTGAGGGTGGTTTTGGGTTCTAGGGGTCATGATCGGTGTAGATCTGCAAAAATTTTTCAGAAATTCCAACATAGGGGAGAATGTAATAGGTAGTATTTCATACGAAATCTACCTAAAAACGGAAGGAAAAACATAAACAGCACCCACCTTATCTCGCCCCAGGGCCGAAACTAAGGGGGGGGGGGGGCAGAGGGGGCATGTGCCCCGGGCGCCACAGGCAAGGGGCGCCAAATGAAGGATTATACCTTTGGAATCGATCATTTTCTTCTGATGGACTCATGACTTTAATTTATTATGAAAGCCATGAGTCCATCAGAAGAAAATAACTCGGTTAAAGCGGAAACTCGGTTAAGCGGGACTCGGATAATCGGAACTCTACTGTATAAGCAAACACTGTAAATAGCCGGTAATACATGCGAATTCTTTTATGTGAACGAACTATAATTGCAACAAACGTCACATTCAATTTTTGTAGTTCAATATTACATATTTTATGATTACATATTTTTAATTTTAAAATAAGTCGGCCATTAGAAAATTAGTAAAATTCTCTTTGTAAATATAGCCCCACCAGTGGCTGAGAGGTTCTGCTCTCGAAGCTGGTAGACCGGAGGTGCTGGGTTCGAACCCAATCGCGCCCGTCGGCCTAATCGTTCGGAGTTTTCGTGGTTTTCTTCGAACCGTGGATTTCCATGCGTTAATAAGGATTAGGTTCCCTTAGAAAGACCTCCACGGAAAGCACTCTCCCCAGGGCCCATATCCCTCGTGTAGATAATTGGCCGTCAACAATCAACCCTCTTTGTAAATATACTTTGAGGAAGAAAGGGGGCGGTGCTCTAAAATTCATGTTTCCCCCGGGTGCAAAAAAGGCTAGTTTCGGCCCTGTCTCGCCCCTCCACCTCATCAGAAAAAAAAAAATTATATATATAGATATAGATATATGTTCAAGAACTATTTTAAAACTTTATAATAAAAGTCCATTTCTCAGTGTAAAATAGAATGAATGAAAAGTACGTGTGAAATAATAGCAGACAAGTTCGTGTGTTACATTTTCTAATGTTTCTCAGTCCTATTCTTTTATTGTCATGTTTCTCTGTGTTCTAAAAAAAAGGTAACTAACGCTGTCACCGCCGCAGTAAATGAATTTTTCGTGACATGGGGTCTTACTTTGGTAGTATTAAGAAAAGTACTGCACACAAAAATATGAAAATGGTAGTATTATAGAGCAATGTTTGATAAATACATTTTTAAATAATAAATAATAAATACGTTTTTAAATAAAAATTTTATTTTAAGCGATATTTAATGTTAAAGTTGGTCAAAATCGTTCTATTAAAGAAGTTTTACATTATCAAAAACTATACATAAGAATTTAATCCTTTTTCTAAGGATATACTACATTAGAAGTTTCCGGTGTGCCGACTGCATTTATTTTTTTTATTATTTGGCTAATTTTTTTAGGGCTAATTTCCATTAAAATCCAAATTTGCAGCTTTTTGAGAGACTATTTTTTACATGTTTTAGAAAAGATTACAATTTTAAATTGTTGCCAATTGTAAAACAGCGCAAACAATATTTCCTTCAAAACAAAAATATATTTACATGGGACTATTATAAACAGGGGGGAAAACTTTCAAATTAGAATTAAATGATTATGTATTAAAAGCAGGAAAATATTGAAAATTACGTCATAAAATCTACATTTAGTACATGTGAATATTAAAAGAGAAAGAAAATTTTAAGATAATAAATCTATTAATCTGTGTTAAGTATCTTAATTGGAGGAAATTATCTTCTATTTAAAATGACAAAATAATAATATTGTAAAACTGTTTAAATTTAAAAATATATTCACACGAGACATTTATTTTATATTTGGAGATAATATTTTTAACTATTGTTGTGAATTTTAAGAAAGCGCAAATATTTTCTTTCTAACAACAAAAGTATTTTCACGTGAATATTAAAAAGAGAAAGAAAACTTTTGTGAAAATTATATCAGATATAAAGCGATACATTTAAAATGTCTTATTTAAAACAATTTTCTTATATCGTTGTTAGAAAAATACCAGGAGGATAAGACTCTGTTTACATAGTTCATTTTATATTACTCCCCTCCCTTTTTTTTTCAAATGTTTAACTCATCTTATTTAATCAAACATGAAAACAGTCAGTAGTTGTTTAACAGCAGCTGATCCCGCCTTAAAATTCCGCAATCAAAAAGAAGTGAATAGAAATCTATTTACAAGGAGATCGCCACTGATTTTTTAAATTATAGTTCAGTTTCTGCAATCTTTTTACAGCCGATCAAATTAACGTGTTTCTACAGTTTGGCGTGTCTCAATGGGGATTGGCGAGCGTAGCTCGTAGATGACAGTAGGGGGCAAAGCCTCCTTAGTATACTAAAACATGCTTTCTAAACATTTAAGCCTATTAAAAAAAATCCGCTTAATAACGAGAAACTTTCTGACTCATGTTTAAACATAAGAGTGTCAATACTTGCGGGCATGGTTATTGAAGCGATATGGAATTGTACATTTTTTTTCCGATAAATAAAAAACACCTCGAGTTAAACGATTTTTATCGCATAACGACATTTGGCTGCGTTGTCTGAAAATTTAGTTCAAAATGCCAACTTTAACAGCCTTTTCTGAATAATCCTCTGTTTTTATCGAAAAATGGAAAAAAAAAATTAGATTTCCTAGTTTCTGAAAAAGAGCAGCTGATAATCGCATGCGTTTACATACAAAAACGAATTCGGGAATGCGTCATAAAGCTGTCAATTTTGATTTAAGAATATTAAAATGATTCTTAAATAGTGGGTAACTTTAATAATATTAAAAAACCATCTAGAAATTGCGGGTTAAATGCCAGTCCAGAGTGTTTATTGTGCAGTTAAAAATAGTCTCTTATCTATCCAGAATTTCTATATGCATTACAGGGCCGAAACTAGCCTTTTTTGCGCCCGGGGCAAAGATGAATTTTGCCCCCCCCCCCCCTTCTTTCTAAAAGTATATTTACAAAGAGAATTTTACTAATTTTCTAATGGCCAACTTATTTTAAAATTTAAAATATGTAATCATAAAATATGTAATATTGAACTACAAAAATTGAATGTGACGTTTGTTGCAATTATAGTTCGTTCACATAAAAGAATTCACATGTATTACCGGCTATTTACAGTAGAGTTCCGATTATCCGAGTCCCGCTTAACCAAGTTTCCGCTTTACCCGAGTTATTTTCTTCTGATGGACTGATGGCTTTCATAATAAATGAAAGCCATGAGTCCATCAGAAGAAAATGATCGATTCCAAAGGTATAATCTTTCATTTGGCGCCCCTTGCCTTTGGCGCACGGGGCACATGCCCCCTCTGCTCCCCCCCCTTACTTTCGGTCCTGATGCATTAAACTTATCATATGAATAAACAACAATAACAAACAAAATAATGGGATATTTTTTCTATGCTCCTTTCTGCCAGCATTAGATTAAACATTTCAAAAATCTTAAAGGTAATATTCTTTAATGAAAGCTGAATGCACTATTTGGATAAATTATCGTCGATTAATTCATAATACAGCCGATCTAGTTGGTGATTACATAAATAAGAAATGGTAAATGAATTAATAGTTTCCATGCGTATATTCCGTAAGATAATCTTTTTTTCTCAACTCTTTTACTGGAAACACGATAAATCTAATATATCTATATATAACCATTAATTAAACATTACCGACCACCAACAAAAACCGCGATATATATATATATATCTATTAAACTTTCTGTACAAAAATACCATTGAAGGATAATGACAATGACCAATAATATGAATACATAAACACCACATAATATATATATATATATAATGTTTATTATTATTAATGATTATTTGATTATATTTTGATTATTTTGATTTTTGATTATATTATATTTTCTATAACATATTTAAATTTCTTGTTATTATCTATATTTGTTTGTTATTAACTATAACATATTTAAAAAAGCATTTAATACAAGATTCATAAGTTCTTCAAAGCTGTTTCTCTAACCACTTGGAAATACTTTTTTCCCCCCTAACACGCCGCCGCAAGGCAAGACAAGACATCTGGGGATAATTCTATTTGCTGCTTTTGTTAATGACCGGTGACTGATTACTGACCAGACTATATTTCCGCTAACTCTTCGAGTCGAGCATACAAGGATAGAATGAGTGGAAAACGGGTTTTAAATACATTCTTTCTTTTATCGCAGTATTTCTTCGAACTCATTCAGATGGCTAAATAAAATGTTATTCGCTCAATGAAGAAGAAAAAAATATCTGTAGCAAATCGAATTTTAACAAATTTATATGCGTTTTTATTTAAAAAACTAATATTCCATTGAATACATTTTATTTTAATTCAAATGTTAATATGTGTTTATAATTCTTTTATTTCTTATGATAAAAAACGATGTGTTTAAGCTGACAAAACAATGTCAAGGATTTTTAAAAAAGTAACTAATACTTGTGTGTACCAAGTTATTACAAATAAATACACCAATGAAAAGTATTTTTTCACAGAAACTAAATATATTATGGTTTCGATTAAAAAAAAATATCTGAAAATAAAAGATAATTTATAGATTTAAAGTTCCTGGAAAGCGATATAAATATTTATGGATGCAAATTTTTAAGTATAAATGTTATATACATAAGATAATATACTGACGTGGAAAATTAAACAGTGAAGTTCTTAAATTTAAAATGCAATTTTTTATAAAAATATTAAAGAACATAATATATTTCCATTTATGCTAATTAATTTTATTATATGCTAAATATATTAGCACTTTTTTGGCTCTTAATGTTCCAGTTCAATATGTAATTAAGCTCAGAATATCTTTCTTTTAAAAAATATGTATTAATAACAATTTTTAATGTTGTTTTTATGTCATTCTGTGTAAAAATGCAAGCAAAAAATTATAATAAATCCAAACTTTTCTAATAAAAAAAACGTGATTTAAATAGTTCTAACATTTTAATCACAATAATACTTTGTTTAAAATTTAAGGTTTAATTGCGTATTCAAATGTAATTCAAAATTAGTTTCTTATATGATTAAAATATACGTTTTCTTACACAAAAATAGTTAAGTTAAAATATAAGTTTTATTTTAAAGATTATGAGCGCAAAAAAAAGGGGGGGGGGGAAGAATCAAACACGTACATACATAAACATGGGATTGGTTTATCAACTGAAAAAATGTGAAAATCTTATTTGTTTTTCTTTTATATGTGATAAACTTATGTTATGAGAAATATTTCTCTGTGCCTAAATCCAAAATGGCTACCTTTTGGCACATACAGGAAGTTATTTTTAATTTCGGATGAATGTAAAGCTGGTGTTCTTATTCACGCACTATGACATTGAATAGCTCAGGAAATGCTTTCAAAGTGGATATTTTAAAAAGATTTTTCGCATAGAACAAAATCCCGTCTAAAATGTTTTTTCCAGCATTTTTATCTTTCCAATACTGTATCTCTGAGAATAGTTGTAGTTGTAAAACCAAAAATATCTTGCTGTAAGATGCGCACACAGCTGTGCACACAGAGATCTTTTAATCCCATTTAATACCCATGACTGTATCTTGTAAGGCATGAGAGAAAATAACAAGGATCCCAATCAGGGCCGAAACTAAGGGGGGGGGGGTGATGTGCTCCGAGCGCCAGAACGAAGGGGCGCCAAATGAAGGATTATACCTTTGGAATGGATCATTTTCATTTGATGGACTGATGTCTTCCATTATAATGGCTGTTTCATAGAATAGGGGAGGGGGGGGGGCATATTTTTTTTCTGAAAAAAATGGCCATTTTTTTACTCATTCTGGCCAGATAATCAGAGTTCTAACTTTTTACGGCTGCTCTTAACCTTTCAAAAAATGGCCATAATAAAAAAAAATGTCATCCCCCCCCCCCATTCTGACCAGCAAATCAGAGTTCTAACTTTTTACGGCTGCTCTTTCATCTTCACCTAACACTTCATTTAAAATGGCTGTTTCATAATAATGGAAGCCATCAGTCCATCAGAAGAAAATAACTCGGTTAAGCGGGACTCGGATAATTGGAACTCTACTGTGTATTGCATTTTAATGATCTTTAGAATATTTTTGTTGGTGTTCAGAGGGGGGGGGGGGGGTTCAAGATCCCCGTGACCTTCCCCTTGGATCTGCCATTGTAGATTACGTAATTCAGTATTACATATTTTAAAATTTAAAATAAGTCGGCTATTAGAAAATCAGTAAAATTCTTTTTGTAAATATACTTTGCGGAAGAGGGGGGGGAGCGCCAAAATCCATGTTTGCACCGCGTGCAAAAAGGCTAGTTCCGTCCCTGATCCCAATTTTCCATTTCATGAGGGTAATTGGGATCAAACAGGCATTTTTACCTGAAAAAGACACTTTTTACCTAGTAACATGATACATTTAAAATAATTCTTTACACATTTCAAGAGACCAGTACGCACTGAGTAAACTTATACACATCATTAGTATATAGTCCACTTCATTCTCTGGCAATTAATTGTCAAAGTTCAAATTGTCAAAAAAAGTTATCTTAATCACCCCTGCCTCCCCTAATCGTTTTGTCATCTAAATTGTTTTCTCAACGTTTAACCGTAATTTAATATATTTAAACTGCAAAATTTAATAGGGTATTTAACACTCTTTATTTTTTACTTTTATTACCATTTCTACATTTTAGCTTTTGAAATATTTCACTGTTGCAGTTCCCCTATAATAACTGTGAAGATCAAAATAAAAGGAAAAATTTTCTTTTAATAAAATAACGAAGCTTTCTTATATTATGAGGTGTTTTACTCAGTATACCTTTTCAGTTGAATCAACTGGATATACAACTTTGATACAAGTTTGCTTATCTTGGAATTCGTGCAGAGATCTGTTGTCTATTATGTTTCGGGGCGGGTTAGTAAAACATGTGCAAAGTGTAAATCATTAAGAGTTCTAAAGTTGGGTTCTAAAGAAAGTGCATGCGCGTATTAGAAATTTGGGGGAAGTTCTATAGAGAGAATCCTATACTTTGAGATTTTAAAATCATTCTTCTTTTAAAAATTAAGACTATCTAGATTTTTTAATATATGGTTCCTTCTAAAGAAATACTTACAATAATATTTAAAAAGAGATATAACTCATAGAGTCAATGATGTATGTAATAATCCCAATTTTGTATCTCTTGCTTATATAATCTTTTAAATTTATTCCAATGACATTTTCATTTCATCATAATTATCTCGCAAGACTTGCAATAAAGAAATGAGAAAGTATTTTAAATTCAGAAAATAAAGCGATAAATGACATTTTTTTTATTAATATCCTGATCTCACTTCCAAATTTATATTAATTGCTTTACAAGTAATTTTGCATTATTATGATTCAAACAATGTGCGTAGATTTTGTGTTGAATTACTCAATTTATGTATGCTCTCATTATCAAATTAAATTTTTTGAATTCCTGAATTCGCTTTGTTTACGATCAAACTTTAATTTACACTCTCTCTGTAATAAAGAGAATAATTTTCTAGAAATGAATAGTATATGATATTTGAATGCTTAAAAAATAGGTCATTGCAATAAATAAACTAAATTAAATACTCAAAGAAGAAAAGAAAAAGCCTTAACACATTGCTTAAATCGAAACTTTTTTTAAAAGAAATATTTACGCACATCTTCTTTTTTTCCAATCTATTTTGAACTCTAAATATTTTTCTTTTCCTAATAGCACTGAGATTGATTAAATTCTATATTGTTTTATGCATAGAAATTTGCGTAAGGCGCATTCAGAAATTCTACTTTTTAAAATATGAAGTGCTTATTTAAGTCAGTCAATTTACTATTTGTTGAAATATAACTATATTAGGATACTTGGATTTACGGAACCGTTTTCGAAAGTGAAGTTATCCTAATAATATTTTTTTTTTTTTAAAAACCTTTATACATAATAGAAAAAGTGAAAAAATTTCTTTGTAAAGATCGGCCTCAGCTATCCAACACAAAAAACATTTTAAAATATTGAAATGCAAATGCGATACTTTAAAAAAATTGTTACACAGAATTAACATTAGCGATCGGGTATTTTCGCACGAGTGAAGTAGCCTCTTATGAGCAGGGCTTAATTTCTAACAAAGTACCGGAGCCCTTATATTTTGCGGTGCCGGTACTAACAACTGTACCGTTCTCACTCCCTCCCCCTGTCACTCCAATCTGCATATTTATATTTTGTACATTATTTACGAAATTTAAAGCATTTTTTTCTTTAGCAAAATAAACATTTTATTCCAATATGCATATTTATAATTTGTACATTATTTGCAAAATTTAAGGCATTTTTTTTTCTGTAGCAAAATAAAAATTTTAAATATATCTGTCAGCATATACTTTAGCTGTCCACTATTCCATTTTTCCCACTTCTTCCGAATAGCAATCTTTGCCTAATTATAATGTTAATTGCGATTTTTTGTTAATTCTACGATTAAATATGGTAAGGATTATGATTCGGACATAGTGTTAACATATAAAAAAAAGAGATAGTTCGTAGCTATGCATTTTTTATGAAAAGATAAATGAAATTTACAGAAATTAATATTTATATGCTGAAGAATAGAACAATGTTTTCAATTTCCTATAAAACTTGCATACCTTAAACTATAATCGATTATTTCCGCATAACAATCTTTTGTGGTGAGTCCTTCAAAATCAGAAAATAAAAATTATTATTCAGGGACATAAAAGTCAAAAGATTGTGAGAATGCCCCGTATCTACTTACAAATGAAAGTAACTTCGTAAAATGTGCAAAGCAGAGGCTTAACATGGACAGCGTTCATGATACAAAGTAAATAGAAAAATCACTAACGTAATTTTTATACTTACGTAATAGGAGACAATAAACCTCAAACAAACAAACTAAAAAAAAACTGATGCTCGTTGGATAAAAACAGAAAATATTCTTTTCAGGTTAGATATCTCAATAATAATAATAATAATAATAATAATAATAATAAATGATAATTAAGAAAAAAATCCAACCAATTAAACATTATCCTACTGTAATAAAAGAAAATCGAACTGAAAGCAAATTCATTTTTCAGTCTCTTGAGTGGAGCCGTATCAATGCAAGGCCGACATAAACTTGCAACTATCACCAGAATAGAAAAAGACGATTTCTGTTTTCCTTTGATTCTGATAAAAATGATTCGAAATAGAATATAATACGTAATTTTGAAGGAGGAAATTTTTTTTCTATACATGAATAAATAAAATTTCGAATATAAGACAGATTGAGCTCCAAATCCAAAAACTGATATAAAAATAGAGTACGTTTTATCTCCATCTCCTAATGTCACACATAAGTGTTTTGATAAAAAACTAATGCAAAAACTTGGAGATTGGAAGGAAAGGAAAGGGTAATTTAGGCTTCGGTTTTTCGGAATTACGAGATGGCAAATCATGGTTGGGGGGAAAATGCGCTCCGGAACCCTGCATTTATGAGCTCTGGCGAATTTCGACTAATGTTTAAATATTTACTGAAAACAGAGAAGTGCCAGATTTGGGGTCCGGTTTTTCTCCGACGCAAATTAAACCCTGCAAGAGGCTACTTCAGTCGGGCGAAAACTGTCAGTCAGGCGCTATGTTAATCCAATGGGAGATATTTTTTAATATATCTCGTTTGCATATTTTAATATTTGTGAATGATTTTTTTTTCATTGGATAGCTGAGATCGATCTCTACATCGGCCGTTTTTTACTTTTTCGCTTTTGTTTTCAGGTATTTTTAATTAGGGCCCTTTCACTTTCGGAACTGGCTTAGAAAGTGAAAGCATCATCATAAAAAAATCTGCAAAGAAAATCGAAAAAGTAAAAAATGGCCTTTGTACAGATCGACCTCAGCTATCTATTGAAAAAACACTTAAAAATATTAAAATGCAAACGAAATTATCTTAACTTAAAAAAATTCTCCCATTGGATTAACATTAGCGAACGGGTGTTTTCGCCTGACTGCAGTAGCCTCTTAAAGGATCTCTTCAATGCAGCCATTGAAGAAAAGGGGCTATGTTAAATTTGAAGATTGAGAGGTTTTGAGATATTTGATAAATCGGTAGGCCAACCTTATACTTGCTCGTCGCAGCTTTTTTTTTTTTTTTTTTTTTTACTTGTAATAGAAATATTTTTTTTAAATAAATTCCTTTTTAAAAAAAATCACCAATTTAATACACTTAAATCAATTTTATTTGAGCCTACCTTGCTGTGTTAAAAAATCGAATTATAATTCCAATTCTGTTTTGTTAACGATGTATTTTGTAATGAATGTTATCACAGGACGATAACGACTATAAAACAATTGAAAATCCTACTTAGTAATGTCAAAACTATGGGAAGATTAAAAAACTTATAGACTTTGCGTAACGAAACAAACTGTTGTTTTATATAATTCTAATTTAAGTTTCATACTTTTCAAATTTGTCAGATTTTAATTTTATTTATTTATATATTTTTATTCCTGTGTAAACAATTACAGATTCTTTAAAGTTACATTAATTTTTGAAAAGGCCGAAAGCCTGAACTACAAACACAAAATACCTCACGATATTCTCTTTTCTACGATTTTATTTATTTATTTGTTTCTGTGCATATGTGTGTCTGACTCTTTCAGTTTTATCGGTGCAAGAGTGTTCTAAAAATAACCCCCCATCCCTCATTTGACAAATTTACATATTTATTTTTAAACATTAAAGCATGACCCGGGTAGGTATATTTATTGAAGTGATTTGGGATTGAACAGCTTTTTTTTATTTTTCGATAAATAAATTACACCTTGAGTTATAAACGATTGTTTGATCATGGCGACTTTTATCCGCGACTGTCACTTCCGGAAATATAGCTCAAAATGCATGGTAAAACTCTCTGCCATTTTATAACTAGTATGTTGTGACCATCACAAAACTTTCTTCTATATAAATCACGTCAATTAAATCATTTAAATAGTACAAGAAATAACATGAATTTAGCACCAATTCATATCAAAGTATATCTGAATTTGAAGTTTGATGAAAATTCGTGCATTAGTTCTTGAGATAGAGCTACAGCGGGAATTCTGAAAAATGTAGCATAGCAGCGCCACCTGTTGAGCGATTTACACTAAAAATAAACAGCACTAAATGATATCAAGGTATACCTGAATCTGAAGTTTGTTGAAAATCTAAGCGTTAGTTCTTGAGATAAAACTATTGCGGAAATCGCAAAAAATTCAGCATAGCAGCGCCACCTGTTGAGCGATTTACACCAAAAATTAAACTGCACTAATTTACACGACAATTCATCTCAAGGACTAACTAAATTTGAAGTTTGATGAAAATCCGTGCAATAGTTCTTGAGATACAGCTCTTGCGAAAATCGTGAAAATGCAGCACAGCAGCGCCACCCGTTGGGCGATTTACACCAAAAATTAAACAGCACTAATTTATATCAAGGACTAACGAAATCTGAAGTTTGATGAAAATTCGTGCTTTTTTTCTTGAGTTAGAGCTATTGCGATAATCATGAATAATGCAGCATAGCAGCGCCACCTGTTGGCCGATTTTCACAAAAAAGTAATCAGCACCAAACTATATCCTGGACAAACTGAATCTGAAGTTTTATGAAAATCCGTGCAGTAGTTCTTGAGATATAGGTATTGCAGAAATCGTGAAAAATGCCGCATAGCAGCGCCACCTGTTGAGCGATTTTCCCCAAAAACTAATCAGGTCCAGTTTATATCAAGGTATAACTAAATAATAAGTTTTGTGAAATTCCGTGCATTAGTTCTTGAGATAGAGCGCCCACAAAATTTTTGTCACATACAGACTCACAGACAGAGTGACAGAGTGACAGAGTGACAGACAGACTCACAGACAGACATTTTCTAAAAACCATCAAATCGTGTTCTGGGCATTCTAAAACGTGTAAATCCGTCGAAAACCGGAAGTCGAAAATTTTCACGAATCCAATACTTTCTTCTTGTAAAGGTAGAAGAAAGTAAAAAAGGGGAAAAAACCTATTTAATAGTTTATGTATAAGAATGCTTGTCAATATCTTCTTTTATAAATAAAATGGAATTCAAGAATTTGTCATAAATTAAACAATTAATTAGTTTAATTAATTAGTTTAATAATTAGTTTTGATCAACATAAAATAGGTTGTAATTTCAATTCCCCCCCCCCCCCCCGAAAAAAAAAAAAAAAAAAAAAAAAAAACTTTGTAGAAATTTCAGATTAAACGTCGGAGCAGAATATTTATAGGAGGTTGAAAAATTTAGTTTGTTCGACTTTTCTTCCTATGGGGGAGGGGATGGGAGAGTTTAGATATTTTATTAAAGCTTAACTATACCGCGCCGGTATTAGATTAAGCATTTGAAAAATCTTAAAGGTAATATTCTGTATAGAAAACTAAATGAACTGCTTAAATAAAGTCTGATAATTAATTCTTAATGTAACTGATCTGGTTGATACTCACATAAACAAGTAGAGTGGCATTAATTCACATGTTTTATTCTGATAATCTTTTATTTTCTAAAATTTTTACTGAGAGTACAATAAAGCTAGAAATATTATTAAATATTTTTTTCCAAAGAAAATAACAAGAACTCATTAATTTTGTTATTAATAATAGTTTTTTAAAAGGGTTTTGTTCCTTTGTCATAATGTTTCGCTTTACCTGTAACACGTATTTAAACATCGATTTGATAATTGATGCATCTTTTAAAAAAAATTTTAAGATACAGAAAAAAAGAAACAAGAAAAAAATATCGATTTTCTAATACAGTATAATATATATACATTTTTTTTTAAGTTGAAATTTATCTGAATATACACTAAAATCGTGTATTATTTTGAAAAAATGTTTCTTTAAAATATGAACTTTTATTTGATTTGCTGGTCTATTCTAATTGGATTCGAAAATTCATTTATGATCATTTCAGCTTTTTCAACGCAAACGATTCCGAAGTTTATACTGTATGGCTTGTTACTACCGAGCTGCACATGCTTGTTCCTGTTAAAGGCTTAATTAATGACTTGCAGTGAGACATTCTACCTATGTCTGCTTATATTAGATAAAGGGCAGGCGAAAGCAGGTTTTCAATTGGCAAAATATTATTCAGTTTCCCGTTTCTTCAGACGAAGACACTCGCGAGCTAATGCTAACGCTCTGGGAGGTTCTTTTCAAGTATAACGGGTGCATTTCGACTTTTTATTATTATTTTTAATTGAATAGTCTCTATATTCGTCCATTTTATTTTATTTTTATTTTGGGTGCAATTTTTTTTTTTTTTTTTTTTTTAAGTTACTTTTATTTTCGGAACGGGTTCCGAAAGTGAAAGTGTCGTTATAAAAAAAAAAAAAAGTAAAAATGGGCCTAATGTACTGTTGAGCTCTGGTATCTCGGCAGATGACCTTGGGAGAATCTATTTCTGACCAGGGGTTTCAGGGTCAAAGGTTTCCAAATACAAGTGCGTAATTGGCGAACGGACAATCCGCCAAATCCCGGAAATAGGGATTTTCACCACCAGTACAAGTTTACTCTTTTATCTGTGATTTCTAAGAAGTTGGAAATAACTGTAAAATGTATATTCCTTGTTCCATGGTGATTTTACTATTTCAGATCGTAGCTTTTATTTGAGGTTGATCTTGCTCTTTGTCTTTTAAATTATTATTATCGATCTTTGTCAACTATATTCGCCTTAACAAAATGCCACGGAAAAAGAAAATTATTCATTCCAAGGAGCGAAATGGGATTTTAAAAGTGTTGTAATTTTTTGAGGAGGAAAGGAACATTCTTTTAAAATTTCTCGCTTGCGTTTTAACATTTTTAAATGATTTTTCCCTAGAATAGCTGAGGTCGATCTATAAACGGGTTACTTTTCGATTTTCATAAAGTTTTAGTATAAAGATTTTTAGATTTCTTTTATAATACATAAAGTTACTTTCACTTTCGGAGTCGGTTCGGAAATCGAAAGTATACTCATTATTAAAAAAAGCACCCTAAATCGAAAAAGTAAAAACTAGCCCGGTTAGAGATCAACCTCAGCTATTCTACGAAAAAAAAAAAAGAAAGAAAGAAAAAAGAAAAGAAAAAGAAAAGAAAAAAGGAAAAAAAATCATTTAAAAATATAAGTGATACATTTGAAGTGAATGCTCTCATAGGTTTAACATTAACAGCCCTAGTGTACATTCTTAAAATATAATATAAGATTTTATAATAACTTAATTTAATACTGCAACCATGCAGAGTCACATCAAGTGTAGTTCAGATAGTCACTTAGCACTAGTCGTAAAATCTGATCTCAAGTTATTTCTATCAAAGCACCATCGATTGATTAAATAAACAAATAATTGAAAAAGCCAATGCAATTAATTAAACATAAAATCCCCTCCCCCCCCCCTCCTCCCTATTTTTTTAAAGGTACTATGAAAAAGCCAATAAAAAATATCGGAATCAATCAGTTATCCGTTTCTGATACTTAAATATAATTTTTTTTTAAAATATCGAAATCTATAGTTAAAAATATCTCAATATGCATGAATGGAATAGATGTAAAATAGAAATAATAAAATAAAATTAGAAGAAAATGAATTCATTCTAACGCGCCAATTATGGATGCCATTCTCTCCAGTACGTTACAACCTTTTGCCGATTATCCAGAATAGAATCGTCCGAATCTCCGCGTGTGAAATGCCAAGATACCGGAGCTTAACAATAAATATCAATTTCAGCTATCAAATGCAAAAACAAACAAACAAAAAATATCAAAACGCATTTTTTTTTTTTTTTTTTTTTTTTTTTTTTTGTTTTGTTTATAAAATATATAGGCATATGCGTCCTTGAGACCTAACAACGGTAATTATTGGTTAATTGTCTTTGTATTGTACGATATAAAAGTATGTAAATACTGAAACTAAACAACCAATTTTTTAAAAATTTTGTACATTGATTCTTCTCCTTCTAACATATTGGATTATAGAACATGCCTTAATCTCTACCCCTGATAATTCAGATCCAGTTCAATAGCCTATTTTGATAGTGTTAAAGCATACACTGTAAAAAAAATCCGACCAGTTTTCCTGTAGGAATCGGAAAAATAGCTGCCCTTATCGTACCGGAAACTTTTCCGACCTAACTCGGAATAAAATCCGTAAAAAAGGGAAATAGTCCATAAAGCGGTATTTTACGGATTTTACTCCGATTTTAAGGATTTTATTCCGAGCTGGGTCGGAAATTTTTCCGGTACGATAAGGGCAATTATTTTTCCGATTCCTACTGAAAAACTGATCGCATTTTTTTTTTTTTTTTTTTTTTTTTTTTTTTTTTTTTACAGTGTATAGATTTGAGAGACCTCAAGTTTATGAATACTTTGACCAGGGCCCTGATTACCTAGGTCTCAATCTAGCCCTCCCGGTGAATACTTATAATTAGTTTAATTTTCCTAAACTATATTGATAGCGTTAAGAGGTTATTCACTCAAGCGAAAACACACGCTCGCTAACGTTATTCTTATGAGAGATTTTTTTTTTAATATCTCGTTTGCATTTCAATATTTTAAAAAGATTTCTCTTTTTACATTGAATAACTGAAGTCAATCTCTAGAAAGCCCGTTTTTTACTTTTTCGATTTTGTTTGCAGCTCTTTTTTACTAGGATACTTTCACTTTCGGAACTAGTTTGAAAATTAAAGGTATTCTAAATAACTTCTCCAGTGCTGTACAAAGTTATGCAGCTATCCAATGCAAAATAATAATAATAATAATAATAATAATAATAATAATAATAATAATAATAATGTACAAATATTAAAATGCAAGCGAGATATTTAAAAAAAATTCTCTTATAGGAATAACATTAGCGAGCGTGTGGCTCCGCGTGAGTGAAGTACACTGTAAAGAAAAAAAAAAAAAAAATCAGACAAGTTTTCCTGTAGGAATCGGAAAAATAGTTGCCCTTATCGTACCGGAAAATTTTCCGACCCAGCTCGGAATAAAATCCGAATAAAAAAGGAAATAGTCAATAAAACGGTATTTTACGGACTTTATTCCGATTTTACGGATTTTACTCCGAGCTCGGTCAGAAATATTTCCGGTACGATAAGGGCAACTATTTTTCCGATTCCTACAGGAAAACTGGTCGTATTCTTTTTTTTACAGTGTAGTCCTTTAAAAGTGCGGCATAACAAATTAATACTTTTCTGTTTTTACATCATATGTTTTTGAAAATGTCATTAGATATTTATATTTCGATTACCAGTGGACTCTGAATTTCTATAACAAATGTAATACTTTTGCAAACTTTACTTTGTACCTGTAAAAAAGATTTTGCTGAACTAAACTTTCCACACCATGAGAGTTTTAAGAATCTGATTTCAAAAGATTTTTATCAGTTGTTAAAAATACTATATAGATCTGGATTTTTTTTTTTTAATTATTCATTTTGTATTATCTTAAAAAACGTATTTGACGACACTTTTGAAAACTGCAGTATTTTAATACATGTATTTTTATTCAGGTTTTTTTTTTCCTGTTTATAAATTAGATATATCTTTGATTATACAGCTAACTGATGGTTAGCATATTCTTTTTTATGGCTCGTTTGACGACTGATTTAAGTGATATATAGTGAATTTTATAAAACAGATAGTTCTTGTATATATAAATAATAATAATAAAAAAATTGCCCAGTTCTCAAAGAATCTGAATTAAATATCTGAAATTTTTATAACTGTGTTTGAAAATTTTGTTATTGTTACTGAAAATTTAAGAGTTATTTGTAAATAATCAATGCATACATATGCAATGTTGTTGTTATTAGCGATTAAACAGAAAAAGTTATAAGGTATTATTTATTATTATTATTATTATTATTATTTATTTGAGTAATTGTAGTAAAATTTGCATGAATTTTGAAAAATAAATAAAAGATTATGATTCCTATTTTTTTCAAAATTCCTATCATTTCCTATCATTTTGAAAAAAATGATGATTGTGTAACTTACCACCTTTATCATCTGATTTCTTCAATTGTCAAAACAAGGTAACTATTTAAAGTCTTATTCTAGCTCCAATCCGAATTCCATGAATCTAGGTATAGGGGTAAAATGGATTTTATGTGGAATGAACAAGCGACTTAAATGAAAGATTCTTTTCTAATTCTTGTACACTTGTTGGGTAGCCGCCATGCATCTCAGACAAAAATGTATGGTTCTTCGATGAATACAGTACATCTACTACTGATTTTCGAATATTTAAGATTCGCATAAAAAATCAAGAACCCCCCCCCCCCCACACACACACACACACACAATCTATGAAAATGCCTCACAGCTACGACCAATATTGACAGAATTTGAAGGTAAATCCCGTTTTGCAGAATAATTTGAATGTATATATATCTAACCTACTATTTCATTACCAAAAACTTAAAAGAAAATCCAACATTTTTAAAATTTTTTATTAGGGGATTTAACTGGACAATGCGGTTACAGAACGTTGGCAGAATCTTACTTTTTAACTGTAATAGATTTCTTATAATTAATATGTTTTTAGATTGCACACTAGCAACTCCAAAAATCATTTTAATTTTAAAATGTAAAAATGTATTCAAATAAAGTTTTGAAATTTATTAAAAGCAATACTTTTGTATCAGCACCAAATCAGATGTTAATATCCGAAACAATCGATAAGGATTTCGTTAATTACAGAAGTATTTTTTTCTGATTATTTCAGCGGTTTTAGAGAGTAATTAGATTACTTGTCTATTAAATTTGTGTTATATTTATATTATTTATAATATTTTTTAGTTATTCATAAAGTTTCAATTTCGTTATGGAATACTATTCGAAAATATATGCTAGACTATTTATATTGTTTCGTGTGTAAATGGGTTAATATTTCGTAATAGGAAAGAATAGTGCAATTCTTTTATGTAATTTTTTTAATTAATATTACAGTATATACTGTATACACGCATAGCTGTCAACTCGTACGGATTTTTGTTACCACTAAAATTCAATAGTAAATTTTGCCTAATACAAACTATGAAGTTTAACGATTACTTACACTTTAATGAGGTAATAGTCTTAGGGGTATTTTTTAGGGGTATAGGTAAATTTTAGGGGTAACAAAAATCTGTACAAGTTAGCAGCTATGTATACGTTTCCCTTGGTCATATTTTATTTAAAAAATCAGTTTGAACAATTTCAAAGAATAAAAAAAAGCTTTCGACGTGTATAAAATCTATAAATGGATTAACAAATTTTGCTAAAAAGCTGCCTACAGTCAAGCTTAAAACATACTTAAAAAAATCATAATTCAACAAACTTAAGAAATTTAATAATTTAAAAAATATTAAGAATGTTTATTGTGTTTCCGTTTATTTTTATTTCTTCTTTTTACAAAAATATCAAAATGAATTGCATTGCAATAAAGTCGGAATTTTGAAATAGAAATTATTAATTTAATATACTAAAAAATAGACAAAGTGATTTTATTATTGGAATTATAAATTGTTTTAGGTATATTCAGCGCCATGCAGTGTCATGCCATTTTTCGAGCACACACTATTATTTTTCTTTTGCACGTTCTCTTTTCCGAGTGCGCTATTCTATTTGTGATAGCTCCATCATATTTTTATTTTCTAAGATAAACAAGTACTGCATCTATTCTTAATTTTATTAAAACTTTTATTTCTATTTTCTTCTTTTTTTTAATTCATACTAATAAATTATTGCACCTGTTTATTTTTCTGTTTTATACACTGAAAAAAAAAATTATAGATACATGATTAAAATATAGTCTAATTACATAAAAGGAATGCATATATGAAACAATTATCAGGGTTCTTAAAATTGAACCTTCTCCCCAAAAGAAAAAAAAAGCTTTCAAACATTTAAGTTTAATATTTTGTTACTTTCAATATAGTTTTAGTTTATTTTGGTACAATTTCTGTTTATCAATAAGAAATATTTATTTACAAATATTTGAAATAAAAAAAACCATTTTAAAAATATAGAAACAATACTGAAATGTTACAAACTATTTTTAACCAGAAATACATTTATTATCATTTTGCATTTAGAAGAAAGTATCTTTTTACGATGTTATAAAAAAGTTGCTAATATTATAACATTGTTTATGCATCTTTTATAATTCTTTTAAAATGCATATTTCTGTTTAAATTATATATATATATATATATATATATATATTTAATTGTATGAGACTGAATCGACAAAAAACTCCTCTTTGACTTGTGAAAGGGTCCTTTCACACCTAATCCACTCTCTCTCTATCTGAAAATATGATTAATACTTGTGAAATATTCTATAACACGACCCACTGTTCTGTTGACCTATGTCGCCGTATATAGTAAGGTAAGAATGCGTAATCTACGAACGCATAGTATCATTGTATGACCATGTGCATTTAAAAAAGCTTACAAATATTTCCTGAGAAATGGCGGAAAAGAATAAGGAATTCCCATGCATAGAACGTTATATTCAGTGCCTAATTTAGTAATGTAGTGTTCCAAGCACGAAAACTTCAGTGAGTTCATATACACAGATACTATATGACTTCTTTCTATTGATTGATATATCCTTATATAGTATATAAATATAATCAGAGAATTACTACTTTGAGGTTCCCACAATAAACAAGTAAATGAAGAAACTGCGAACAAGAGTGCCCAATTTATACATATGTGAATTGTGGATATCCACTAAATCTTCAATCCCTTCTTTTAACATTTCCCGTATTTCATGAATTTCATAGAAATTTTCACACACAGGCACAAATGTATGCATATGTGAACATTTCCCTGTCGTATTATCTCAGTATCTAATGTCAAGAGAAACCACAAGATTTTGGGAGGCTGCAATTTTTATACTTATTTTGAATCTTCTTTTTTTAGATGCGTTCATAATTATATAAATATGTAGCACCTATAATCGTCATCTGGCTCGTCCGTCTGACCGCATATAACAGCGCAGAAACTACACAACCGAATGGTTAAAAATTTAGTATGTATAATCGTTGCAGAATTGTGTCGAGTTATTTCACATTTTTTGAAAACCGAATCAAAAATTTAAAAGATATTAATAAAAGTTATCTTCCTTCTATTAAATCCTGTCATACGTAATTAATTCCCTCATATCCTCTGATAGGTCATGATTCAATTTTGCCATGGTGATTACGTCAAATTTAAGATGAAATCATATCATTTCCGTATTATTGGATTTGATGTATATAATAAATTTTATATTCATGTATTTTTGCATGAAAGTGCAACAGCTATTGCATCAAAATCTGAATTTTTACAAAACTAGCTATAATACGTCATTTGCCACATTTGACGTACAATTTCCGATTTTCTTTTCTACTAATTTTTTAATACGTTACCGCAATAACACGTGAACTCTGGGTATAAACACTGTTTGGGTCTCCATTCTTGTGTTGTGTAGTACGTGAAACATTTGTAATTCTACTCGAATGGTACAATTTAAACTTTGTACCGGCCTATTCACGAAGTTAATTTTATTCATAAATGCACAAAATTTGCATTTATATTTAAACTCAAATTTCAGAAATGGAATTTTATTTCAAATTTTTCTATTAAAAAGATTCTTAAAATTGGTAAAGATTTTCGCTATAGAGCAGTGAAGAAAAATATGTTTTCGCTTAAGAATTAATTTTAATTAAGGATGTATATGTATAAGTTATAAAAAAAAAAAAAAAAAAAAAAAAAACTGATAAATTCCATGGCACCGGAAATAGTACATTTAAAAATTACACATGTTTAGATGTAAAAATGTCTTAGTGAAGGTGCAAAAAGGCGCGAGTTTCCAATTGCAGTGCAAAAAGGAAAAAATAAATAAAACATTGGAACACGCTTATATAACGTTTAATTGCATGTATGATTGGACATTTTTTAGACGTGATTTTCATGATATAGAATTAACCCATAAGTCGCGTTATACCTTTCTTGGGCATTGCGAGGTAGTTTCAAGAAAGGTATTAGTTTCTGGAACACAGTAGTGGTGATTAAGAGTTACCTATCTTGTTATTGTACGATATAAAAGTATGTAAACAATGGAACTCAACAGCTAATTTCTTTCAATTCTGCCAACTGACCCCCCCCCCCCTCCCTTTCAAGCTTATGGGATCATGGACCAATGTCCCGTTTGCCGATTCATAATACTGGCCCTGTGTACGCTTAAATCACAGTTTAATTGGTCTACCTTATGTTGATAGGGTTAAAAGTGCGACATAATAAATTAATACTAATTTGCTTTTACATTGCGGTCACTTGAAAATAGTAATGAATTTATATTTCGCTTAAAATCGATTCGAAATTCCTTGATAAAATGTAATAATTTCGCAAATTTTACTTTGTTCTGTACGTGTAAAAAAGTTTTACCACGCTAACTTTCAACAGAATAAAAATAAAACAGTTGCTAAAAATTGTGTGTTTCACGAAAACCTATTATTTTTTTTTTTTTTTTCATTTTCTTTCATCTGAAAAAGCTTTTTGGCCCACGCTCTTGAAAACCTCAGTATTAATAGGTATATAGTAAAACATTAATGTATTTTATTTCATATCGGGCCCCACTAGTGGCCGAGAGGTTCTGCTCTCGAAGCTGGTAGACGGGAAGTGCTGGGTCCGAACCCAATCGCGCCCGTCGGCCTAATCGTTCGGAGTTTTCGTGGTTTTCTTCGAACCTTGGATTTCCAAGCGTTAATACGGGTTAGGTTCCCTTAGAAAGACCCCCCCCCACGAAGGGCAACCCCCCCCCCTTAGGTCATATATCCCTCGTGTTGATAATTGGCCGTCATAAACACAACCAACCAACCTTTAATTCATATCGATTTTTCCTCCTTGTTTATATATTAGATATATATCTGATTATATATGTGTGAACAGCTGATTTAAGGGATATGTAACGCGTTTTTTATCATAGATAATTACTGTTATAGATATTATTAATAAGAAATCATCAGTTGTATGGAATCTGAATTAAAATGCATGGAATTTTTATGATTGAGTTGAAAATATTTCGAGATTTTAAATGAAAAATAAAATGATAAATGCATATATATAGAAATTGCTGATGTTGGCTATTAAATAAAAAAAAAAGTTATGTAAAATTATTAATATTATTTTAAAATCTGAGTAATTACAGTAAAATTTATATGCATTTCATAAAAAATAAAGGGTTATGATTCCTATTTTATTTTTCTTTCTTTAAAAGAATTTCGAAGAATATCTTCTGTAAAGGTAGAAAAAGGCAAAATATTATTTTCTCCTGACCAAAACCCTTTTCAAAATATATGTCTTCGGGCTAAAACTAACCGCTCTTTTCCCTAAAGCGATTGCACCCCATACCTTGACGACATCTGGCCGTGGTCACTCACACTGGAATGCCAGACTTAAAATTTCCTAGAAATGGGCAGGGAACGTAAATAGCCATTTGATAACAGTTCTATCTTACTCCGTGTTTCAGATAGGGGAAAATTAACATTCAATGTAATGTATTGTATTATGAGTTAATCCATTAATGTTTTTGTTATGTATTAACGTATTTTTCTCTCGCAAAGAATGCACATATTCTATTGCAATACGTATAATTGATTTCAGAATACACTTCCTTTTTTTAAAATATGCCCCAATAACAATTGTAAATGTTGATTTTATAACATTCTGTATTAAAATTTAAGCAGATAATTAAAATTAGACTTAAACTTTCATAATAAAGGCCTGATATATATACATATATATATATATATATATATATATATTATATATATATATTATAAAATATTTAACTTTAAAAAACGCGATTTTTCTAATGAAAAAAAAAAAAAAAAAAAACGAAACCTTTTAAATATATTTTTAGTAGCAAATTAAAAAATACTTTTAATATAATTTCTTATCTTAAAAATGCCATATGAGTTCGTATTTTGTTGGTAAAAAATTCAATGTCAAACTTTTGAAAGTATCAGTATTAAACCGACGATGTTTATTTAGTCAATACCAGAAAAATAAAATTAAACAATAAAAAGTTTAGCATTTTGTTTTAAAAACACATATATGGGGTAATATTAAAATATGAAATTCCGAAATACAAATAACTCCAAATTTGATTTTAGGATAGAAGATTTTGATCGTAATTTTATAATATTAATGAATAATGACACAAACGCCATAAAAATTAAACAATATAGAGTGATTAAAAAATAATAATAATAATAAGATCTGGCAAACTTTAAGAAATGGTAGACCACGTCACAACAAACTATTTTTTATATAGGAAGCCAAGGTAGAATAATATTTTCTATTGTCAAAAATACAGGATGTCTCTCTCCCAACACCACAGGAACTCCATTTGGCGCCGGGGGCGGAAGAGCTTGTTACATACCATTGCCGCATAATAATAATAACTGGAAAAAAAAAAAAAAAAAAAAAAAAAAAAAAAAAAAAAAAGCAAATATTTCGGATTGACCATCGGTCAGGAATGTTTATATGGGGTTGAAAATTTTATCTTATTGGTTCTACATTTTTTCATTTGGAGGGGGTTCGTGTCGTTATTTTATTAAGGCTCTCAACTGCTCTGCTCAACAAGCGCAAACAGTTTTGACACATTTGCAAATTCATTTTTTAACGGAAAAATATAAAATTAAAGGCCTAACTATGGAAGCGATCTGGAAACGAACTGTGTTTTCCATTTTTTGTTAAATAAATTACCTATTGAGTTATAAACGATTTTGATCACGTAACAAAGACGTTTTTCTACCTTCGCTGACTGGTTTTCTGCTTTCTTCGGGAACTTCGGTTCAAAATGTCCACTTTGACACTATTTTCTGAAAGATCTATTGCGTTTGCAAAAAAAACGGAAAAAACAGTTCGATTATATTGTTTTTGATCAACAAAAATTGCTAGTTTCATGCATTTCCGAACAAAAATAAATTAAAACTTATGTCATAAACTTGCCCTTTTTGGATTTGAGAACAGCCTTAAGACTTAGCAAGCGTTAATACGGTTTAGGTTCCCTTAGAAAGACCCCCACGAAGGGCACTCCACCCTTAGGGTCTATATCACTCATGTTGATAATTGGCCGTCATAAACACAACCAACCAACCTTAAGACTTAACTATGATGGTATTGCATTGAGCATTTCAAAAACCTTAAAGGTAATATCTTCTATTCTTTCTTTATAGAAAGATATCTATTCTTTATACTCTAAATAAACATTTTAAATAAGCTTTGATAATTAATGCGTAATGAAACCGATCTCATTCATACTCACATAAACATGTGGGAGGGTTACTGCATTCACACGAAATGACCCGCTTGCTACTGCTAATCCAATGGAAGAAATTTATAAAGGTATCTTGTTTGCATTTCAATACTTTTTAAATGATTTTTTTTCTCTGCATTAGATTGCTGAAATCGATCTGTACAAAGGCCGTTTTTTATTTTTTATTATATTTTTATTTATTTTTAGCTCACAGGCTGTCAAAGCCTGAGAGCCTATGTGCCCGCCTGTTCTGTATTGTATGTACATATGTACGTAAGTAACACGATAACTCTTGATAGAAATATCCGATTTGCTTCAATTTTATTTTCCAGGCTCATTTTGATAAGGCGCTTCCCTGATTAGTTATGGGGGTTCATTGTTTAAGGATAAAGGGGAAAAGGGGGGGGGGGGGTTAGTGCCCTCCTTAATTTAGATAAATGGGTTTTTCATGCAGAATTATCCGATTTGCTTCAAATTTGGTATACCCGTTTATTCTGATAAGGAGCTTCCCTGATTAATTTGGAAGTCCATTACTTAAGTATAAAGGGGGTAGTGGGGCTACCCCCCTTAATTTATATAAATGGGTTTTTCATGTAGAATTGTTCGATTTGCTCCAAATTTGGTATACCAGTTCATTTTGATAAGGCGCTTCCCTGATTAGTTTTGGGGGTTCATTTTTTAAGGATAAAGGGGGGAAAAGAGGGGTTAGTCACCCCCTTAATTTAGATAAATGGGTTTTTCATGCAGAAATATTCGATTTGCTCCAAATTTGGTATATCGGTTTATTATGTTGAGGAGCTTCGCTGAAAGTTCATTACTTAAGTATAAAGGGGGGAAAGGGGAGGCTACCACCCTTAATTTAGATAAATGGGCTTTTCATGTAGAATTGTTCAATTTGCACCAAATTTGGTATACCAGTTTATTATGTTAAGGAGCTGCTTTGATTAGATTTGGGGGTTCATTGCTTAAGGATAAAGGGGGAAAAGGGGGCTGATCCCCCACCTAATTTAAATATATGGGTTTTTCATGCAGAAATATTCGATTTGCTACAAATTTGGTATACCGGTTTATTATGTTAAGGAACTTCCCTGATTAGATTTGGGAGTTCATTACTTAAGTATAAAGGGGGAAAAGGAGACTAGCCCCCCTTAATTTAGATAAATGGGTTTATATAGAATTGTTCGATTTGCTCCAAATTTGGTATGCCGTGTGATTGTGTTAAGGAGCTTCCTTGATTAGATTTGGAGGTTCAGTAGTTAAGTATAAAGGGAGAAAAGGGGTCAAGATCCCCCCCCCCCCCTTAATTTAGATAAATGAGTTTTTTATGCAGAGTTATTCGATTAGCTCCAAAGTTGATATACCGGTATATTATGTTAAGAAGGTGCCTTGATTAGATTTGGAGGATTATTGATTAAGTATAAAAGGGGACGGAGGCTAGTCACCTCTTAATTTAGATAAATGGGTTTTTCATGCAGAATTATTCAATCTACTTCAAATTTGATATACCAGTTTATTCCGATATGGCGCTTCCTTCATTTGATTTGGAGGTTCATTGGTTAAGTATATAGGGGGGAAACTGGTCTAATCCCTCTTCATTTATTTTTTGAGGGGCATTATTCTTTGAAATAAGACTATAATAACAATTAGTGTGAATAGCTTGTGAGCTCAATGCCATCAGTTTAACTGCGCACTTTTCTTTTTCTTCTTTTTTTTATGAGGATGCTTTCATTTTCAAAACTGGTTCCGAAAATGAAAGTGTCCTTATTAAAAATACCTGTAAACAAAATCGAAAAATTGAAAAACTGTCTTTGCACAGATCGATTTGAGATACCCAATGCAAAAAAAAAAAAAAAAAAAAAAAAAAAAAAAATCATTTAAAAATATTGAAATGCGAACGAGATATCTTTATAAATTTCGCTCATAGGATTAGCATTAGCGAGCGGGTCTTTTCGCTTGACTGAAGTAGCGTCCTAATGAATCGGTTCCATTTCTGATAATCCTTTTATTTCTGAACTTTTTACTGAGAATATGATAAAGTTGAAAATATTCTTACTTTTTTTTTTTTTTTTTTTTTTTTTGAAAGAAAATAAATAAACCCTTTAATTGTATTAATAAAAATAATAATAATTTAAAATGTCGTATTCCTTTATCATAATGTTTCGCTTTATCTGTTACACATATTTAAACATTCGTGTTAGATAATCGATGCATGTCGACAAGAACAAGAAAAACTGTCGATTTTCTAATATTTATTTTTAAAGTTGAAGTTTATCTGAATATATAATAAAATCATGTATTATTTTAATAAAATTTTACCAGAAAAAAAAAAAAAAAAAAAAAAAAAAAAAAAAAAAAAAAACAATAAAAAGTTTAACAATAATTTTCTTAAGAGCTTATACAAGTCACACAGAGAAACTTGAAAGAAAATGTTAAACCTATGGGTGAAACTTAAGCAGAAATCTTTACAGAAGTCGTTATATATATACAGGGTGTCCACGTATAACCTAACCGACCTTTATTTTTGCAACCGTTGGTCCTAGATGCATACTTCCGATTACAAAAGTGGTCAAAATTAGGTTCAGAGTTAAGATAAAAAAAGTTTGAAGCGAAAAAATAATTTAGTGAAGAATTACAGAATCTAAAATTTTATACGGTCTCCGGTCCTATAAGTTATATTTAGTAAAATTTTCCTGTTACATTGACTAGTAAATCAAAAAGAGTGCCGTTATTCTACGATTAAAATTGACCGAGTAATAGCTGTTTAAAGTTGGAGAATATTTTTGCTGCAAATTAGGGGTAATTCATAAATTTACTAGAAATATAATTTCGTCAGATATAGTAAAGAAATGGTTGAAAGTAAAATTAGCATTGCAATATAAATTTGAAATCTTTATTCATTCTGACATATTACTGCAAAATATACAATTTGTACTGAACATATAAGAGGATAAAAAAACCAGAATTTTTGTTAAATAAACGGACGAAAAACATCAGCCTTAATTCTTTAAAAAAATATACTTATTTTTAAATGCCGCTAGATTACACTGCCTTTCAAATTTTGGGTTGTGCCATGTTTTTTAGCTTTTGAAAATTGATTCTTATGTATTTTTTAGCGCTGAATCCGAAAATGACCTTCATTTTAAACCATCACGTCAGGATTTTTCTCAAATTGCAAATTTCAAAGTTAAAAAGCTCAAAGTTAAAACTGATCCCCCCTCCCCTCCCAACCTCATCGGACCCCTGAGCTGTTTGGCTGTAAAAAACACAGTATAAGCCAAAAAATTGAATAAATTATTGAATTAAATAAAATTAAACTCAATAAAAAAGTTTTACATCTATTTTATAGTATCAGATTTTTCGCCATGAAATTTACGATTTCCGAAAAATCCTGACATGATGAAATTAAGCAAATTAAGCAAGCAACTGTAAACAAAAGATCTGGCTAAAATTCTGTTCGAGTTTATTAATATTTTACTAATTTAAAAACAAAAGAATATTTTTTGCATAAGTTACTTTATTTTTTTTATTTATAGGTAACATAATTTAAATAATATTAATCAGTGGTTAACTACTACAGATTAACATTTGTCAATTAAAAATATTCACCAATTACTTACATTTTTCTACGTAACAATAGCGTCAATTAAGTACCATTTTAATCAAATGTAAGTAAATTATTAAGCATGAATATCTTTATATCATAACGCTTTCATCTCCATTGCAAATATTATATTTTCGATATATTTTCACCAACCAGCAAAGCCCCCCCCCCCCCCCCCCGTATGAAACATCCTTTCATGTCGCATAAAAAAGACACCATTCTACAATTATTGCACCGAATTAAACAAGCAGCCGTCTTCAAAAGACTTACCTAAAGAATTTGTTACAGCCAATGACATATATTTTAATATTTTAAACAAAATTTAATATTTGTTCACAAAATTTATTAAAAAAAGAGTCAATTTTCTTTCAAAGACGACATTAATTAAATCGTATTAATCAATCATTAACTAACCGCAGTCAATAAGTCAATTATTTACTACTTGTCAATAATAATCATTTATTACTACCCATAACTAATAATAGCGTCAATTAAGTACTATTTTAATTAACAATAGCAGATGATTAAGCATGAATAACTCGAAATCATAACGATTTCATCCCTATTGCTTAAAACATCCTTTCGAAAAATTGGCATTGTCCTTCAAACGCTTCAATAACATTATACACTTTGTCAGGCAATTCATTGAATAATAGAGTAACCACCCAGGACATCTTAGTTCGAGATTAAGTTACTCGGGTTGAGTGTGTAAAATTTCAAAACGAGTAACACTCGAGTTACTCTAAATAATTGTACTTTACTCCCACAAACTTTTCGCTCTAAAAAATACAAATATTCTTCGAATGAAATTTTTTTGGTGTTCATATGTATATTTTGCATATCTTAACATTATATAACAATATTTAAATGCTATTAATAAAATTTCGGTGGGTATTCCAAACGTCGGTAAAAAGTTTAGTTATTGACGAGGGCGGGTAGGACGGTATGTGTGTACGTGTGTGCGTGTATGTGTGTGTGAGTGGCTGCGCGCGTGAAAAGTGTGTAATAAAGCTCTCAAACCGTAAAATACAAAAAAAAAAAAAAAAAGCATTTTGCTAGTGCTGATATAAATCTAATCTTGCTATTTTTTGAGGCATTCACGAAATATTTTTTCTGAAAAGATATAAAACCTGCAGGCCTTGTTTAGTTTCAATGAATCGAACAATATTTTCTTCGGAAAATGCCGTAAAACTTGCCGTGTTTTCGGTATATGCAATGGTGGAATGGGGTCTTCGGGTTATAATTGGCTAGTACACGTCAATTAGGGTAGTAATTATTAGATAGTACACGTCAAGATTTGACGGTAAGCTACTTAACAATTTCATTAGAAAAAGACACGAATTTTTAATTAGCTGCTTTAAATTAATTAATATGGTTACTTGATGAATTGTTTGTATATTTCTGTATTGCTTATAGGCGATTTCTACACATATAAGTCAATAGATGGTTCTGTCAGTTAAACTATTCAGTTAATGGAGTGGAAAAATTTTAAGCTTGTAATTTAAAAGATATTATGCTTGGTTTGAGTTTATCTAAAAATATTAATTGAATAAATAGGGAATTTATTTTTACTTACCACAGACTCAATATTTTGAAAAAAAAACGATATTTACTATTTTTTTTTATTTAATTTTTTGCGACCTTTACAATTTTTCAATAATTTTATTTTTATCAGTCTGACTCTTAAACCCTGAACTGAAAATTTGCTGTTTGCAGCTAACGATTTGTAATATATAATTTTTAAGTACTTTGTTTTACGTTTCCAGACATAATTTAATTATTAAACCAGGGATATCAGGGTAAATTCTTTTATAGTTCTTATATGAATATTTCCCCTCCTTTTCTTTTCTATTTTTACGGGAAGCAATCACATACATTTCTTATATATGTGTGATATATAATTTATTTAGCGTTTTCTATTACTAATAATACTACATTGAAAAGCAATCAAATTTGCATTAAACCTGAAGGTTAAAATAACGAATCTCTCTTTTAAGGCGGCTTACGAAAATATTTTGAACTCTTATTTTCAACGAGCGCCCCCTGTCTCACCAAAAGCTAAACATTTTGTGGGTGTGTAAGATTTATCTCTATCCACATCAGGGGGTAGAGATGAAAGCGAGCAACTGGCCGATGATATTTTTGGCGCGTTATCGCTTTTAGGTTGAGTGTTTTGGAACTTCACAAAAAAGTGGGGGGAGGGGGAAGTGATCTGACCACCGATGACAGGCTGTCCGCAGCTTACAGAAGAAATAAGAGAAGTCTAGGTTCCTCACCCTCAGGGAAGATGCAAGAGACTCAAATTTTACGAACGAAATCCGTGACCCTCTTCACAATCCTAAAAGCTGCGTTTTGATTATCCTGCAAAAGACCATCTAGAAAAACCCATAAATTTTATCTTTGAACTAAGGAGTAGCTCCCGACAGAAATGACAAGAACAACCGATTGCTAGATTTGGCGTTTAATCGCCAATGTAATAAATGTACTTTAGGTGCTTTTTATTATTTATTATTTTCTGTTATTCTCAATTCAATTTTATATATATATATTAAACAAAAACATAATTTGAAGAATAAATTAAAAAAAAAACAGAATTTATTTCTTACATTGTTTAAGCCTGAGAAGGGAGAGATATTAAGTTATTTTATTCAATTAGTTCTACATTTAATGTTAATTTTTTGTAACAAATTAGTTAAGCCAATTGAAGATTAAAAAAAAAAAAAAAAAAAAAAAAAAAAAAAAAAAACTAGAGAACAGGAATTCTGCTTTATCAGAATTTAGTGTCGCCTCCGGCATTTCCATTACTTCATTTTCTTCTGATGGACTGATGGCTTCTATTATTATGAAACAGCCATTATAAATGAAGTGTTAGGTGAAGATGAAAAGCAGGCTTAAAAAGTTAGAACTCTGATTTTCTGGTCAGAATGGGGGGGGGGGAGAAATGGCCATAATTGTTTTTTACAGCTGCTCTTTCATCTTCACCTAACACTTCATTTATAATGGCTGTTTCATAGTAATAGAAGCCACCAGTCCATCAAAAGAAAAGAACTCGGTTAAGCGGGACTCTACTGCAGTACAAAACATATTTAAATTTTAAGACTTGAAGCACACGTTTTATTTTATGTAAAATGACGTCATTCGCATCCGCTTAAGAATTTCACACACCGACAGTAAAGCATGCATAGTACATCACTATCGCGAAATAATGCACAAATGCAGCAAAAAGATATCGTCATTCAAGAAAATAGAAAAAAAACAAAAAAAAACGGCTATCTAATGATTCATCGATACTTACAATTAAATATAGTATATAATAGCTCCATTGTTTTAACAGAAATCATTCGTTTATATTTTTTTTCAAAATAGCACGCATTTTAATTACATTTTCTTTCGGTTGTTATGAGAAAATGGCAACAAAAATATATAATTAATATTTTAAAACTATTTTTCCTTTGCTTTCTACAGAAATGGATAAAATGCCGTTGCCAATATTAAACAAATGGCTCCAAAAACTACAAAAAAAAAAAATAGTAATAATAATAATATTTCAAAAACACATGGAGATACAGTTTTCAAACAAAGTGCATTTAAAAGAACCCTTTTTTTTTTTTCCAATACGACGGTATAAGAACTAAAAGTGTGCGATGCTTAGAAGTTTAAAAAATTGCTAAAGAGTATTTAATCGTAATGATTTGTTTTACAGCTAGCCTTGATAAGCTAACGTTATTTTTTGGACACAAAATAAGCTGGGAGAAAGAAATAGCATACCGGACCGGAGGTTTAAAAAAAAAAAATCATACAATATGATACTTAAAACACCTTAAAAAATGAGATTCCGTTCAAATGAAATCGAAATAAATCTTCGACTTCTTCCATTTTTAATTGGAAATATTTGTATTGCAGATTTTGTATTATGTTTATAATAATTCTGAATAAAATGATAAGATGCATGCAAAATACAAAACTTAAAAAAGTCTAAGATTTATTTCGATTTCATTTGAACGGAATCTCACTTTTTAGGGCGTTTTAAGTATCATATTGTATAATTTTTTTTTTTTTTTTAAATCTTCAATTGGCTTAACTAATTTGTTACAAAAATTTAACATTAAATGTAGAACTAATTGAATGAAATAACTTAATATCTGTCCCTTCTTGGGCTTAAACAATGTAGGAAATAAATTTTGTTTTTTTTTTTAATTTGTTCTTCAAATTATGTTTTTGTTTAATATGTCTAGTTTTTTAATAACTACAGCACTCAGACGAATGCATTTCAAAATTAATAGAGAGTATCATCATCAGGCTTTGATGTATGCGGTATTGCATAACAATATGGGATGTAGTTTACCAATGTGTAATTCAAATGTTTCACCACTGTAGTAATGCAGGTTGCGGTAGTTTGGGCAAAAACTTCCAATCTGGACGTAAAAAATCTATAATAAAAGCATAAAAAATTAACTTAACTTAAATTTTGATACCCTATTTCCCACTCAGGAACGCTTTGAATGTAAATGCAAATTGTGTTGAATCCTTACTGCTAATATATAACAATATTATAGCTGTGATTCAGTAAAAAATAAAAAAATAAATGTTTTACTTAAATTTTTAAACCTTATACTCACCCAAGGGGTGATGTAAACACATCTGAAAATTATTACCTAAGTTTAACTTGGGGTATAAATAGTTCTCATCTTGGAAAAAAATACATTTTAAAATTTAAGTTATGTAATTCCCCACTAAGTTCGCTACCTGCGTAAAAATAGCTATTCATTAGAAACTTTTTACTAAAATATAAACTTGACCAAAGCAAAAAACTTATTCTGAAAATAACCCTTATTATTTCCACTATGACGCCATATTCACCTTTTTAATTAAAAAAAAAACTAGCTCAGTTTAATTTTTTACGTGAAAATCTTTCAACTAAAAAGAAATAAATTATTGTTACGGCTTTTGAAATTTTTGCAACAATGAAGTAAAAATGTTACATTTTCTATGAAAAATGTCCGTTGATTTTCAATGAAAAAAGCGAAAATTGCAATTATTAAGAAAAATATTTGAATAATGCAAAAAAAAAAAAAAAATTGGCCCATGTTTCTCTCTGGGTTATAATTCACGCATATGCAAAAGCATTTTATC